>CAMGYJ010000004.1:29108512-29505675 GCA_946122785.1 Linum tenue | reverse complement strand
TGTGCTGGATCCCAGGCGTAAGCTAGACTATTTGACTATGATGTTGGAAGAAATGTATGGGATTTCAAAAGGGGAAGCTTTGGCAGATGAAGTAAAGAAGGAGATGATGGCATTGTATGATGTCTACAAGATGAAGTATGCAACTTCATCCTCTGTTTCTGTGCCTACTACCCAGACTACTACTCCGACTGAGACTAGTGACGGATCTTTTTCTGTGGAGTCCGCATTTGAAGCTCGGTTCCAGCAGAAGAGAAAGGAGCAAATTGAGAGGGGTGGTCGAGGTTCTGGTGAGTTGGAGCAGTATTTGAGAGATATTGGTGATGCTATTAATGAGGAGATTGATGATCGGAAGTTTGATATTCTGAAGTGGTGGGCTCGGAACAGTGTTAGATATCCCATTCTTTCAGAGATGGTTAGGGATATATTAGCAGTTCCAGTCTCCTCTGTTGCATCAGAGTCCGCTTTCAGTTGTGGAGGTCGAGTTCTTAGTCCTTTCAGGTCCTCTTTAAGCCCAAACATTGTGGAGGCATTGATATGTGCTGAAGATTGGATAAGATATGAAAATGGAAAGACTGCAGATGAACTGAATGATAAGGAAGAAGATCAAGAGATAATCGATTATGAAAGTGGTAAGAATTCAATTTATTATTCTAATTTGTCTATACTCTTTACTATTTAAATTTTAAACCATTCCATTAGTAACATACTAACATTTGTGTATTTTATTTGCACTAGTTACTAATACTTTCCAATCTCGAGTGGAAGCTTCAAGTGACATCCCAAGCTCAGCACATGGATCTGTTGTTGGGGTTGATGATGATGAGGAGGAGGAGGAGGAGGAGGAGGAGGAGGAGGAGGAGGAGGAGGAGGGTGATGATGAAGAATCCACCGAGTCCGACGAAGACATGAACCAAGATGCCGATGATGATCCCGCTGATACTCTTCTTACGACTTTGAAGAAGAAAGGTTGTGCAAATGTTGGTGGTGCTACAAGTTCTACCGGAGAAGGAGGAGCATGAGCTATTGGTTATTAACTTATTTGGTTGTCTATTTTAATTTTTTAAGTTTGGACTTTGAACTTGTGTTGAATTTAGACATTATCATTGTCCCTTTGAATTTGAATATTTGATGAATGATGATGCTTGATGAAAGTTGATGTTGATTCATGAATCATGATTGTTGACCCTTTGAACTTATGTTAAATTAAATAGATTAATAAATAATAGATAGCAACTTAGTGTTTGAACTCAAATATTAGGTTATAACTTATGGCATTAACATATAACATATACAAATATTACATACATCATGAAGAAAGATATTATAAATAAGAGTTACAAATGATACATGAATGTAAGTAAGTATAGGCCTAAAAAATGTTATAAATTATTAATTACAAAAATGAAGAAAAAAAACTCAGAAAAATCAAAATATTACAACATCTTGCCACTAACATAAATTCGGTTTCGGTAAATTTCGGTAAACCGAGCCGAAAACCCGCCCCCCACGTCGCCCTTGCGGTAAATCGGTAAACCGGTTTGTAACCGGTTTACCGGTAAGTCGGTAATCGGTAAACCGGTACAAATCGGTATCGGTAAACGGTAAACGGTTTTGCCAGTGTCGGTATACCGAAACCGGTAAATTCGGTAACCAATTTACCGTTTACCGACCGATTCCCACCCCTACAAATGTGGATGTTGAGAGTTGAGTTTACATTAAGTTTGTCAATCCGCGGGTTGATTGATCCATTTTGATCCTAAAACGTTGAGAAAAATGGGCTGCACACACCCGCTAGGTTGACCTACTGCAAGGTTACAGGGTTGGAGATCGCACGGTGTCGTTTTTCTCATTTGGTTTGTGAAATGCGCCTATTTTTCGATTTTTCTCTTCACCTAGCCCTATTTTGGAAGTCAAGTTGAATATTTGATTTTTTTTTATGAAAAGAGGAGATTTTATTTCATCAAGTACGATCTAGACTCATATGTTTTACATAGATCCAGATTTCTACACAATCTGTCTGGTAAGATCATGCATAGAGGACAGCTTTCATCTACATCAGTCTTCCACTTTTTTATTTTATCAAGAGTGTTGATTCTATCAATCATGACAAGCCATACTAACAGAGAGTTTCTAGAGATCTGAAACTGACCCCAGATTAACTGATATCCAGGCAGCAACTCTCCCCTTGATCTGATATGCTCCCAAATCTACTTGATACTATACTTTTCCATTTTCACACCCTTCCACATAACCCCTTGATCTGAGCACTGGAACTGATCTGCAACCATAGAACGAGCCTGCAGAATTCCGTTCCAAGCCCAAGAACCTGAAATCTGATTATCCCATATTGACAAGTTCCTCAACCGTTATTCCTTTAACCATGCAATCCACATAGTGTCCATATCAGACAACACAGGTCATATATGCCTAATTATACATGCAGTATTCCAGATTTCAAATCCTTAAATCCTAACCCACCTTCATTTTTTGGCAAAGCTACTTTCTGCTAGGACACTTTAGCTTTTTTGTTCGGGTCAGGTGAATCCCAAAGAAAATCAGAGCACCGTTTCTCAATTTCTTGTATAACCTGCTGGGGTAACTGAAACTGAACTATGCTGGCAAGAACTGAGTTTATGAGCTGCAGCTTCCCCGCGTAAGTAAGCAGTTTTGGCTTCCACCCCTGAATTCTTTTTGTTATTTTGTCTACCGAACTTTTACAGTAAGTTGTCCCTAAATTTCCTGCAATGAGAGGTACACCTAGGTACCTGAATCGAAGTGAATCCTCCTGGAACCCAGATATATCTATAAGCTCTCTACGAGTTTCAACACTCACTCCAGCACAAAACAATTCACTCTTCGTTGGGCTGCAATGCAATCCAGAGATCTTTGCAAACTGCTCCAGGATTTCCGCCACAGTCTTCACCCCCTCCTTAGTCCCTTTTGTAAAGATCAACAAGTCATCCGGAAAGCATAGGTGGGTAAGCCCCACTTGATGACATTGCGGATGATGAGGAAGCACCCTTAACATTGCAGCCGTTTTCAACATACACGTCAATACTTCCATAGTAATTGCAAAGAGATAGGGGGATAATGGATCCCCCTGTCTTAATCCTTTTCGAGCCTGAAAGTTGTCACTTAACCCCCAATTCACACAAACTCTAAATAATGCACTTTCCAAGAAAACTTTAATCCAATTAACAAACAGATCAGTAGCTTTTTGATAGTTTCACTCGAGAACGGGGAGACAGTCTTGTCTTCTGTACCAAGAAGTTGAGTATAGAATTGGACAGCTTCCTCTCCTATTTCCTCATCTCCTGTTGCTATACTCCCATCCTCCCTTTGCAACATGCGTATTGTTCTTTTATAATTTCTTGCTTTCACCACATTATAGAAAAACCTCGAATTGGAATCCCCATTGCTAACCCATGCCTGCCTAGATTTCTGCCTTAGGAAGCTTTCTTCTGCCTATTGTAAAGCAAGAAGCTGGACCATACACTCCCGTTCTTCTTGAAAAGAATCATGAGCATGGCGCTCCAAGGCTTCAAGCTGTGCAACAGATAGAGCTGCCTTTGCCACGTCAACTCTTTCATGAATATCCGAGTAATGCACCCTATTTAGTTTTTTCAACTTTTCCCTGACCTTCTCTCATTTCCAATAGAGAATGTACATAGCAGTTCCTCGTTGTTCCTCCTGCCACCCTTCCTGGACTAGCTGCTGATAGCTGGGATGCAAAGACCAGAAGGTAAAGTATTTGAAAGGCCGCGGCAGCCTCTTACTAGCTGTATCTGTAATGATGAGAATGCCACAATGATCCGAAAGTCCTCGAGAAAGGATCCTCACCATGCTATTAAGAAAACAGCCAATCCATTCAGTGTTGACCAAGGCTCTATCGAGCTTTTTTGCTTTAGGATTCCTAGATTGCTTGTTTGTCCACGTAAACTAAGGACCAATAGCTCTAGGTTGCTCCAATTTCATATCACAGATCCAATCTCCAAACTGCTGCGAACTAACACCAATCTCTACCTCATTAGCAATGCAGTCAAAATCGGGATTTTGATCGTAAAATCGTAGGATTTTAGGATTTTACTTAGGGATTCCGATCCTGATTTTACTATAAAAGCGATGGACCTTAAAATCGTTCAAAATCGGGATTAAAATCGTAAAATAGTACCAAAATCGGGATTTTGATCCTATGTGAACAAAATAGGGAGCTTGAGCCAATTCAAAAAAAGTAGAATTGTTTCGGTGGAAAGGGCAATGACGGAGATCTTCTCATATTTTCCTATTAAAAGAACATTTGAAAAGAAGAAAAAAAAACTAATTAGGGTTCGGTCAACCCCTTTCCCTTCTCCTTGTTTAACTCATCGGTAAAACAATTGTCAAAATATTGTTAGTGCGTAAGAATTAACATCATTATTAATAAATTATTTTATTAATGAATATATTTGTACCAAACCAATGACATTAATTATTTTACTGGATTTCAGTTATTCTTAGTTTTAAATCATGCTTAGTAGACGATGTCGGAATACTACTTTGAGTTAAACAACCTAGACACAACATGAAAAACAAGATCCAAACCCCATGAGCTCTATCCCTTCCTCATAAATTATTTTGAGATACACATTAAATAACAATTAAAATGATGATTTTGGAATATTAATCTTGAAAATTATCACTTTAAATGTTATAAGTCTTTGTGTTATTAATTATTTACCTTATTAATATTATCGTATGTTAATTTCTATATGGTACTTAAAATCCTACGATTCTACGATTCGATTTTAACCCAGTTTTCGATTTTAGGTAAAATCCCGATTTTAACTGCTTTGCTCATTAGAAGCCTCACCTTGATTAAGGATGGCATAATAGTCCCCCACCACTAACCAGGCTTCCCCTGGATTAAACTGTTGCTTGAGCTGCTAATACAACTGAAAGCGTTGATATGCTTCATCCGAAGCATATACAAAGGTCATCTGAGTAGGTTTTGGACCCAAAACTCTATCATGTATAAACGGTTCCCCCTTATCCAGAATTGAAAGCCGGAGATCTTTTCTCCACAATACCCACATTTGTTGTTGACTACGTATCACTAAATTCCCATTCCTCAAACTTTTTCAAAAACTATCTCCTTGAAATTTTCTCTACTAACCCTTGTTTCCAATATAGCTACTAAATCTACCTTATATTTTTTGCAACATATCAACTATATACTCGTGCTTTGTAGGGTTGTTGAATCCCCGCTTGTTCCACGAGAGAACAATCATTTAACCTTAACCTTTGGGGCCTGTCTAGCCCTTTCTTTCCCTTCTTAAGCAGGTTCAGATCCTTACCTAATTCAGGGAATTCACGCAGACTCTTCAGTGGGGGGGGGGGGGGAGAGATAGGAACTGATCCTACTTGGAACTGCTCCAGAGAAGCTAGAACAACAAAAACATTCTCCTGTCTGCCTACTTGTGATTTATCCACTAATGGACTTCCCACTACCCTCTGAAAGTCTCCATCAGTTGGTAATGTAATCATAGATTCCTACGTCGGCTTCTCAGCTAATGATGCCAGAATATTTGTAGCAGCAAGGTTCAAACCAATCTATACTTGTTCCTTCTGTTGTTTAGCTTCCCCAGCAGTTGCAGAAACCTCCAAGTACACAGGCTGATTCAAGGACAACAAGCCTTCCTCCTCCCCCACTTCCCCCGCTTCCTTCTGAACATCAGCAGTTGCACCCACCTCTTCCTCAACAGGAATTACCTCTACCTCTTGATGTTGCACAGTTTCACAATCATCTCCAAATTGATGACATTTCTTACAGATGTCTGGCAGATATATTACAGTATTCCAGTTGAACAAGTAGAGGAGGCTTTCGATCAGGAACCAGCTTCAATTCTGTAGGAAAACTTGAATCAACACTAAGCTCAATGCATACCTTCGGGTATCCTATTCTGCGTCCTAGGCGAGTGGATTAATCAAACCAAAGAGGCTTTCCAATCATACTACCCAGTCGAGTATGAACCCTTCCAGAGACATACTCCAATGGCAGATCAATAAACTTGACCCAGATTGGCACTTCCGGACGAGGCTTCTCTGCTCGAATTCCAGGAGCCCACTTCCATAGGTAGTACATAGAATCCCTAAGGTGCCATGGCCCGCTCGTGAAAACCCAGTGAGTAGCTGCTTCCGTTGGGAATTGGAAGAGGAGAAGATTCTTCCCGAGCCAAGAAACCCTAATTCGCCCCCCCCTTTCGCCACAGTCGATTGGCCCAAGCTTGGACCTGACGAATGTGTGGAGAACTTGTGATGAATTGACCCACTAGACAAGCATTCCATTCGAGCAATCCCCTCTTCCTCAAGCTCTGCAGGGATTCGAAGGCCCTCGTCTACAATCTCTAGTTCTATGTAGACCAGACGATTTCTCCTCCGCAATTCCGAACAATTTTCGCCCACGATCTCGGAGGGTACCGCCATCAAGCTAATAGAAACAAGAACAAGAAGAAGAGTAGAAAGGCAGCGGCGATGAGCGCGCGCTATTGGAGAAGACGACCGGTGAGGCGACCAGAGGAGAAAGTTCTATCGGGGTTCGTAATTCGGTTGTTCAGTTCTAATATTTGAATATTAATGTTATGTAAGTGTGTTTGAATTTTCACTATATGTTGGATCCACGTATAACATGTTATTTGGTGTAATATTATTTGGAAGTATTACTCATATGTTAGATGATATTTGATATATAATTAATACACGTATGAAAAACATAATAAATTTTTTCATATAACTTGCTCGATCGGGTCAACGTGCTTAACCAGGATTAGCTAGTTGCTTTATGTAAAGGATAATTAATATTTACTTGCGTCATAGAATCTTGCATAACAGGAGAAAGCATTAAGGAGGCACCACCTGAAATTCATGAAGGTTTTTATAATTGAGGAATGTACTTCCTAGCCTCCGTCTATGTTTGTGACCCAAGAGAAATAACCCCTAACACAAATTAGCAAACCTCTTGTGCAACAGTTAAACCTCTTATGGCTTTAATTATATTAAGATAATTGGATAATGATCATATCTGATGGTGGTTAATAATATTACACTCTTAATATAATAATGTCTTACTACAATATTTAAAAAATGACACAAAGCTTTTAAAATAGACACATCATTAAAAAATTGCATCGCCTTCCATATAAAAAAATTGCATCGCTCTAATACGGCAGAATATTATGGTTAGTAAACATTAATGCAGAATAAAAGTATTAAAAATTTGAAAACCCTAACATAATGAATTCCTTAAATCCGGCCACTCTCCTTTAATTAATTTTAAAAATACTCTAATGCTCTAATTAACATTAACTATTCTGTAACCACTAACCAAATATTAACTGCCTATTATACTTTCAGTGAATAGGAATCACTTAAGATTGTTCTTAAGTTTCTAGACTTAAGGACCTGAACTAATCGTAATTAGAGTGTTGAACCCGTGGTTCAACCGCGCAAGCCAAATAATCGGTGTTACTGGTTGAACTCGATCATCTCAACATCATATCCGATAATTAAACACAAACATAAACCGTTATCATACAAACTCATTATTCGAATCCCAACCCACTTATTGAATTTTTACAAAATGTGGGTTTATTATTCAAACACTCAAAGCAAAAATCCTAGGTGACCATGACAGAACAGTGTTCCAAACTACCTCATGATGGTAGTACAGAAGGATAGGGCAGCCTCAGTAGTCCGATCCTAGTTGCACCTGCGAGCCTGAAAACAGACGTGGGTCAGCAACTAAGCTGTGTGTGTGGATCTTTCCCACGACCTAATTTTGGGACCGCAATCAGCTAATCAAACAATCATAATTTATTACTCTAGATGCCATCTTAAATCATCATATGTAAATTACCGATCAAATTATCGGATCCACCAACTCATCATCACCAAATCAATTTATCCAACAAGATAATCACGTAATTTCACGAACACATAATCAATGCATGATATGAAAATTCTGGTAATTATTAATGGCGCCAAGGTCACCATACACTTACCCTCGCTCGAGCAAATCATCATCCGTGGTGCTCATGCAACCACAACACTCAATCCGTGGTTTTTAACCACAACACTCATCCGTGGTTTTTAACCACAACACTCATCCGTGGTGCTCATGCAACCACAACACTAAATCGCATAAGCGAGCTAAATCTACCCACTCTCAAGGGGTGAGGGTAAGTGCAGGCCCTTTCTATATCTACGTGAATTAATATGATCACGAATCACCCATTTCCATTTTTCTCATCCATCACAATCAATCCGGAATCAATGTAATCTTACGGATTAACCAGTTCATATATATATTTTCCGTCGATTATCAACTCGACGTTTAAAAAAAAATCAACTATTTCATCATCCAATACCAAATAACATAAATCATCTCATTCTCCCGTAAAGCTACTCAGCAGTAATATATCACCATTCCTCATCCAAAATTCATCAACAATATCACGAAATAGCGCCAACGCAAATAATTATAAATATCCCGGTCGCGGTTAAAAATATCCTTAACTCAAAATTCACTTTCCTTCATTAAAATCCTCACACAATTCATGTAAATGAATTTATTGACACGAAAATCCATTAAATCTAGTTCTGGTCATAAAAATCAATTTAGACAATAAAGTATCAAAAATCTCGTATTAACCATTATTTTACGGTAACTTAACTTTCAACAAAACGGTAAATCCAAAAATCTCCCAAAAATACAAGAAGCTCCATTTATCATCCTAAAACAGGTCTGTCCAGTTTTTATATTTTTCAACTGCTCAAAACCATGAAAATAATTTACACTCGGTATTTATCGCAAATCTCGTATTAAGCTCATTTTTACCGTTTAAAGATAAAAACTCCATCAACGGTCTAATTTATCCTTTCAGACCACAACCCATTTAATAATCCATACTGACCATTTTAAGTGATCCAAATCTTAAAGATAAATAAAACACGTTTTTACCGAGCTTTTCGTAATTCACCGTTATGCAGTTTTTAATCCGCAAACCATTTTCAAGTGAAACCTTCTGCTCAATCTGGCCCAACATCATTATAGACAAACAAAAATCTCTTAGATCAGTTTTAGACTCAATAAACCCAACTATTCATTTTTACGGGGAAACTTGTCAAATATCGATATTTACACCGTAAAATCCATAACAATCAAGAATAATCACCAAATCATCATATCAACAAATAAGTCATCACCCACAGTAATCCCTCCATCCAAATATGCAAATCAAGCATAAATAATCGATGCAATAATTAAGGTCCTCTTAATCCCCACACACCTTAATTTAGCTGATTCCAAGTCGGGAATTACGTTCTAAAATTCCAGAGATTGGCTCCTAAAATTTCTCCTTGTTTCTACGGTCCTGTAGGCGAAAACGGTTCGTCGTTTGGACGTCAAACGAAGAAACTGCGAGCTGATCATCGTTAGTACGAAATTAGGGATTAATTCTTAATTTTCTGCTGTCCAAAATCTGCAGAAAATGGAAATTCCCTTACCTCACGTACCAACTTCCCGGCCTTCTTTCTCCCTCGTCTGAGCTCGGAATTCAATTCCGTAAACTCTGTGATGCTCGTGGTGACTTGTTCTTTGTAACGGTATCAAGCTTCGAAGCTGATGCTGCCTGTAGTAACACTGGTTTGGCTGACGAAAAGGTTACGGCAAATGTTTCGGTAAAGGATATTTGGTGAGTTGGTTTGGCGATTTTGGCTTGTAAACAGGTTTGTATAGGTTCTAAATCTTTGCTGGGAATACAGAGACTATGCTAGGCTTTGGTTTCATATTATTTCTTTTCTCCTCTTGGTGTTTGTACGAAGGCAAAAATGGAGAGCTAGCTTACCGGTATAATAGAGCTCCTTGATTCATGCTCTTACCTCTTCATTTACTTTCCAGCAGATGGAGTAAATGCCTGGGGCGGCCTTCTAAGGAGCAGTAGCTTTGAAAGGAAGAAACTCAAGTTCCAAAGCCGGCTCCATAAACAAGCAAGCTGCTGGTGCCATGCCGACGTCATTAGCTCATTAATGACTCGGCTCCTTTTGTATCACTGAAACAAGCATAGTCTAATGGTTAGGTTGCTGAACTCTTCCTTACTGACCAGAAGGTTAGAGGTTCGATTCCAACAGTCAACAATTTATTTTTGTTGCACTTTTTGATGTTTGGGGAGTTTTTAAGTGGTTTCGTTGATCCTACCTCGTATAGGATAACTCGTCGATATTTTTTTTCAGTCTCGAATCGTATAATATCCGCCCGTCATCTGGAAAAAAATTATTAGAGGTTCGAGATGTTACAACTCTCCCCCTCTTAATTAGATTTCGTCCCCGAAATCGGCTCGTCCAAAACATCGCTTAACTCAGCATAACGACATGATAATTTCCCTTGGCCATTAAGTACCTAATGGCTTGGGAAATTTTTATTTCATACTTATTCACTCACTCTACAGTAGAGGTTATATATTACAATGTACCCTACTCATATCGATCTAACACATGAGGTACTAGGTCGACATACGTTGAGCATAAGCCTCAACTAGCTCGGGGTACTTCTTCTTCATACTCTCCTCGGTTTCCCAGGTTGCAGCCTCCTCCTCCTGATTACGCCATATAACCTTGAGCATTGGGATTTGCTTGCTTCTTAGCACACGTACCTGATGATCCACAATGCTCACAGGTTTCTCTTCATAGGTCAAATCTGGCTCCAACTCCACCCTTTCGGGTTGTATCACATGAGATGGATCGATATGATAATTTTTCAACATACTCACGTGGAATACGTTGTGAATTTTCTCCAACTCACGGGGTAATGCGAGCTCATATGCCACAGGTCCTACTTTGGAGATAACATCGTAAGGACCAATGTAACGAGGCGCTAGCTTACCCTTCCTTCCAAACCTCATCAATCCCTTCCATGGGGATACCTTTAAGAACACCTTATCTCCCACATCATAGCTAACTTCTCGAGCCTTCCTATCGGCATATAACTTCTGGCGATCTTGAGCTACTCGCAATCTCTCTTTGATCACCTTCACCTTCTCCTCCGTATCCTGGACCATTTGTGGTCCAGTAAGAACCCGAGTACCCTCAACATCCCAACATAGCGGGGTACGACACTTCCTTCCATACAAAGCTTCAAATGGTGCAGCCTGCAAACTGCTATGGTAGGAGTTGTTATAGGCAAACTCCACCAAGGGTAGTAAATCCGTCCAAGGTCCACCTGTTTCCACTACACAGGTTCGTAATAATTCCTCCAAAGTAAGTATTGTCCGCTCAGACTGCCCGTCCGTCTGAGGGTGATAAGCCGTGGAGAAATTAAGTCTCGTACCCATCGCCTCCTGCAAGCTCTCCCAGAAGTGTGATGTGAAACTGGGATCTCGATCTGAGACAATGGATAGAGGAACACCATGAAGTCGTACAATGTGAGCTATGTACAACCTCGCTAACTCTTCCATACTTGGCTTGAATCGAATGGGGATAAAATGTGACACTTTAGTCATTCGATCAACAATTACCCAAATGGCATCTTTTCCTTCCCGGGTAGAAGGAAATCCGGTCACAAAATCCATCGTGATCCTCTCAAATTTCCACTCTGGAATTGGCAGCGGCTGCAAGAGTCCGGCCGGTGCACGATGCTCTGCCTTAGTCTTTTGACAAACTAGACAAGCTTGAACATGCTCAGCCACCTCTCGCTTCATTCCTGGCCACCAAAAATGTATTTTAATCGTGTTATACATCTTTGTGACCCCCGGGTGCATGGCATACATGGATGAATGGGCTTCCTCCAGAATTCTTCGTCTTAAATCACCCGACTCTGGAACCCACATACGACCATGCCTTTTTAGTATGCCTTCTTCCACCATGAATTCACTTTCTTCCCCCACTTCAACTTGCTTCAACTTCTCGATACACTCAGGATCTACTTGTTGACTTTCTCTCATTTGATCATGGAGTAGTGGTCGGATGCTTAAGTGTGCAATTAAGGTGGTGATGTCCTTCACCTGAAACTCCACACCCAAAGCTCTCATTTCCACTAATTCTGACAACCTTCCCTTTCGACTGAGTGCATCGGCGACCACATTTGCCTTACCAGGATGGTAATCAATTGTGCAGTCGTAGTCCTTCAATAACTCCAACCATCTTCTTTGTCGGTTATTCAACTCCTTCTAATCCATTAAATACTTCAAACTCTTGTGGTCGGTCATAATTTTGAACGTTTCACCATAAAGGTAATGCCTCCATAATTTTAAGGCAAACACGATAGCTGCCAACTCTAGATCATGAGTTGGGTAGTTGCACTCATGTGGCCTCAATTGTCGGGAAGCATATGCAATCACCTTTCCGTTTGCATCAAGACACAACCCAAACCAAGATATGAGGCGTCACTGTATACCACATATTCACCTCCGTCCACCGGTAATGCCAGAATTGGGGCTGAAGTCAACTTCCGCTTCAATTTTTCAAAACTCTCTGGCACTCTTTCGTCCATATGTATGGGGTTTCCTTCCTCAATAATTTAGTCAAAGGTGAGGCTATTTTAGAAAACCCTTCCACAAATCGACGGTAGTACCCAGCTAACCCCAGAAAACTTCGTACTCCCGACACATCCTTAGGTGGAGTCCAATTTACAATAGCTTCAATCTTCTTAGGATCCACCTCTACTCCCCTCCGGGACACCACGTGCCCCAAAAATAGTACCTCTTCCAGCCAGAATGCACACTTCGAGAATTTGGCATACAACTCTTTTTCTCTCAAAGTTTGCAATACCAATCTCAAGTGTTCAGCATGCTCTTCCTCACTCTTCGAATACACTAGAATGTCATCAATGAATACTATGACAAATTTGTCAAGATATTCATGGAAAACTTTGTTCATAAGAGCCATGAACACTGCCGGTGCATTAGTAAGTCCAAAAGGCATCACCAAAAATTCATAATGTCCATACCGTGTTCGGAAAGCAGTCAACGGTACTGTTTTCTCTCCCACCTTCAACTGGTGATATCCCGACCTCAAATCAATTTTTGAAAAGACCGTTGCTCCTTGTAGTTGGTCAAACAAGTCATCAATTCGAGGAAGTGGATAACGATTCTTAACCGTCGCCTTGTTTAGCCTCCGATAGTCAATGCACATTCGCATGGACCCATCTTTCTTTTTCACAAAGAGAACAGGTGCTCCCCAAGGTGATATACTTGGTCGGATGAACCCTTTGTCCAAGAGTTCCTGCAACTGTTCCTTTAGCTCCTTCAATTCGATTGGTGCCATCCGATACGGTGGGATAGATATGGGGCAGTTCCAGGTACTAATTCGATGTTAAAATCCACCTCCCGTTCGATTGGCCCCCCAGGAAGGTCTTCTGGAAACACATCCTGGTATTCATTTACAACTCGTACTTCCTCCAACTTCTCTTCTTTAGTCACCTCAACTTGCACAAGAAAGGCTTGACACCCTTCCCTTAGCAACGCATACATCTCCATCGCCGAGATGATACCCATCGGAGTTGACTTCTGTCTTCTCAACCCTTGGAATATCATATGTTTACCATCATCCCCAGACAAGTGTATTTCCTTCTTTTGGCAATCCATCACTGCGCCGTGACTGGATAACCAATCCATGCCAAGAATCACATCGAACTCATTGAAAGGCAAAATCATCAGCTCTGCCTTCAATGCTACTCCTCCCATCACAACATCACAATCGCGTATCATGCGATTAACTACCACCGAAGTACCCAATGGTGTTTTCACACCCCATCGGGTAGTCAGCTCGGTTGATATGATATGCATGTTACTAGCACATCTCTCGGACATAAAGGAATGCGAAGAGCCAGTGTCAAACAAGGCATATAGAGCATGTCCAAAGCAAGTTATCATACCAGTGACAACATCAGTAGCGGCCTCCGCTGCATCTCTAGTCAAAGCGCGTAGTCCCGCCTGATTCTGGCTTCCCGCTCCCCGTCCCATGGGTTGCTGACTTGGTCCACCCCCTGGATAGGAGTTAGCTCCAGGTCCTCGAGATCTAGGACGTCCTCTCTGCCTTGATGCTCCCCTGGAAACTCCTGCCGATGGGGTTCTCGGGCCCTGAACAGATCCCACTGACAGTGCTAGTGCTCGGGCGAGTTGTGGGCACCGTGGTCGGGTATGACCAGCCTGGCCACACTCAAAGCAGATGATCCTACCTTGAGGCAAGTTATTACATCGCCCAAAGTGCATCTTCCCGCAGGTCGGGCATGGTGGATACCCAGCGGGTCCCGTCCTGGTCGGTGGAGCTGAATATGTCACCCTCGGCCTGGGATCGTATTGCCCTCCCCTTCGGGTATGCTGGGTGAAACCGGCCGAGTGACTCGGTTGGACAAAAGCCTTCCTCTTCCTATCACCTGGCCTCTCCTTCCAAGACTCCTTCTTTGCCTTCTCCAGGTTCTCTTTCCTCAGGGCAGCTTGCTTAATGGCATTCAGGCTTACCATATCAGCTGAGGAGACTCCCTCCTGGATGGTGTATCGGAGACCGCGAAGGAACCTCATGGCCAACTTCTCGTCTCGATCTGTCTCAATCTCACACCACTCCGATAGCTCGAAGAATTTGATGTAGTAAGACAATACAGACATCTCCCCCTGCTTAAGTTCATCGAACTCCCGCTGTTTCTTATATATCCACTCCGGTGGAAAGAAAGTCGCCCGAAACATAGCCATAAAATCATGGTACGTCAGAAGCGGAGGATAGACCTGCCCCTCCTCCTGAGAGCCCCACCAGGTCAAGGCATGGCCTTTAAGAAGCATAACCATTGCTTGGAGCCTCTACTCCTCATCATATCCCATGTAATCGAACTGAATGCGCGACTCCTTCAACCACATTGCCGTTTCTTGGGGATCGTCACTATCCCCTCGAAACTCCTTCAACCCATATTTCTTAAGTTGGGGAAACTCCACCCTGATGGGTGGTGGTAGCGGTGCTAACTGAACATTACGAGGGCCCACACTGTTCCGGTCACTACAAAGAAAGAAAAAGAAATCAAACTTTAGTTTTCTTCCACAAAAACTCCTTCCAAAGATCGTTTCTCAATCACTCAAAAATTTTAAAAATCATTTTCAAAATATTTTTGTCACAATTGATCCCATTACCCGGAAAGTCTCGGTGCAAATACGAGTATGGAGTACCTTCACCCGACTGAGGGTAGCTAATCCTCACGAGTTAAGGTAACATACTTATAGTGCAGCGAACTAACCGAGCTCTGATACCACTTGTAACACCCCACCCATAATCTCTATGGTTGAACCCGTGGTTCAACCGCGCAGCCAAATAATCGGTGTTACTGGTTGAACTCGATCATCTCAAACATCATATCCGATAATTAAACACAAACATAAACCGTTATCATACAAACTCATTATTCGAATCCCAACCCACTTATTGAATTTTTACAAAATGTGGGTTTATTATTCAAACACTCAAAGCAAAAATCCTAGGTGACCATGACAGAACAGTGTTCCAAACTACCTCATGATGGTAGTACAGAAGGATAGGGCAGCCTCAGTAGTCCGATCCTAGTTGCACCTGCGAGCCTGAAAACAGACGTGGGTCAGCAACTAAGCTGTGTGTGTGGATCTTTCCCACGACCTAATTTTGGGACCGCAATCAGCTAATCAAACAATCATAATTTATTACTCTAGATGCCATCTTAAATCATCATATGTAAATTACCGATCAAATTATCGGATCCACCAACTCATCATCACCAAATCAATTTATCCAACAAGATAATCACGTAATTTCACGAACACATAATCAATGCATGATATGAAAATTCCGGTTAATTATTAATGGCGCCAAGGTCACCATACACTTACCCTCGCTCGAGCAAATCATCATCCGTGGTGCTCATGCAACCACAACACTCAATCCGTGGTTTTTAACCACAACACTCATCCGTGGTTTTTAACCACAACACTCATCCGTGGTGCTCATGCAACCACAACACTAAATCGCATAAGCGAGCTAAATCTACCCACTCTCAAGGGGTGAGGGTAAATGCAGGCCCTTTCTATATCTACGTGAATTAATATGATCACGAATCACACCATTTCCATTTTTCTCATCCATCACAATCAATCCGGAATCAATGTAATCTTACGGATTAACCAGTTCATATATATATTTTCCGTCGATTATCAACTCGACGTTTCAAAAAAAATCAACTATTTCATCATCCAATACCAAATCACATAAATCATCTCATTCTCCCGTAAAGGTACTCAGCAGTACCATATCACCATTCCTCATCCAAAATTCATCAACGATATCACGAAATAGCGCCAACGCAAATAATTATAAATAACCCGGTCGCGGTTAAAAATGTCCTTAACTCAAAATTCACTTTCCTTTATTAAAATCCTCACACAATTCATGTAAATGAATTTATTGACACAAAAATCCATTAGATCTAGTTCTGGTCATAAAAATCAATTTAGACAATAAAGTATAAAAAATCTGGTATTAACCATTATTTTACGGTAACTTAAATTTCAACAAAACGGTAAATCCAAAAATTTCCCCAAAATACAAGAACCTCCATTTATCATCCTAAAACAGGTCTGTCCAGTTTTTATATTTTTCAACTGCTCAAAACCATGAAAATAATATTACACTCGGTATTTATCACAAATCTCGTATTAAGCTCATTTTTACCGTTTTAAAGATAAAAACTCCATCAACGGTCTAATTTACCCTTTCCAGACCACAACCCATTTAATAATCCATACTGACCATTTTAAAGTGATCCAAATCTTAAAGATAAATAAAACACGTTTTTACCGAGCTTTTCGTAAAATTCACCGTTATGCAGTTTTTAATCCGCAAACCATTTTCAAGTGAAACCTTCTGCTCAATCTGGCCCAACATCATTATAGACAAACAAAAATCTCTTAGATCAGTTTTAGACTCAATAAACCCAACTATTCATTTTTACGGGGAAACTTGTCAAATATCGATATTTACACCGTAAAATCCATAACAATCAAGAATAATCACCAAATCATCATATCAACAAATAAGTCATCACCCACAGTAATCCCTCCATCCAAATATGTAAATCAAGCATAAATAATCGATGCAATAATTAAGATCCTCTTAATCCCCACACACCTTAATTTAGCTGATTCCAAGTCGGGAATTACGTTCTAAAATTCCAGATATTGGCTCCTAAAATTTCTCCTTGTTTCTACGGTCCTGTAGGCGAAAATGGTTCGTCGTTTGGACGTCAAACGAAGAAACTGCGAGCTGATCATCGTTAGTACGAAATTAGGGATTAATTCTTAATTTTCTGCTGTCCAAAATCTGCAGAAAACTGGAAATTCCCTTACCTCACGTACCAACTTCCCGGCCTTGTTTCTCCCTCGTCTGAGCTCGGAATTCAATTCCGTAAACTCTGTGATGCTCGTGGTGACTTGTTCTTTGTAACGGTATCAAGCTTCGAAGCTGATGCTGCCTGTAGTAGCACTGGTTTGGCTGACGAAAAGGTTACGGCAAATGTTTCGGTAAAGGATATTTGGTGAGTTGGTTTGGCGATTTTGGCTTGTAAACAGGTTTGTATAGGTTCTAAATCTTTGCTGGGAATACAGATACTATGCTAGGCTTTGGTTTCATATTATTTCTTTTCTCCTCTTGGTGTTTGTACGAAGGCAAAAATGGAGAGCTAGCTTACCGGTATAATAGAGCTCCTTGATTCATGCTCTTACCTCTTCATTTACTTTCCAGCAGATGGAGTAAAGGCCTGGGGCGGCCTTCTAAGGAGCAGTAGCTTTGAAAGGAAGAAACTCAAGTTCCAAAGCCGGCTCCATAAACAAGCTAGCTGCTGGTGCAATGCCGACGTCATTAGCTCATTAATGACTCGGCTCCTTTTGTATCACTGAAACAAGCATAGTCCAACTGGTTAGGTTGCTGAACTCTTCCTTACTGACCAGAAGGTTAGAGGTTCTATTCCAACAGTCAACAATTTATTTTTGTTGCACTTTTTGATGTTTGGGGAGTTTTAAAGTGGTTTCGTTGATCCTACCTCGTATAGGATAACTCGTTGATACTTTTTTTTCAGTCTCGAATCGTATAATATCCGCCCGTCATCTGGAAAAAAATTTATTAGAGGTTCGGGATGTTACAACCTCGCCAGATAAAACAAGGTACTCGAGTTCCTTGTCTAGAACTTCAGAAAACAAAGTTTCAAACAAGCTCGGTTAAGCTTGTCTGAGTTGGATTTGATGGAAACGAAAGGGGAGTCCCACACTAGGGAGATTACACAGTCGTTATGTCAATGCCTTCGATGTAATCGAGTGGGTTTGATCAATCAATAGGCTAGGATTCAGCAAGCTTTAATCGCAACCAAAACCAAAACAAACTCACGACCCACAAGTTGTGAATTTTGGGGTTTTCTTATTCATTCAACTCTCTCTCAAAATTCAATTGTTATCGTCTCTCAAAATAGAAATATGACAGGCAAGAGAGGACCTAATTGGTGTCCGAATGAAGATGAAATCTTGTGCAGAGCTTGGGTGTCGATATCAGAAGATGGAGCGGTTGGCACCAACCAGAAGTCTACAAGGTTGTGGGATAGAGTGACGGCAGAACATCAAAAATGGGATCCTACTAAAACTCGTACTGCTATTGCAATGGAATCCCGAATGAGGATTATTTGCTATCACTACAATGCTTGGAAGGGAGTTTTGCAAAGAGCACAAAGGCATCAATCGAGTGGCACGAACCAGTTTGATGTGGTATTCTTTTGGACCCTCAACTTGTGTATTTTCTTATTTTTTTGTGTCAATAAAAAATTCTCTAACCCATGTACTAATTATTTTATTAGGAAAAGGAGGCAAGAGAAATATATAAGCAAGAGAATGGGAACAAGGCTTTTGATTTTGAGCATTGTTTCGACATTCTTCGAAATTGTCCAAAATGGTACTGCAATCCTAACCTGCTTGTTAGTCCCATTCCACCTATGGGGCAAGGTTCCCAAAGTTCTCCCACAGGTTTTGGTTCTCAATCATCTCCCGTGGAAGGCCTTGATGACTTACCAGATGAAGGAGCTACGCCTTTCGTGTTGACTCGCCCTGAAGGACGCGACAAACAAAAGGCATCAAAGAAGAAAGGTAAGGTAGTTGCTGAATCGTCAGACATATACACTACTCAACTACTAGAGTTTGGTAATGATACGAGAGAGAGGCAAAAGTCGAGGATGGAGTACGAAAATAGAAAAATGAATGTTCAAGAGAGGAGACTAGAGCAGGAGAAAGAGGAATGGGCATACAAGAGGCAAGTGAGGGAGCGTGAAGCGGAAAAGTGGGCTGTGGAGAAGAAAGAGAGGGAATATGCAATACTTCAACAAAATGTAGCTATTCTGTTCAAACTCGAACACACCATCTTCTTGGAGACGGATTCGATGCCGAAGGAGTCGTCGTCGGTGGGGATTGTGAATCTGGAGCGATGTGATTCCACCACTATCTGCCTGGGCAGTGATGATGATGATTTCGCTGGTGAAGTTGTGGTGGTGCCGCGGGGCTGGTAAACGCGATCTACCTGGGTGACGAAGAGTACTTGGGAAGAGGTGGAGTCGTTGGGGAGTGGTGTCGGAGGGCCGCCGGCGGGCTGGAGAGAAACGAATATGTCATAGTGGGTTTGGTTGTTGACGGCGCCAATGTTGGTTGTGGTGGTATGACTATGCGACGACTCGTGGCATGCTGCTTCTGCCCTTGCGGATGCCGCCATTGTCGACATTTTCAGCAATTACTTACTTCGCGATTGGATGAAAGCAAGGGACTGATGTAGAAAACTCTCTTTATAGGGAGTGGGGTGGTCTGAATTTCTGCGGTTTCCGTTTTCAATCTGGTTTCCGGTGCGGGAAAGGGAAAGCAAGTCCGTTGAGAGATCGGAGTAGGTTTTCCTTTTCCCACTCGGACTCTGTATCACGGTGGAGGCAGGGGAATCCGAGGAGATGGGTTTGGGAAGGGAAGAGTTGAAATGGGGGAAAGGTGGGTAGACAATTATTTTTATATTTATAACTTTGTGTTGGAAATTCTTGTATAATTATGTTTTATTTTTTTTTAATTGAAAACTCATCAATTTAACAATCAGATGTTACGGTTGACTGTCATTTAGGACGAAAATAACGAAATTGGACAGAGAGTGACCATCGATGACATAAGTGTGTAATGTTGATGATGAAAGAGAAATGAAATTTTTTCAAGTGATATAATTCGAGTTACCAAACTCGCAATTCACCCTGAGTAAAACAATCTCCGGCTAGATATGATAATTAGAAAACAAAAAAATTTGAACAAAATTATACATATGGAGGAAGAGAAAACCTATTTAACAATAGTTAGCTAGATACACCCACCATTATTTTATTCGAAACATCAACATGCAAAGATTATTTCTAAGGCTAACTCCAACCCATAAAGGGGAATTTAGCTCCCCAAATGGCCAAATATGGCTTTTTAGCTCCCCAAACCCAATTTTCCCTCCAACTCTATAAAAAGCTAAATTTAGCTTCCCATTTCCCTTTTTCAATTTATTTCAATAAACCATACTTATTTGACCTCTAATTTTTATATTTCACTTTAATTTTTTCATAGCTAGTTATTAGTTTTGAATACAAAATTTTTGATGTAAATTTTTTAAATTCCGAGATATTTTTTTTTCCAAAAATTAGTCGTTAAAATATTACCGTTAAAACTTCGGGACCACTCCAAATATGACCGTTTTTTTTGTATCCGTTACTTTACGACCGTTTTTTTGTCATTTTTTGCACCAAATGTCTTTATAAATGACAGTTCTTCATTTTCATCAACTCAACTAAAACTTCTTCCCATTTCTAAAACAAACACATTCATCATGAATATCTCAGATAGCTCATCGTCTGGAGAAGAAGAAAACGAAGAGTACGAAAGGTTTCACCACCTACGTTTGAATTTGATTGGTCGGAGGCTAGCTGAAGGTGCATCAAGTCGCCGTCAAACTAAAGCCGACGTCACATTGATCGTGAGAGGGTCGAATGTAATCGACATCTTATGAGGGATTACTTCGATCCAAATCTGAAATACAATGCTCGTATATTCAGAAGGCGCTATGACTCACTCCTACTGTCACTCTAGAAAATGGCCAAGTGTAACCACTTCCTAAAGCGTAGTATAGCGGGTTTGGGTTTCAATGTCAACCCGGGTCCTAGATGTGATGACTACTCAGTGAATTCATATTATCTAGCGATGAAACTTTAGTGAAGGTCTAAACTAACAAGCAAGCAAAGCAACTAAACGGTTGTTTTCAGGTTAAGAGAGGTCACCCGGATATGGTTCCCCCTAGTCTGCAGTTAAGCCGGATTGTATTTACCAAGTTCAATTTCTATGACAGTTATACTGCGGAAGGTTCTCAATCAGCCCGAAGTCTCGACTAAAGGTCTTCAGACCCTCTCAATCTCAGTCTCTAGCAGGCGACTAACCTCCACCGGAGTAAACAGATTGAGGCCCTATGAACAAAACCTCCACTACCGAATTGAATTCGGTACAGAATAGTGAATTGGCTCCTCGACTAAAGTCACCAATTCACTACCTTCAATTAAGGATACTCTATTAACCTAGGCAGATATTCTCATTCTAGGTTAAAGCAGAAACAACAGGAATTTGATCAGGATTCATGCCATTCAATCATTCAAACCTCAATCGAATATAATCAATTCATAGAAACAGTACTTGGGTTCATACAATCAATCCCAACATACAGAACTAGGGTTTCCCACACCCAGATGAATGGGAGAACCACTCCATGGAGAAAGAAGCAAAAGCAGAATCAGACGCGGAAATCATACTGTGAAGATGGATTTCTGCTCCTGGACGTTGAATCGGCACTTCTCCAAGCTCAAACCAAGCTCCAATGTTGTTGAAGATCAATCTAGGGCACTTGGAGACTCTTGTTCGTCGCTTTCTCTCTCTAGGAATCGTTATGTCTCTCTAAAACTCGAATCCCCCTCTGTTTGGCTCGGAATCCGCTTAAAAACCAGAATTTCCCGACTCGCACGGCCAGGCCGCACGGCCGTGCATATCACCACTTTGGCCGTGCGGCTCAAAACGCGGCGCATCAATTAATCGACCTTCAGCCATCTCGCACGGCCAGGGTTGCACTTTGCACGGCCGTGCGAGTTTCAGGGGTTGCCCGTGCATGCTCTCGCAGAATTCCGCACGGCCATCTTGCTCACATGCACGGCCGTGCGAATCCCTGGTCTGGCCGTGCAGCCTCCTTGAAACCTCGCCATTCGTCTGAACTTCGTCCAACCGACCCCAGACTCGCTCCCAAACCTTCATTCCCGTACTAGGACCTGAAATATCACAATCAAGCACAACCTAGCGTGAAATCGGCCTAAAACACGAGAATCAATACCTCAAACGGTGTAAGAACGAGGGCAAAAACATGTGTAAATAACGGTCTATCACGCTATCGGATGCAGCCAAGATTATTCCATCGCATTATGGGCGACATTGCGAGGTTTGAACCCTCATTTGCTCTAAGGCGTGATAGCTTTGGTCAATTGTCACTATCTCCAGAGCAGAAGCTTACTGGTGCGATGCGCATGCTAGCATACGGTTCTCCAGCTGATCAACTTGATGAGTATGTTCGTATGGGTGAGAGCACCTTGATGGAGGTTTTCAGAAAGTTTTGCAACAACATTATCAACATGTACGGGGCCACATACCTTCGCGCACCTACTCCTGCTAATTTAAGGATCTTACTCCGTAAAGCCTCAAGTCGTGGCTTTCCTGGAATGATTGGATCAATTGACTGCATGCATTGGAAATGGAGGAATTGTCCAAGTGGTTGGGCAGGACAATACACCGGCCACATGCATAGACCAACAATCATTCTGGAGGCGGTGGCCTCCTACAACACATGGATATGGCATGCTTTCCTTGGGACACCTGGATCGAACAACGATATAAATTTTCTGGGGATGTCTCCAGTGTTTGATCGTATCGTCAATGGAAGCGCTCCACATGTACGATTTGAGGTAAATGGTCATGCTTATGATCAATGTTATTATTTGGCTGACAGTATTTATCCCTCATGGTCGACTTTAGTGAAGACCTTTAGCAATCCAAGGTCAAACACAGAGGCTTTGTTTGCTCAACATCAAGAAGCACACCGCAAAGATGTAGAGCGGGCATTTGGAATCCTCCAAACAAAATGGGCAATTGTTAGTGGCCCTGCAAGAGCTTGGGATGTTGTCACGCTTAACAATATAATGCTGACGTGCATTATATTACACAACATGATAATCGAGGATGAGCAAGTTGATTCTGATGACGAGATGGATGATGACCTTGATTATGAGGTCCATGCACAACCTGGACCAATCAACCGACACCAATAAACTCTAATTGATTACTTGGCTGGAAATAACAGGCTTCGCTCATCTACAACACATCATGCACTTAGCAATGACTTGGTTGAGCCTCTTTGGAATTTGCACGACAATATCTAGCATTGTTTTACTTCATGTTGCTTGGTTGTTTGTATTTCAAGTTTCAGTGTGTGATTGTATTTCATGTTGCTTGGTTGTTTGTATTTCAAACTTTCAATAACACTTGTTTTTATTACACATGGAATTGCTCAAAGTTCAAAGAGTACACATGACACATGAAAATAACAAAGTTGAAAGAGAACACACAACACATTAAAGATGTAAAGACAATAGAGTACAAATAAGATCTTTTTCTAATTAATAATCCATGACAGGAAAGTAATCGCCATCTCCTCCACCACTTTCATCGCCATCTCCTCCACCACTTGCATCGCCATCTCCATCTCCGCCATCACTTGGATAAGAGTTGGGATCATCTTGATCGTACCCATAAATGTCATTTTGTTTACGCCTCCAAAATCTCTTCTTTCTTGGTGTCATCTTTGAAAAATCCTTCTCCTGATCTCTACAATACATGAATGAGCCTTTTATAGGCATAAACAAGCTTTAAAAAACCTAAACACGAATTGAAACTAACCTATTTCAACAAGGAAACTAACTTAAACAAGTAATCCGAATCCAACTCGAAATCCTAATGGCTTATGGATTCTGGTAGTGTGAGGTAGCATCTTTGAGGCCCTTGACAATGGTCTTCCACCTTGTAGAGGAACACTTTACCTTCAAATAAACCATCAAACTCGAATTTTCATTAAGTGACTTGAGAGAACCAAGCCTCCAAAGTTGGTAACCTAAAACGTCAAAAACACTTAACCAATTTTTATGTTCTTTGTTCCACATTGATCTTGCTTCCTGACCAATCTATTGAAGCTTCAAGGGCAAGCTATTTGGGATCATATCAATTGTTTACTATTTGATTAGTGGTTATATATGTTTTGTGGCATTTTTTGGAATTATTAGGATATTTTGATATTTTAATGAGGGTTTTGGGGTGTTATATATGATATTTTCGTAAGGAGATTTAGTTATGAATCATATAATAGAATTATCGGTTCGTATATTCTGTAATTATGGTGTGTAATCAGTAAATAATAACAAAACCATAATGTTTCCTAATTTTTGTGGTGTATTTATTTCCCTTTTGGGATATCTTTGGGGAAAAAATATAACTTTTCCTAGTTCTAACTTCTAAGTACCTATTTCCCTCTCTTTCTGAACATCTTCCCTTCTCTGTCTCGTCTCTCTCTCTCTCTCTCTCGTCAACCCCAGCCGAACCCTTCTTTCTCCTTTCTTAGACTTTCTTCGTTCACAAGCTACCATTTCCCCTAATTTCATTTGTACTTCCTTCTAAATCCCTAACTCCAATTCGATTCCCAAGATCCTAACTCTATACGGAGAAATCTAGATCCTTGCTTCTAACAGTCTATCAAAGCTTTTTGAGAATTAAATCTTTGTATAAGAAGCAGAGATGACGGCATGAAAACGATCTCCATGTTAAACGATGAATGCGTTGAGAACATCACCAATTTTGAATGCTTGAAGGAGGTGGTTGTTTCCATGGTGCATCACGAGATCAAGCTAAATGACTTGTTTGAAGAGATTGTCACCAATCTTTCGTCTCATATACGTTTGTCCTCTATTTTTTCTGGGGACGACAAAATGAAAGTCGTCTGCAATACTCACAAAACCCTTCATAGCACAGGAATTGAGCAATAGAAATACATTGTCTTTGTTTGAATAGCTAGTATCCTCTATTAGTGTCACACTCACGATAATGTAAGTAATTAGAGATGAGCAAACTTGTGTTAATGTCACCATTTTACAATGCCTGCATGCTACTCAATATTCCATACCATCTTTTACATGTAGTATATTCTCAGACCTCAACGGACCATATCGAGTTAGTCAAGGGATTGGACTAATAGATGATCAAACTATATTAATACCTACCTTAAATCTGAATGATGAAAAAAGAAACTAGTACTTTTGATAAAAAAATATATTATAGTGTTGTACTTGTACCAATATTAAATCTTTTCATTGTAACTTATCTAGATTAAGGCCTTGTTTGCTAATGGTATTTGGGTGATGGCTTTGGTCCCCAAATACCAACCATCATGTTTTTGAGCAAAGCCCTTGTTTGCTGGTTATAAATTTGGTACACAAATCTGTGGGGTCCACGTATTTGGATCCACTTTTTTTTTTGCCAAATTCTTGGGCTCCACGGATTCATAAATACCAAGTTTTATTTGGTATTTGGTGATGGGCAGAAAAACGTGTGGGTAAAATGTCCTTCATGTCCAAGCTATTTTCGTTTATTCCGACTTTGCCCTAATCTAATTATTCTTCATCTCCTTTTTCCTAGGAGCTTTTTGCAAAGAGGTAACGAGGAGGAGAGCAGAGTAAGCACTCTCTCAACTGCTGTAGACGAAGAAGGTAGCAACCAACCTCCTCTTCTCCGGCGCCATCTTTGTCATCGACCAGCCCGGCGGCACTACTTGAATCAGGTGAGTCAGGGCTATGGAATGAGATCTCCGAAAAGCACACCTTCCACAACCCCAATCTGATTTTTTAACCCTAATTAAAATGGACAGTGGTGAGGGTTGTTTTTTACGTCAATATTTCCTTTTCTTTGCAATGAATGGGATGTTGCACATGGTTTCTTCTTCTATGGGTGGGCTGCTGGTTTTTTGTTGTCGATCCACCTACTGTTTGTAGGTTTTGATTTGTTCTTTCAATTTTCAAACTTCTTGCTATGCTGGTGATTGTTTTGGTGTTAGAAATGTCTTCCTAACTTGTTATTACTTTTGATTTATCTTAAGGAAATGGCTCGATTGAGTAGGTGTAGCACCAAGTCTCTCTAACGAAGCAAGAAGCTCTTGATTCTCGAGTGTCAACTTCACAACAGCTTCGGACAACATTCTTGTCGATTTGAACACAGCATCTCTTATGTCGTACCACTCAAAGAAATCACAAGGTTCTTTAGCCTGCACACAATTGAAATTCAACATTGGCAAACCACTACTTCGAGAATTCAGCGAGACAGGGGAATGTCGACGTTTCTGGGAGGATAACATACCATCACACCAAAATTTGGGCATCCAAAAAATTTTCGATCCGGGTTCGTGGCTGTGCGAGAAATTGTTTGAGAAGCCCTAAGCCCACAATCACAAGTCACCTCTTCCTCGTCGTATTCGAAGTCGTCCACCACCTTCGATCCCTTTCGTCTACTTGCCATGAGATGGAGAAGAATAGAAAGAAATTTTACCTCACTCCAACGATTGCAGGTGAAGGTAAAGCTGACGAACCGGCGATGGAACGAGGATTGCGCCACCATCAGTTGAAGGATCACGCACGCACTAACAGGTCACTAGAACTAGGTAAGTTGGAGGTTGACGATGGAGATGGGAGGGACAATGGAGGCCTTTTGCAAAGGGAGCTCTGCTGACAGCTGTTGTACACGAAGGGAGAGATAATATAGCAAAAGAAATAGAAAAGGATAATGTGGTAATTTACATTTTTAATGACTAAATCCCTAATACATAAATCCATAATCAAATCATATAGCAAACAATAGACTTTACAAAAACACAATGCACCAAATACATAATAAATCCTTAAGGTTTTCAAAACCAAAATCTAGACCAAAACCCTCATTTTCAAATCCCACAAGCAAACGATACCTAAATGTTTTTGCTTCCGACGGTTTATTTGGATAAAATATTATCTGTTAGTAACTTATTCTTTAGCTATCCTTCTTTCTTTTCATATATGCAAAGGGGAATTTCTGGTTACAAGCTGTCTCTAGTAATAGGAAAGTTTGAAGCTCAACTCAGATGCTATAAGTTTAGCTCAGTCAGAGCAGCTTGTTTATGAAAACTTTGTCTTGTTTTAGTAGTAAACTATTTGGTAAGCAAAGCAGTAGAAGAACCATGCATAAAAAGAGAATAGTCAGAGCAGCTTGTTTATGAAAACTTTGTCTTGTTTTAGTAATAAACTATTTGGTAAGCAGAGCAGTAGAAGAACCATGCATAAAAAGAGAATAGGTTCCGGAGGGTTGATAGTGAAATATGCATTGCCAGTGTAAAGGTAAGTTAATTTTATAGAAATGAATTTTCCGTTCTTCATATGATTCATTGAGATTAATTTAATGTGCAAGAGGGAATTTTATAGGTTTTGTAACCATGTAGCCATTTAAGAGATGCTAGTCAGAAATCCCTAATTTTGTACTGTTAATGGAAAGACCACCACATGATAAGTCACTAGACTATGAACAACATTGACCCTTTGAACAGCGTAATAACATAGATTATTTTTCAAAACTCAATAGTAGTCTTTACATATTACATTTCAATCAGAATTATAAACAAAATCTAACGGCGGTACAAAGATGGTAAAGCAGTCCTACCAAAAAAAAAGATGGTAAAGCAGAGGAGCGACACAGAGGACAGTTGGGCGTGTGGTGAACAAGCCACTGAAGAATGCAGTCCCTGTGAAAACTGTGCACACAACCAGACAATCGTACCACCACTGAATTCATCTTGGTAGCCAGGCAGATGCTGCACTCCCCACCACCACTTGAATCCGCCTCCACTTCAACCAGAGCATTCCCGAGTCTGGAAACCAGCACTCGCCCCCACTCATTCAAAGCCCTCCGAGACACCAAATCGATCATTGAACCTCGATCCGACGCAGTCATCAGCATGCCATTCTCGACCCTCGTCACGTGCTCCTCTGCCACACGCTTCAGTTCGTCCACTGACATCCTCTCAAATCCTGATCGTCCTCGCGTGGAAGCAGCGTGGTGATCTTGGCAGCGGATCAGAAACTTCTCCAGGTCCTCAATTGCATGTCCCTCTTGTTGCGCCCTGCATATCTGCTGATACTCTGCCTCTCCAACTCTGGTCTTCTTCGCAATGTTCATCACCATCTTCACCTCTACTTTCTTCCCTTCGTCGTCGGAACCGTAACGGCGTTTGGTTCCTGCCATGACTCCGCGCGCGGATTTAACGATGTGGGAAGCCAGCTCTGCTCTGGTCTTTACTCTGGTCCACGACGGCGAAGACGGTAACGATCTCCACTGGATGTTGTTCTCCAACGGGAAGGGAAATCTATGAAGAGTGCTGTAATATATAAGAAAAAATATGGCCGTTAAAATATGACCGTTTTTTTCGTCACTACATCAATTATTTCAAATTTATATTTCAAATTGAATCACAAACAACCAATGAGAATAGAGAAAAAAAAAACAAAACAAATTCCCAACCAAAAAAGTTAAAAGAAAAAAAAAGGGCCAGCACGGTCAGCTGACGTGCTGGCCTGTTTTTGGCAGCCAAATTTCCCTCCCCTCCCCAAAACCCAGCCAAATATCCGTTCCAAAAACCCAATACCCATTTTTTGCTTCCCATTTTTTTGTGGGTTGGAAGAAGAAAAAAAGCCAAATATGGCTTTATAGCTTTTTGACACCATGGGTTGGAGCTAGTCTAAACGATAGAAGATGGATATAAAGGGTAACTATCAGACCTTAGAATTGCTATTTATAAATTGAAATTTCCGATTTCCGCTTCTCTTGCTTATTACCACTATGACCATGACACTTTTTTTTTATCACATTGGATATTACACAAGACTTGAGCCGACAATTCATAGTGCCCAATCAATCTTCAAAACACTGCAAATAATCTGCGTAAATTACTTAATTCGTCGAACAAACAATCACTAACAATATCTCCATTCCAAGCATCATCTTCGTCTTTCTTCAACAAATTCTAAATGGCTTTGACGATTTTAACAAGGTGTTATAACTTACACAATTGTATAGTGCTATCTGGGATGAGATACGGTGACAACCCCTGAGGGGGTTGTGAGATTCACAACCAAGGGCAATTTGGGTATGAAAAAAAAATTTATTAATTAATTTCTTTTGTATTAATTACATATTGGAAATTAAAAACTCATATTAAATACATAATTTTTTAAAAAAACTACAATTAATACACATATATCTCTCTCTACTTTTTCCAGCACCCTCTCTGCTCCGACCGCCAAACTTTCTCCAACCGGCAGACTTTTTCTTGGTGAAATCCTTCAATCAGGCTTACTCCGGCCACCTGCAAAAAAGTACCACTTCGTGAGTGCGCTAGTGGTAGTGATTTTCGTCTAGTGGTATGCTATCAGTGGTACGGCATGCTACTAGTAGTAGTGTACCACAAGAGACTAACACAAAAAACCAGATCTGAAAAACAATTAGGAGATGAGGAAAGGGAAAGGCACGGGAGAGGCGGTGACCTCGTGGCGGCGCCGTGAAGACGTGAGGTGGTGGGAGGCAGCGGCGGTCGCAGTGGTGTAAAGACGGTGACGAGCGCGGCAGGACCGGCGAGGGCAGCCTGACCTTGCAGGGGGCGGCGGGACGACGTCGGCGTGAGGAGGACAGAGGGAGGAAGGCGGCGGCGACGACTGTGATGAAGTTCTTTTACGGCTAGGGTTTTTTGTTAGAGATAGGTGAGAGGGGAAGAGGAGGGAGACGAAGGGAATGGGAGGATTCTGATTTTTTTTTTGTCAATGAAGAATATTTATATGGAAAATGGAAAGGATCACATGTGGTAAGTTTTCCATTTCGAAATTGCCCTTGTTTAAACTTAACCATTGATTTAAAAAAAGAAGAAAGAGATAAGAGAGAGAACGTATCTGATGGCTACAAATTGGGTTGTGAATCTCACAACCCCTAAGGGGTTGTCACCGTAACCCATCCCATGCTATCCTCCTTTTTATAAGAGTATATGAGGTGAGCAGTATTGACGAAACAGATTGAAACATTTAATTTATAGTTAATGTCAGATATTACTTTTTTGTTTTCTTGTGTTATTAAATATATCGATATGGCATTGAATTTGATTCTCAAATTTTATCTTTATGGTTCATGTTTTTTTCTTTCATTTAAACACATCCTAGTCTCTTAAGGCTAATAATGTAAGAAATTTCTTAAATCCATTATAATTGTAGGACCAATCTAGTGAGTTGCATAAGAATGGAATTGTAGGACCAGGTAAGATCACAACTGGCTCTAGTTGAACATCTACCAAACTGATCAAGGAGATGGGATAGGAGAATGGGCAAGCTTATTAGCCCTAACTGCCTGGTATATATGGAATTACAGGTGTGATCTTACCTTCCACAACAAAAATATGACTGATTCCTCAATGATCAATTATGTCACTTCTAAGGCGAGTGACTGAGCTAAAACTTGGGAGCTGGCAAGTATCAATATAGATACAGGGAGAAGGACACAACGAGAGGGATAGATGATAGGATGGTTAGCGCCGCCTCCGGGATGTTTGAAATTGAACACGGACGGGGCAGCTTAAGGCAGTCACTGGCTGATTACGGCAGGAGGAAGCATACGTGCTCTGATGGTGATTGGATGGGCGGATTTTGCTGCAAGATTGGGATGGGAACTGCCATCCTAGCAGACTTATGGGGTATTCTGAAAGGAATCGAGTTTGCTTGGAACAGGAGCACTCAATTTCTGATTGTTGAGTCAGATTCTAAGATGGACATTGATTTAATCAACAATTGGATGGACAATGTTCACCCTCATTCAACTATGCCTGCTGCGATTCGAAGAATGATGGCTCAAAATTGGGTGGTGAGGTTAGTACATACGTATCGCGAAGGGAATAGAGTTGCGGACTGGCTCTCGAAGCACAGTCTCATCTATCCATTTGGTATGTATGAGCTAACGGATCCACCGCCTGAGCTTGAAAAGATTCTGTTGGAGGACATTATTGGAGTTAGTTTCCCTAGGATGGTTGCCCATTGGGGTAGATGATAGAGTGGTCTTGAACTGCTGCTGGGTTCTTCTATGTTTGAAGTTCTGTTTTATCTGGTTTTGAGGTTAATTTTGTCTAGGCTACAAGCCGGCCTGCTGCGCTTGTGCAGCTGGTTTGGGTAAAGCTATGATTGATTTTTGTTTCGTTCCCTGGCCTTGTGCCTCCCTCTATTAAAAAAAAAGAATGGAATTAAATAAAGTGTTATAAACGCGCTACTACGGATCGGGAAATTTCCAGAATCGATAAAGCAGGAATACAAAAGCGAGAATCGAAAAAACACAAACACACGATTTACTTGGTTCACTAACACGATGTGTGTTAGCTAGTCCATGGGCGAGAGAGAGCCAATTTCACTATATCGAGAAGATTACAGATTACAGAGGAGTATGAGTAGTATTTATAGTACTTCTCCATGTTGGTCTAAAACTAATCCAATCTGGCAAAGGAAACGGTTACAGACCAAGCCCAGAACCCGAACCCAAATAACATTGAGCCCATACACCCACCGGGGTGTTGCCCCTGGACTACTAGTCGTAGCGGCTGATAGTCCGATTCAAGTCACATCAACATAAAGGTAATTAAGGTATCAATGTCGTGAGTTATCAAAGGTTCCTTATCAGGGTTATATATCTCTCCCTAGCAGCTCGGATTACAGTAGTGGTGAAATCTATCTCTGCTTCTATTCCTAATTACCCTATGCAAACAGAGCTTCTCCTTATGAATGTTTGCAAGACTCTCGATAAGATAAATATAGGCTTCATTTGGGGGGGCACAGAAGCCAAGAAGAATCTCCACTTGGTAGGATGGCCTCAGCTGCTTCTAACGAAGAATAATGGTGGTCTTGGTATCCGCTCGACGAGAGAAGTGAACCTGTCTATGCTAGCCAAAGGTGGTTAGCGAATCATTCAGGAGAAAGAAAGTCTCAGGGTCCAAATGGTTCGCTCCAAATATGGAGGAAACCGACAACACCTGCATATTTTAAAGCGCGTTCAGGGAAGTTCCTTTACTTGGGCTAGCTTTACTAAAGCAGCCGATTTGCTTAAACAGGGTTGCGCCTGGAATATATATGGAGGAAACCAGACTAAATTTTGGTCCGATCATTGGATTTTGCAGAGACCACTTCATGAATTGGCTATGGAGATGATTTCTGAGGAAGAACGCCATCTGCGGGTGTCGGATTTTGTCGATGAAGATGGAAATTGGATGATTGAGAAGTTTGGCTCTTTAATTCCTCAGGAGGTGCAACACACGATTACAGCCCACGCCGTCGATCCCTTGGCAACGGAGGAGGACAACTTGTTCTGGAAACCAACGACAGATGGCCGTTTTACAATGAAAAGCGCTTACCAAATGCTTCAAGTCGTCCCCGCCAGTGAGCAAGAACAGTGCTGGAAGACCGTATGGCATCTCACAGTTCTTGAGCGAGTTATATCCTTTATCTGGCTGCTTGCCCAGGTGACACGCTATGACAAATCACCTAACAATAGCCAAGTGTAACCAATGAAAGGGACTGCAGTATAGTGGCACAAGTAATAAATATCGAATCCACGGCTCTCTAGAGTTACTATTACTCAGCTTCAGTTCATTATCTAGCAAACTAAATTTAGGATTGATTTACTAAACTACTCTTCTAACTACTCTTCTAATTACAGGTTGGGAACTCACTTAGGTATGATTCCCCCTAGCTACTCAATTATGTCTAGACTTGTTCCTTGAGCTTCAATGGTGAAGAATCCTCCAAAATAGCTCCATGAATGTCCCTTGGATGTTTGGGATCCAAAACTCAGCTCTCTCTCTCCAAAAATCGCGAAACAACTTTTATACCCGCTGAGATTCGCACCCCCTACTTGCATGGCCGTGCAAATTGGGGTTTTGGCTGTGCAAACCTTCTGGAAAACTCACACGGTTGTGTACAATTTCCAACATGCACTCCTAAGCTTCGTTCAGCTCGTTTGAGCTCGTTTGACTTCCGATTCAGGTGCCGTTTGATCCCAGATGCTCGTTGTCTCATCTTTTTTCTTTTTATGACAAGATTAAATGATTATTTGTCAATAAAATGAGGTATAAATCCATTCTTCCTCAAGTCATACCCGAGTTTCTCCCCCCGATTTGCCAATTGATCTCTGATTGACTTGAAACTTGTGCCTATGCTTCACTTTATGTGCTAGGACCTGAAATGTGATAAAGGAACACAACCTAGCGTAAAATAGGCCAAGTAACGATCAATTTCCAAGCTAAAAGATCAAAAAATGAAGGGGAAAACATGTGCAAATAACGAGTCATCAAATCCCCCCACACTTAATTGTTTGCTTGTCCCCAAACAAACCTGACTCAAACCAATGCAAATCTCTAGACCTTTATAGAAAAATGCAACCATGATCATCGGTAGAGGACGTTGTAAGTCATTTATCAGCTTACAAGGTCAACCAACGCACAAGACACCTCCTAACTTCTTCGGCGAGAACTCTAGTCCCGAGTCGGGATCATGCCAAGTAGTGATCGGAGGATAAGTGATTCATGGACAAAGAGACTCTAAAAAACAGAAAGTTCATGGACTCACTTTTTTAGGTGCTCTATTTTTTTTCCTTTAAAGATGGCTGGAATCCCCTTTCTTCTGTTTTTGTTTTTTATTTTCTTCTTTCTGCAAGGGTTCCAACCTGTTATTCTTAGAAAACGGGGCTCCCACCTAGCCAAGGTTTTGAGGGAGCCCAGATCTTACTGGCCATGCCGGGAGTGACTCTTACCGACCATGCCGGGAGCAGATGTCTCAAGCCTCGTGCAGGGGAAAGGGGTGTAAGGGGGCTGGAGGTAGTAGGTGGAAGTTGGGAACGAATTCTCGTCTCCCCTTACACACTTTCACCTATTTCCACACGGGAGACATTATTTTGAAAGCACAGTTTAGAGCACCTTTTTTCAAAACATGATACAGGAGTCCACGACAGGTACACAGTCATCGATACCTCACAATTCAAGGGTCCTAATATCACTAATTCACACAATCATCCAACACAATATGAAGAAGAAAGGAGACTTCTTAAATGCATCAACATCTTCCATAGTGCTACACTACCTCTCTAGGTTGCATATTACTATAAAAACTGTCAATTCAAAGCATGCTGAGCAGGCAATTGCAGGGAACATGTACTTGGAGCCCTCAAATCAAAATTTGGACAGTGGACTAGGCTCCAAACATACACAAATAGCCAAACATTCACACGCAAACATAATGGAACATGCCCCCCTCCCCACACTTAAGCACGACATTGTCCTCAATGGAGGAAAAATAAGGAGGGTAGAACGAAGTTACCAGATCAAGTGTGAATGATGGTGAACGGGGCAGGCGGTGCATTCCAGGAGGAAAGTAGAGAAAGAGCAGTCGGAACACAAAAGACAAACTAACTCAACCGAAGAGACATAGGGAAAGAAAGTGCAAAACGATTGGTTGGGTTGCCTCCCAACAAGCGCTTCTTTCACGTCGTGAGCTGGACGGTGGCTCATAAATTTCGATCAAAGAAAGAACCTCCTTGAATTTGAGGTTCTCGTCGGCGAGGCGGGTGTCTCAAGTCATGAGCATGTGGTAAGACAGGTGATGTAGGCTCGTGTAATTGATGAATATAAAGTCTCCACCCGCGAGACCTCTTCTTTTCTTCCTCTATTGTCTCATTGCCCCAAACCACATATGACAGCATCGACTGGCCACCATCGCGTCCACCAAGAGGGACCGATGTCCATGTGGCCTTGGTTTGGCAAAAAGACAATGCAAATGGGTCCTTGCCAAGCAGCTCCTCGAAGTTTGGTGGAGATATTACACGTAACTCATATGCGGTGCAAGCCTCTTCCACCTCAACTTCGTCCTCAGCCTGGACGCCAATTGCTTCTTTAACCCCTCTTCCTTCCTCAGAATTTGATTCCTCCCCTGGGAAAAGATCAAGAACTTCCTCTAATTCACTTTCGTCATCCTCCACAACTTCTTTCCTCATCCTTTCTCGCTCTTCTTCTTCTAGCACGGATTGGAGAGCAAGTTTCCAAGCAATCTTTTCAATAAGATCATCTTGCATCTCCTCACTCATGCCTGCCTCTTCAGCGCTCGGTGCGGGATGCGGAAAGTTATGGTCAGCTACAACAAGACATTTCTGATCATGATCATCACGGGAGCTCTTCCTAACAACTTTTGTTTGCTCCACAATGTCCTTGTAGCCTCCTTCATCGTCCTCTTATTCTATGGTAGCAGAAAGGGGATCTTGAGCAAGCTGTGCACAAACTTGCTCAAGATCCTTGAGTCTCTTCTTAATGCTATGGAGGGTAGGAGAACTCAGTTTGGGCAATGGCCCGGGTAAAAGGATCAGACTTGGAGCATGATCTCTCAATGTCTCGAGCAAACTGCTCCACGAGAAGCCTCAATTGTTTGTTCAAATCCTCCTGTAGAGTGTAGCATGGCTCTGCAGAATGGCCCGTGAAGGTCGCCATGGCGAACTCCAACTTCGATGGTCCTTCTGGTTGTGGGATGAATTCTTCCCGATAAGAACATTGTTCTTGAGGTTCCCAAGGGTCTGGTTGTTCTCCATAGTAGGGGGGTTGGTATTGAAACCCGAATCCATAGTCTTCTCCTGCTTTATTGCTCCAGGATGTCTCGGGGTAATACCACTCGGGTGGTGGTGGATACCCCCAATGGTTGGAGAAGCCATGAGGATCCATGATTCAGATATGCACCCAAAAAAAAAACACCCAAGTGAAAAGCAAGGGTGGAAAAAACCCCGCTAAAGTAACAAACTTCTGCCTTTCTCTTAACCCAATCAGATTCTATCTATCATAGGTTAAAGCAGAAATCAAAAGAATTTGATCAGGATTCAATTGACTCAATAAATCATGCCTCAATCGATTATAATCACACAATATAGCATCCAAAACTTCATACAAGAAAGATCCTAACACATGGAACTAGGGTTCCTCAAAACCTAAGTGAAGGGAAGTTATTCGATAGAGAAGAGAGAGGTTACAGTATAACTTTCCAGATTTTCAATCTTCATGTCTAGACTTGTTCCTTGAGCATCAATGGTGAAGAATCCTCCAAAATAGCTCCAAGAATGGTTCTAGATCGCCCTCTCTCTTTGGTTCGTCCTTTAGGTGTTTGGGATCCAAAACCCAGCTCTCTCTCTCCAAAAATCGTCAAATAGTTTTTATACCCGCTGAGATTAGCACCCCCCTACTTGCATGGCCGTGCAAATTGGGGAAAAAATCCAAAACCACCACTGTTTTAAAAAAAATTACAAAAATACCACCCATTCCCAAGATTTCCAAATATACCAATGTTTATTAAAAACCGCTCCACTCAGGGGCAGTTAGGACAGAAACCGCCCACCCAGGCGGAGGTTTACCATAGAACCGCCTAATTGAGAAGCGGTTTGCCTATTTTGGAAAAAAACGCTCTTCGAAAGAGCGTTTTTTAAGGCTGCCCTAGCACAAACCGCTTCCCTAGGGAGCGGTTATGTGTCGGCATGGTAAAATGCTCCACAGGGAAGCGGTTTACCATATCGACACATAAACCGCACCCCCTAGTGATTTATGCCTCGTCACCCGACATCCGACATGTCGACATGCAGGAGGTTGCAGGGGTGGGGGCTGCATGCCAGACTGAAATCGCTCCCCCCTGCGGTTTGTAGTGTAAAATTTGCCTATAAAAGGCGGGTCCAGAAAACTCTAAATCTTCACTCCACTACTTCTTCTTAAAATTTCAGTTGTGCACCTTTAAATTACTTAGTTTTTTGCGATTAACGTTAATTCATAAGTTTGTTTGGTATTACTTTTCATTGTCATTTGTGATTTTTATGTTAGTTACTTAATTACAGTTTTATTGCAAGTGCTCCCAAGCCCAAAATTGGATGATGAACATGGCCCCATCAATCTCCTTCACCGTTCTCGCACTAGCTTTATAGAGGGTAGGGATGAGCTAGGCAAGCAGATGCCCAGCTCAGGTTTCCCATATCATCCCAATCTCCAAATATGATCTTCAACCATGAATTGCTGATTAAATTGTTGGATTTCTTGGGGAAGAAAACTCCTCCGATCATGCCGAGGATGTAGATACGTGCATAAATGTCTTTATCACGCTCCGAACTTTCCTCCGTGAGGGGAATGCCTCCGACCTCAGGGTTGTGCTTACGCCTGATCCGCTCTCAACCAAGTGATGGATACTCGGCCCTTGGAGAATGGTGGATTACCATCCGCATCGTGATTTCCCTTTTTGGCGGACACAACCCGGTAACGATCCATATAAAATGCTGCCAACCATTCATATTGGCAACAACTTTAGGTTGTGGAGTAGAGTCCACACAAATAACTTCGCCATCGATGGGCAAGTCGGTTAGGATGGCGATGTCCTTAAGTGTGATGTTTTACTCGCCTTCACGAAAATTGAAGCAATGTGTCTCCTTTTCCCATCTCTCTACCAATGTTGTGATGAGTTGGGGGTCGATCTTTATTCCATTAAAGTGCCTAATCGGATCCAATCTTGTCCTTTTTAGAAAGGGAAAGATGACGTCGTTCCATTCAAGCACATTCGCCGTACCCCTATAGCGGACCATATGGAATGCATCCTAGAGAAGAATTTAACTTTCACTATAAGTTGATGATTTATACATATATAAATCTATTATAACAAACAATATAAATTAATTAAATCAAGGTTGTTTCCGAGAAATATATATTATCTAATAAACATTAATATTAAGCTAACTAAAATCATTTTCGAAATTTAAGTAAAATTATTTTTGTTCACATACACATAAAATCAAATATACTATTTTGTACTTCGTATTGATTGTTTTCAATAATTTAAAGCAACACAAGTACACTCGTAAGACTCTTAGGAGAGGTATACATCTCCTTAGAAACACAGTCCGTTTGACAGAAAAAGAGGGGATCTGAGGATCGTTAGAACCCGATTTTCCCAGGTCATGGGAGGATCATGATGATCGTTTAAGAGCCCATTTCCTTAGACAAGCATTTCTTTATAAAGAGTCTAAATAAGTGTTGTATTGTATTGATTTAAATTGTTGAAAATAATCAATACGATTAACAATTAAATAATTTATTATACAAACAAATAAATTACGTTAACAAAATAAAAATTACAAGTGATGATAAATAATATGTACCTTGTGGTCGTTCCAAACGTCTCTTGAACGATGATTGTATTGATCATATAAAATAGTCGGATCAATCGGTCCTTGATCAACATAATATCGTTGATTGTATATATCAACATCCGGCCCAACCTAGATAGCATAACAACAACATAAATCAATTAGTATATAAATTAAATAAACCATTATAACAAAAACGAAAATTGGGTAAAATGAGTATGTACCGCTTGATAATCATCATAGTAAATACCCTCTTCTTGGATAAAATCGGCCATTTTTTCAGAATCCGGACAGAGATTCGACGGTTTTTTAGTGAAAACCAAAGAAAAGTTTTTTGAAGACAGATCGTACTTAGCAGCAACCAACAAAACAACTACTTCCAACGTTTTTTGGGTGGGGAGGGGGATGGGTAGAGTGAGGAACTTAGAGAGAGAGAGAGAGAGAGAGAGAGAGAGAGAGAGAAAGGAGATTGGGGGTTTGGTGTTCAGAAAATGAGAGGAAGGGGTGGGTTTATATAGGGAACAAACCGCGTGCTGGAGGGGCGGTTTGGTCTTTTTACCCCACCAAAAACTGCGCCTCCAGCACACGGTTTACGTTTCCCAACGCGCAAACCACGCTTCAGGGCAACGGTTTCCCGTGGGTGACGCGGATCGCTCCGCTGGCAGGCGGTTAGGCCGTCAGATCGCCTGCCCATCGTGCGATTGCATGGACCGTCGCGTAGAGGCGCGTTTTGTCAGCTTCCCAATGGCAAACCGCCCCTTGCCCGCGCGTTTTTTCTGAGAATCGCGCCTTCGAGGCGCGGTTTATGGGGGATGGTGGTATATTTGGAAATTCTTGGGAATGGGTGGTATTTTTGTAAATTTTTTTAAAACAGTGGTAGTTTTGGATTTTTTCCGCAAATTGGGGTTTTGGCTGTGCAAACCTCCTGGAAAACTCACACGGTCGTGCACAATATTACACGGCCGTGTACAATTTCCAGCATGCACTCCTAAATTTCGTTAAGCTCGTTTGACCTCTGATTCAGGTGTCGTTTGATCCCAGATGCTTGTAGTCTTGTCCTCTTTCTTTTCATGACAAGCTTACATGATTCTTTGTCAATAAAATGAGGTAGAAATCCATTCTTCCTCAAGTCATGCCCGAGTTTCTCCCCTCGATTCGCCAATTGATCTCTGATTGACTTGAAACTTGCACCTATGCTTCACTTTATGTGCTAGGATCTGAAATGTGATAAAGCAACACAACCTAGCGTAAAATAGACCAAGTAACAATCAATTTCCAAGCTAAACGATCAAGAAATGAAGGGGAAAATATGTGCAATCGAGTCATCACCAGGGGAAGGTGAGCTCGAATGAATTCAGAGCCCATAGATGACTAACCCAAGAAGACTCCTGTTACAGATGCACTTCCCAGACTGAGAGTATCTCTCATATCTTTCGCAGCTTCCCACCAGCAACCTTCTTCTGACACCAGACTGTTCCCTTGGAGGCTCAACATGACTTCTTTAGCCTCCCGTGGGATGAGTGGTTTCACCGCAACCTGACCAGCAAGGAGACAACAACTACAAGACTCCCCTGGGACGCCTTCTTCGGGATATCTCTTTGGTGTTTGTCAAAAATAGGAACGAGGGAGTGTTCAAAGGGATTAAGGCAGATATGTGGATTCGGGCTTGGAACACTCTGACCTATCTCTTGGCGGAAGGGGGAACCCGGCACCGAGCCGAGCCATGACAGACATCGGGTGGAAGTCGCCACCTGCAGGTTGGTTGAAGATCAACGTAGATGGGGCGGCAGGTTGAACGCAAAGCTTGGCCGGGGCTGGAGGAGCAGTCCGTGACTCCAACAACTACTAGCTAGGAGGTTTTGTCTCAAGCCTGTGCTCATGTTCGGCTACTCTAGCAGAGCTTTGGGCTATTTACCATGGTTTGAAGCTAGGCTGGAACTTAGGCTACATGACCATCATCATCATCGAGTCAGATTCACAATTGGCCATTCAACTTGTGAAGAACAGGAGGAAGATTTCTCTAGACTCGGTGGTGAACCTGGTTCATACATACCGAGAAGGGATTAGAGTCGCAGACTGGCTCTCGAAGCACAATCTCGTCTATCCCTATGGCATGTACGAATTGGAGGATCCACCGCAAGAGCTTCTTCCCATCTTACCTGACGACCATAGAGGGATCACCTTTCCTAGGAACATTGTGATCACTTCCCCCATCACCCCATATGATTTGATATGTTTAAGAATAAATAATCAGACATACATTATCGCTATACAGGGGTGACAAATAAGAGGCTTTAGTAAACCATGATTAAGTAAAAAAAACCATTATAAAAAACCATGATTAAGTAAATCATGATCCTTCATTTTAATCTAATTGTTTGAATTAATTCGTTTAATTGGAGGTAGAATAGTAATTAGAATATCATTATTGTTATTTTAGTTTCTTTTATCCCCTTCAAATATTTTCTTGTCAAAATACACTTTCATAGCCATAACTATTCGCGTTGTGACAAATATAACCACTTTTGAAAAATACACTCGTATAGCCAATTTTGAAAACTTGCTTGACAACTTTAGCCATTTCCGTTATAAACTTTAACACCGTTAATTCTTCAATGATGTGGATGTACACGTCATCAAATGTATGCCATGTGCCAGCCACCTCAGTTTAAATTATTATTTTAAATAATTTTCTTAATTATTTTTTTCACCACTATTCTAATCAAAATGAAAAACCATTTAATTTTTTCTCCCAATTCTCCTTTCCCCTTCCCCATGGAGAGAGCAGAGAACGAGATCCGATCTCCGCCTGTCACTCTCCGATCCATCGCCCCGTCTCGCTCTCCGTCGTTTGGAATTCTTTCTTTTCTTCTTCCCCGAGCCGCCGATCTCGTCATTGCCGGCTTCATCCTCTGTTTGTCATTGGGTTGGAGCAGAAATCAGGGGAAATCATCTTCCCCTTCATCTTCTTCCTCACGCCAGAAACAGAGGAAATCATCTTCTTCTAGCCATTCACACATCAAAGCAGAGACAAGCTCATAAACCCCAATTTTGAATCAACCAAGAACTAGCACTGAGATTTGGGAGAATCTCCCAAACCACAATAACGATTTCTGATTTCTCTCCTCAATCTTTGTCATCCTAAACCCTAGAAATTTCCCCCCAAAATATGCATCCCAATTCGCGCCAGGTTCTCATCAGAACCCCGAATTCTCGCCGCCTCCAAACCCTAACCTTCGATCCATTCCCAGCCCCAAATCCTCCGCTCCCTGAAGCTTTCTCTGATCCCCGACCATGGAAACCCCGACGCTTTCTACTTCATCGCCAATGGGAAGCTACTCTCCGACGACTCGATCCCCATCGGAGGCCCCCAAATCCCGGCTCTCTCCACCCTCACCCTCCGCCACCGCCTCCCCGGCGATGGCGGCGCGACGGGTGCCGAGTCCCGCGACTGCTACCTCAAGATGTACGCCAAGAAGAAGCCGGACAAGGTCGACCCCAACGAACAGCGACTTTCCAAGTGGGTGAACTGCGCCCTCTCCTACGAAACTCTGCGGCAACCCTGCGTGATGGACATGGAGAATCTCAGAGTGGGTCGCCAAGAACCAGCACTCGAAGACCCATCTCGTCGGAATCGTCGACTAAGCTCAGAGTGGATTCTTGTGGCCGCCGAGACGCAGAGGTCGGTACCCATCGCAGCGACGGGCAGAGGCTCTGATGCGAAGGGATATTAAAACACCAAATAAGTACTTACGGGAGATTCAGTGGCCAACTAATCGTTAAAAAAGTCATATGATTTTCATAATTTAGGTTCATGTATGTTTGAATTTAAATAGATATAATAAATATACTTAGTGTGATTGGTTATGATCCTTGCTTGCCTTTAAAGAGCCCAAGGTTCAAATCCCAGTGCATGCCTTTTTTATGAATAAATAAATAAGAAAATAAGCAATTGTGAAGACCAAAATATCCTTCCTATAATCACTCTCGTTGCAGGAAATTTGAAATGGAGCAACAGTTTTCATCATTCGGCTTTTATTTATTATCTAGATATATAATAGAGGGATATGAAAAGAAAGAAGGATAGCTAAAGAATAAGTTACTAAGAGATAATATTTTATCCAAATAAACCGTCGGAAGCAAAACTATTTAATCCAGATAAGTTCCAATGAAACGATTTAATATTGGTACAAGTACAACACTATAATATTTTTTTATCAATGAGTACTAGTTTCTTTTTTCATCATTCATATTTAAGGTAGGTAATAATATAGTTTGATCATCTATTAGTACAATCCCTTGACTAACTCGATACTACATGTAAAAGATGTTATGGAATATGGAGTAGCATGCAGGCATTGTAAAAAGGTGAGTTTAACACAAGTTTGCTCATCTCTAATTGCTTAAATTATCGTGAGTGTGACACTAATAGAGGAAACTATTATCGTGAGTGTAACACAAGTTTGCTCATCTCTAATTGCTTAAATTATCGTGAGCTTAAATTGTCTACGTTGAAAAATGACAAGAATTTCTTAATAATGAATTCGTCATTTGTTTTAAATTATGTAGAAAATATTAATAATGATATTGTATATTATTAACAATACTATGCTGAAAAGTTGATAATAGCATCACTTGAATATTTACAACACAAGTAAATCGTGATTCAATTTGATTGAGAACATTAATAATAGTGTCACTTAAAATGTTAATAATGTAGGCGAAAACACTAATATAAACTGTTAAAACGTTGACAACTCTGTTACGTTGCTTTAAAACCTCAAATTAGAAGCTAATCTTATTGTGACAACATTTTAGTAAGGGAGTTGCTAAATGTCGCCCTACTTTCACTAAATCGCCCTAATTTAAACATTAAACTTACATTTTTATCCTTCTCCTATATTTATTTTTAACCGGTATTTATTCTAAAAAACCCATTAAAGAAAAAGTTAATCCACGCTCCATCACCAAGTCGCCATTGTCCGCCGTCGCCTGTCGGCCACTGATTCCCACAGCCGCCGACCGTCGACGGCGCTTTCAGACTTTTCATGTAGATTGAAGACACCGTTGTTGATTCGCTCTCGGACAGACGACGGCGGGGACTTGATTCCGGCGATGGGGAGAAGGGAATGATGCGGCTGGAATTTGATTTCGAGAGCAGGGTGAATCAGATGACACAAACCGTGGGGAGGCGTTGATTACAATGGCAGGCGTCGTCTTTGTCTCTTCCAGAGGATTTCCATACTCAATTTCAGAAGTCTCATCCATTTCGCCAAAAAATTGATCTCCGGCGCATTTCCCCTGTTCCCCAAGTTTCTGATTTAGTTAAAGAATCAACCTGCCGCCGCCGCCAACTACACTGTCGGGAAGCGTCCATGAAATTCCATCGGCCTCATGATCATAGTCACACCTTCCTCCTCCTGCTCTGCCATTACTGACTTCTGTTCCCGTTGGAACAATGACACTGAACCAAGAAGAGTATGCCCTGTTTCCGACATCGCCGGGAACAGAGTCGACGAACGACTCGATTGGATCTCGCTTGTGGCGGATTGCGACGGGGTATAGTAGCGGCAATGGGTGCCATCGTACATGAACGACGATGGAAGTTGCTGGTCTAATTGAGTTTTGATGGCATTCGTTGCAAGGGAAAGATGGGACAAATCAGTTGGTTCCTAGGATTAATTGACTTCCTCATTACTGCGTCGACTTAATTCGCCGGGAATTTTGGGGTATCGTGGCTGCGGAGTGGATGGGAGAAGGGCACCGGTGAAGTGTGTTTGGAGAGTAGGAGGTTTGAAGGAATGTGTGTTTTCTTTAATTTGAGTTTATTATCAAGGATAATTTAGTAAAATCATAATTTAAGTTAGGGCGATAATAGTAAAACGAGGGCGATGTTTAGCCGTCCAGTTTAGTAACTGGTTAATAATTCTGATGATCTAATTAATAATAATGATGTGGTAGGATAATAATGTTTACAACACGATCGATGAATCACGTTTCGATTTGATTGAGAACGTTAATAATAGCATCACAGAAAAATGTTAATAACGTATGTGAAAAAACTAATATTTATTGCTGACAACATTGACAACTCCGTTACGTTGCTCTAAAAATCTCAAATCAAAGGCTCCCCTTATTGCACATGGTTTTAGTTACCTGTTAATAATTTCAGTAATATAATTAATAATAGAGTCACGGAGGTTAACAATGTTGACAACACAACCATTAAATCACCTTTTTTATTGATAACTATAGTAGCGTCAGTAAAAATTGTTAATAATGTAAGCCAAATCACTAATATGTAAGGTTGAAAATGTTGACGACTCCATTACATTGTCTCGAAAACCTCAATCCACCAGCTGCTCAATCCATAGGCTCCTCCGTTACGTTGACAATTCTGTCGCGTTTCTTTTCGATGGCAAGCAACGAATATAGTGGGCCGATAACAAGTTTGTTCTTACAGATCTTTTTTTGATAATGGTGATGAACTTTATTAAATAAACAAGCCAGATCCCACAAGGCGTGAGAAAAGAAAAAGGAGTTCTAATGTACAGGGAATCGTCTCCGCGAAAGGAAGGGAGAACAAGAGCAAAAACCGAGAAACCAAACAAGAAAGAAAGCCAAACCAGAAACAAGGGAAACAAAGTTTCAAACTCAGGAGGAGCTCAAAGAGAGCTAGCTCCTCTACGCGACCAGCTCTGCAAGAAACCGATTCCCTGATCTTTGTCAATTTTCTTGTGAGCCAAAATCCATTCAATTATTCCACCTACCGTCTTCCTAGCAATCACGAGGGGGGTGCAGCTTAGCTCATGGAAGATTCTTCTGTTTCTTTCTTTCCAGACTTCCCAACAAATTGCGTGAACAGCACAGGAACGGATCCAAGACTCAAGACCAGCCAGGTTATTAGTCAGGTTGTTGCTGATGATCGCTGAAATATCTCCAGAGGCAAGGTCGGGAGGGGAGATGGAGCTGAAAACCTCGCCCCAAACTCGTCTGGTGTAAGAGCAGCCCACCAATAGATGATTAATCGACTCTTCTTCTTTGTAGCATAACACACACCTATTGGCCAGCTCCAGTCCTTGTCTCTTCAGGTTGTCCATAGTGAGGATTCTTTTGTGCCAGACTAGCCAGATGAACCCACAAATCTTCGTGGGGATAATGCTCTTCCAGATCGAGGCATATTGAAAGTTCTCCACACCTGGAAATCGTTCTGCCACCTGCCACCTGTAACAAGAACTAACCGAGAACAACAACTCTGTATCCGGATTCCATATCATCCTGCAAGGGCTACTACAGATTCTAAAGGAATTATCATTAATCTCACCCAAGCAAGTAAGTCTCTCAATTTCAGCCCCATCCCGAAGATTTAAAGAGAAAGTAACATCCCACACACTCAACTCACCTGAGATAGACACAGAGTCACAGATGCTAGCATTTGGGAAGGTAGCAGCAGCAGCACGCGGAAAAGACTCCGCAAGCGACTTCCCGGGGATCCAGTTGTCATGCCAAAGTGAGATCGAAATACCCGGGCCAGGATCTACACTCGCTCCTTGCCAAAATAGGTCATGAACCTTGCATATGTTAGCCCAGACCGAGCTGTTGAACCCTTCATCAAGCCTCCTGGATTTCCACTCCGAAGCTGTGTTGTTATATTTCCAGTTTATGAGCTGTCTCCACCAACTGTTTCTTTCTGTAGCGAACTTCCAAAGCCACTTGCAAAGGAGGGCATTGTTGAAACACTCTAAATCAACCGCGCCCAACCCACCCTTCTTCTTTGGAGCTTTGCAGAGTTCCCATCTGACCAGGTGTCTTTTATTCTCTTCACTAGCGCCACTCCACAAAAACCTTCGCTGTACTTTTTCCATATTGTTCAAAACAGTCTTGGGCGCCTTCAGTAACGAAAAATGGTACACCGGCAGACTGTTAAGAGTAGAGCGATTTAGGGTTAAACGAGCTCCGAAGGACAAAAGCTTGCTTTTCCACCCCTGAAGACGTTCTTGGTATTTACTCATTACCGGATTCCAAATTGAGATCGCATTCGGACGATCCCCCAACGGAAGACCGAGGTATTTAGCTGGCTCGCTACTCTTGGATTGTGGCATATCGTGTAGCACTACAAAAAAATTGATAATGGCGTCCAAAATATTACTAATGCTGAAAAAACGCTAATGATGAACAAAGATTGTTAATACTACACGTTAATTCAACTGACAAATTAATAATGACACACTAGTAAAAAATTGAACATGACTTTGAAAATATTACCAATGGATGAAGAAACGTTAACAATAAACTAAGATTGATAATATTACACGTAAATTCAGCAGACATATTAATAATAGCACACTCTTAATAATAAGACGGGTCATTATCAAATCATGCACGATTGACGAAATCACTTCCAATTATTACAAATTACTATGAACTAAATTAATAATAAACTATATTAGCGAATTAATACCGATTACGAACAAATTGATAAAACGATTACAAAGCAACAATAAAAAGTTAATAACACAACCTAAAATAATTAACAGGCCTATCGGACAACATTCACAATACGACAAACATTGACTATTGAGCTGGTAAAAATACTGACCATAGCCCTTCAGAAGATTACAAATCATGGCGACGTAAATTGATCATAAACTGTATTAGTGAAAATCCTCAGCACGCATTATTAGTTTAAACAATCTTTGTAATGCGGGATAAGAAAAGTACAAGAAATAATTGATAATGAGATAAGTAAAATTGATAATGAAGCTGATATTGTCGTGTTAAATATCAATATTTGGTAAAGAAAAGTTAATAATGAGCACATTTTTGATAGCGTCGTGTTATATATTAATAATGTAGTCGTGAAACGTTATAACTGCTGAAGAAAAGTTAATAACGCAGTGTTGAAACGTTAATAACTGGCAAATAAACGTTACTGATAGCTACGCCGCAAGTTAAACTTGTTGATAAATATGGACATGATTATTACCTTGAACGTCGTCGAGGGGAGCGCAGGAAGAGCTGACGACCGACTGAAGTGACGCAGGAAATCAATGTTGCGACACGTATCGCTCCGATGACGGAAGCTGGGGAGTGATGGACGTAGGTGAGAGCTGTTGAGCGAAGGCGACAGACGTTGCTTCACGACGACAGGAACAGGAGTGCAGCGCCGGAAGACCAACCGACGACGCTCTCGAACGGTATTAAGACCAAGTTACGACACTGGAAGACCAACCTACGTCGATAATCGATTGGTCTTTCAGAGGGATGAAGATGGATAGATGACGGCCGGGACAAAAAAAACGGTGGAGAATAGGAACTTGGTGGACAGGATGGTCGGAGAACGGCCATCCTGAACAGTTGGCGGGAGCAGAAGGGACGACAGGCGGCTGCAGCGGACAGGATGGTCGGAGAGCGTCCTTTGACGAGAAGAGAAACGGTTCGGCTGCGGGTGAGGGAAAAAAATTCGAGAGTTTATAGAAAGTTAGGGTTACGTTTTTTTAATTATTTACAATTCCTTAAATATCCTTAACAACTAATTAACTAATAAATCCCTACTAACTACCTAAAATTGAATCAGCCAATTACAACACTTTAAGATCCTTCTTAAAAAAGAGGGTTTAAGGACCTGAACTAAGGCCCTGAGTACAGGGCTCTAGCTCAGCTGACATGTGAAGTTGTATGGGTTAAAAGGTTAATACAGGAAATTGGTCATCCTCAACTTGTTAACCTGTTTTGTGACAGTCGATCTGCGATTTACATTGCAGAAAATCCTATGTTTCATGAGAAAATGAAACACATTGAGATCGACTATCATGTGGTTCGACAATTCCTCCAATCCAAGCTTATTGGATTAAGTCACTTGGATACTAAGAACCAAATTGCTGATCTATTTACCAAGGGGCTTAGTCGATTTCGGCTGCATTATTTATTGTCCAAGCTGAACATACAGAATCTGTATGCAACAGCTTGAGGGAGGATATTGAATATTGGGAAAAAATCCAAAAGTACCACTGTTTAGAAAAAAATTTCCAAAAATACCACCCAACCCCAAAAAATTCCAAAAATACCACCCTTATTCAAAAACCGCCACCCCACCCAGCGGTTTAGTCGAAAACCGCTTGTCGGGGGCGCGGTTTTGGACCAAACCGCGGGCCTAGGGGGCGGTTATAAAAAAAAAAAAAAATTTGACCAAAACCGCTGGGTGGGGTGGCGGTTTGGCCCAAAACCGCCACCCCAACCAGCGGTTTGGTCCAAAAGTTCGGTCGAAACTTCAAACGAACGTAACTTTGCACTCGGGTACCCGATCGTAGCAATTTTTTTTTCATTTCGCATAACTTTTCAAGATCTACAACTTTTACTAGGATGAAATTTTCAAAACAGGAACTATTTGTGGATATACGGGACCTTGAGAATAACTTTACCTTTACTTTTCAGAAATCCATGTACATTTTGAAATTATGATTATATTAAAAGTTGTAGATCTTGAAAAGTTATGCGGAATAAAAAAAATTTCATAACATTCGGAGTTTGGAGCACAAAGTTATGGCCGCCCAAAGTTTGACGAAAGGCGAGACCCGGCGGTTTGCGGCTTGCAAGATCTCAAAAAGTTTGCGGCCTCCATTTTTTGAATCCGAATCACTTTTTGAGATCTTGAAAGTCTCAAACAGTCGGGTTCCGTCTTCGTCTCGAAAAAACGTCATTTGCCACCCCGAACGGCATTTTTTTTTATTTCGTCAAACTTTGGGCGGCCATAACTTTGTGCTCCAAAATCCGAATTTCATGAATTTTTTTTTTTATTCCGCATAACTTTTCAAGATCTACAACTTTTAATATAATCATAATTTCAAAATGCACATGGATTTCTGAAAAGTAAAGGTAAAGTTATTCTCAAGGTCCCGTATATCCACAAATAATTCCTGTTTTGAAAATTTCATCCTAGTAAAAGTTGTAGATCTTGAAAAGTTATGCGAAATGAAAAAAAGAATCGCTACGATCGGATACCTGAGTGCAAAGTTACCTTCGTTTGAAGTTTCGACCGAATTTTTGGACCAAACCGCTGGTTGGGGTGGCGGTTTTGGGCCAAACCGCCACCCCACCCAGCGGTTTTGGTCCAATTTTTTTTTTTTTTATAACCGCCCCCTAGGCCCGCGGTTTGGTCCAAAACCGCGCCCCCGACAAGCGGTTTTCGACCAAACCGCTGGGTGGAGTGGCGGTTTTTGAAAAAGGGTGGTATTTTTGGAATTTTTTGGGATTGAGTGGTATTTTTGGAATTTTTTTTTTAAACAGTGGTACTTTTGGATTTTTTCCTGAATATTGCAGCTGATGAAATCGAACCGCAGAGGAAGCAAGCACTGATGAGCCTCTTACACGACGTCGTCTCCCTCAGAAGCAATAAAAGAGCTGAGTAGAAACGGCAGCGTATAAGTTAGTGCTTGGAGTCGTTTCAATTTTTACTGTACAGAGACACATGTTATTAGCTCATTAGTTGTGTATAGGTTTTTGTTTGTTACCGTTAGTTTCTCATCTCTGTAATTACCTTTCCTCATTCCCCTTTATTGAGAAGGTGTCAGAGTATATAAGAGGCCTCTGAGCACTGAGCCAACCTGGTTGCCTGCGGGTTTCCTTTCCAATATCCAGAACCATAATTCCATACACTTTGCGTCGTCTCTTCTTGTCTTTCATCTATCCTTATTTCCTTCCTCTGCCTTTTTAGTATTCGCCTAGCTTGATCCTTGTTAGTTGTTACAATAAGCTTCCATTTATCCATTTTTGTACATGCAGCCTTTGAATTGGTCAAGGGATTTACTCATACAAAGATTTACTTTGTAATTCCTTCGCACCATTATTTGCTTAATTTTTGGATTGTGATTAGATTTCGTAGTTGGGTATTTTTTGATTTCTTGTTCATAATCCCAAAAGCAAAAAATTTATCATGCCCTATGTGCTTGCAGGAATTGATGGTGAAACGGAGGTAGTGAAAGATTACACAACGAGCATATAGTTTTTCAAGGTTACTCGAGGTCGGGAAGTCAATTTTATTCGTATGTAAGAGCGACAATGACAGCTTCTATTGCTAATGGTGATGTGGTGGACAGGGGAAAGGAGTTCTAAGATGTGACGTTTATGAAATTATTATCTTATTCAAATTTGTAGGTTTGTTTACATAAAAAAAATTGTAGGTTTGTTTGTAATTCACTAAAATATAGGATTCAATTCCTACCCACTTAGAACCTTTTTCAATATATGCACTATGGCTAGTTGGTTTTTGTTTTTATTACCCAAGAATCTCACAGGTCCTACTGAATCTAGAGACCATCTGCAAGCAAATTCGGCTGGTTGGCTTCAACGAGATGAAAGGTGGATGTTTGTTTAGTTTGTGCTGATGGCAATAAAATTGACAAAAAATTATCTAGTCATATCTTATATTAAATTTCAATTGAATTATGAAATAAATAAGCGCTGGGTAATTATGCTTTAACAAATTATTTTGATGCAATTAGAAACAAAATAGTCTGACTCTAAAAGTCAAAATGGAGACAACTATTTATGTCGCTAATAACTAATGAATGAATCTGGGCTACCTCCAGCTAGGATGGAGCACCGGAGGCGCAGGCTACTCACTACTGGGTGATGCGGAGATGCGGACGCGGCTACTGGACGGTGGGATGTGGTGGCAAGTGGAGGTGGCCGGCGAGTGCGGTGGGAGAGAGACGGAGGTGGTTTGACGCAGCCCGCAAGTCAGGCCGTCGCCGTCGCCCGTCAGGGAACGACGAGTCGCGGTGGCCGGTGTCTTGGTCTCTGGACTCTAGGAGAGATTGCCGATTGGGAGCTCGGGTGACGAATGCTTTTCTTTCCTTTTCGATTTCGGTAGCAGCTGGGTGGTATGGTAGCCTAGGGTTACAAGCTGGCAGCGGCTCTGAAGAGAAAGAGATGTCGAGATTGGAAATTGGAAATTGGGAAGGAATTGAGTCTGTTTCTATTACCGCTTTGGATACAATTCCGGAAGAAATGGAAATGGAAATAGAATTCCATTTTTTATTTTTATAGAATTCCATTTCCAATTCTAGTGTTTGGTATAATTCCTACAACTATGAAAATGAATTGCACTTTTAACCATAATAAATAATGTAATATATTTGTTTTATTTTGGGAAATGAAATATGAATGAGAGAGAAAGAGAGTAAAATGATAGTGGGTCAATAAAATAATAAAAAGTATTGATGGGTCCCACTAATTCCATCTTCATTCTCTCAATTCCTATATTTTTTATAGGAATTGTAATTCCCAAATTTTAGACCCAAACTCAATGAAATTCAATTCTCAACCTTTTTATTATTCCAAACATAATATATGGAAGTGGAAGTGGAAATGGAAATGGAATTCCAATTCCTTACTTTTTTGTCAATCCAAACAGGCTGATAGGGTGGGTAAGTGGAAGAATGGAGTTGGGTTGGGAGGGCATTGGGCTATTAGAGAATGGGCTGAGGATTGTAAAATTCGGTTGGGTTGGGAACTTGGGTCTAGGAGTGGGCTCTGGGCAGATTACATATAGGTTGAAAATTCGGAAATTCGATCGGAAATTCGGTTGTTCGGTTCGGTTCAAAAGAAGCTGTCTCCCGAAATATGGTCCATTTCAGTCCGATTTCTGAACCTAATAAGATTAAATTATGCCCTTTTTGTGGTTGGCAGTGTCTTATATCACTTTATTTTTATGAATAACTATAACTAATATACTTTTGTGGTTTGTAGCGTCTTATATCATTATAAAAAATTTTATATATGAATCTATCAGGGCCGTCCATTTAGTGAGGGAAATGCTCATTTTATCGACGAAGTGATTAGTGTAGACCGCCGCATAACATTATCTATCTGTTGTACAACATTAGGGTGGTAGACGAGCAAGGGTATCCGTATCCTTGCTTTTCCTTGGTTTTAGGAGTAGAAGTAACATGAAAATAATAATGCAACCTTCTACCAAAATAAATAAATAAATAATAATGCAACAAAATTTGTCAAACCGGTTCATATTGTCACCACAATTTAGCAATACAAACAAAGATTTTCAAACCATAATAGTTAATCTAATGAAAAGGTTGATAACACTACTTTCCGTTGGTTATCCCCAAACTGAAGATAAACCTTTTAGTTTGAGGTTCCATTTCCTTCGAGCTAAACCAAATAAACGTGACATATTTCTTTCTCACATCAACCAAACTCCCTTACCTACTTTCTGTTCCTTACCTACTTTCCACATCAACCAAACCCAATTTTCATCTACTTTCCGTTACATATAATTTTCTACGTATGAACCATCTTCCCCGCCAAACTCGTTGGAAAACCCCTCTGGTCACTTCTCTTTCCACCATCACCCTATATAAAGAGCTCCCTCCAGTGCTTTGTTCACTCCACCCACCCAATTATCTCTAACTTACGAACTCCCTCCACCCAGTAACGTAAAATGGCCCGATCTTCGACTTTCATCAAGCTGCTTTTCCTTCTCCTGCTCAGTTATTCTTGCTGGGAAGGAAGCGGAAGAACTGTGCCGGGAGGAATCATAATAGAAACCTCTAACCCATTGCCAGTGACAGAACGGTTTGCCAGAGACGTTGAGACTAAGAGTTCGGCTTATGTCTATTCTGCATCCAGCATCAAGGACAAAAAAAAAGGTGCAGTCCCCAAGATAAATTCATGTTCTTTCCTTTGGAAGAACTCAGACGTCCAGGAGCCGAGATGTATCTTTCATTCCCGTTACCCAAGGACCCCATAACACGAACTCAATTCATTCCCAAGGAGTATGCTCATTCAGTTCCGTTCTCACTGCACGAACTGCCCAAGATTCTGAAACTCTTTTCAATACTAGAAGGATCTCCACAGGCAGTGGCCATGGAGTCCTCGCTGTCCATTTGCGAAGGGGAGCCTATGAAAGGGGAGGTAAAAGTCTGCGCCACTTTCGACCGAGTCTATGTTGGGCTTCGCAAAGCACACACTAGCTGAAGTAGTGAGCAGGAATGTTACCATCCAGGGCATGAAGATGGCCCACGGCCAGAGGAGGAGGTCACAGAAAAGGTCTGCCCAGAACTACACTATTTTGGGTACGCCGAGAGAGATTCCATTTCCCGGGCTGGTGTCGTGTCACTCATTGGCATATCCTTACCTGCTTTTCTTATGCCACAGTGTGGCATATGGGAGCAAGTTATTAATTATGGACTTAATAAGTGAGGAGCAAGATGGAGTGAGAGCCATTGCGGTTTGTCACATGGACACGGCAAATTGGGATGCCCATCACGTGGCATTTCAGGTGCTTGGGGTACAATCGGGTTCCTCCGAAGTGTGCCACTTCTTGCCGAAAACTGATGTGGTTTATGTTCCTGTTCTGAATCATGAAACTGGGTAATTGCATGTTGCAAATTTACTTTCTTTCTAAGTTGATTTTCGTTCTTTCTCTTTTTCTTCTTGTCTTTGTTTCTGCTTAACGTGTTGCCTTTGTTTCTGCCTTTTCTTGTTAAAGAGTTGGTTGAAGAGGTGTAGAGATGAGCTGAGGTGTTGGCCGCAAGATCAATGATTGGAATTTGGTGGAGCAACCTCCTGTTATCAGTTCAGACGTCAATAATCAGGGTGTGCGTTGAATAAGTTAGAAGTGAAGTTAGTTGGCAGTTGGGTATGGTTTGATGAAGATATATGTTGCTGTTCTTGTGTTTTCCTGAAGCTTACTAGTAAGGAAACTGGTTTCCTTTGCTGCATTAGTAAGCAGCGTACCATTATCGATTATGTATTATATATATGGCTCTGAAACAATGAGCTTTTTAATTAAGCTCTTCTTTAAAAAAATATATTTTACCTTTTTCTTTTTTATCTTGACTAGTAAGAGGCTAAGAGCCTACTCGCCACACTTCACGTATAAACGGTAACATAATAATAAAATACACGAAACTTAATATCAGGATATTCAACAATGGTGAACCATCTGCTTCTTAGGGGCGGTGTTGCGATTCATCGTGAAAGCAAAATAAAAAAATGTAAGCCCATTGATTGGAGATTAAGAGTAAGGCAGATACATGAAAGGAGTAATTTCTAAAGAAGTAGACATGAAATATTTAATCTAATGCATTAGAATGAATGCATTAACAGGGGAGTCAAACTATCGTTAGAAGTACAACAACGTGCAACAAAGGGAAACTGAACATGTAGTAAATGATTCAAAGTGAAGTTCAGTCCTAGTTTACGAAATTTATGGCGTTGTAATTTGCTATGGATAGGATGTGAATGGAAATGCATCATATTGGGGGTTGGTTGAACTTTCTTCCTTGTAGATATCTCGGCGGCATGACGACGCCCAATCTGAAATCTAAACCCGAATAATACGGATAATGAGTGGGTATATACGGGTTTTTAACTATCCAATCCGAACTCGTTCGAGTATACATGCACATAAAATATTTTGTTTAGATCCTCATTTCTTATTTTGACATATTTGGTATTCCTAGTATATTCAATTTGTAACAAACTAGTGCGTTTGTTTTAATATCTCTCTAACTATTAATGTTGATATACTTGTTTTAATATGAATCTATACTGTTATTCTCCTTTTGTGGATGGGAAACCAGGGAGGAAAAGGAAGTATTGCATTTGATAGGTTGTAACCATAGAGTCCCTACTTTCACAATCACTTTTTAAGCTTGAGTACCGTGAAAATGCAAACACTATGAAGTAGTTGTTATTAACCTAATATAAACATCTGATAAGTATATAGCCAATTTGTTTTTTGGGGTTAAGAAATATGATTCTCGTCGGTCCCTTTTTCTATCATGTCATTCAGGGAGGTTACATTGTCATTCTTATTTGTTGTTTATTTAGTGTTGTGTTATGTACTTTACTTAGCTTAACTGCATTTCAAAATTGTTTACTATTTACCTGATCCAACTATCCATTTCTATTATAACAAATTTGTTAACAAGAATATTGTTTCTTATTTGATATCTTCTAACAGTATCAACCGGTCAAGCTATTTGATAGGTATTCATACATAGTTCAGGCATTGAGGGACAAGGTACTGGCTCTGTTGCTGATTTTTGCATATTTGCTCTTCATAAAGTAAAACCTTATCCCAGTCTTAGCCATTTGGGAAACTTGAACACCTTGCACTTACCGTTACTTCAGGTGCTTTAAACTCCAGCTGATTTACTTTACTTATATTGTGTTACTGCATTTGGTGTTTGTGTTCACAGGGTACCTAATACGACCCTGGGGGTGTATTTTTATCTAAGTCACGCAGCAAACAATCAATCAGAAGATTGATTGAACTCGAATCAAGAACAAGGCGTTCTTAATACGAAATTTGGATGAAACGGAACCAACGGACAATTCCACACCTGGGGAAAGCTCGTATGGTATAAAAGGGTAGTTGCTCGACCACGATTGAAGGGACTATTCAATTGATACAAAGCTCAGCAAGTTTGGAATCCACCAAACCCAAAACAAGTTCGCAAACTTGCAAAACCAAACGGTTTCTTTTCTATTCAATCAACTCTGTCTTACAACGAAAATAGAAGGCTATTTATAGCCAATAAAACCTAATACAAGCCTAATGTAACTAGGAAACAATTAAGGTAAAAACAAACTCTAAAAACAGTACAAAACTCGGCCACAAACTTCCTTTCTTGGCGCACAAGTAAGCTGCCAACAAAACAGTTAAAAGACAGCTTTCGTACTAACTTCACGCCTTTCGTTCGAGGCCTTCCCGAACTCCAATCCTTCATCCAATTATTCCCTTTGTACATTAACATACCTAGTTTTATGTTGTGGAATCCTTTGAACTTGAATCAGATCCATACTCCTCGAACTAACCTCCAAAGTAGGCTTCACAAAACAGTTTTCTGCCTTGGTCATTTTCTGGCAGTTTTCCAGTTTTGAGGTAGCAACTTCGAGGCCTTGGAAAACAACCTTAATGACATCATCTGGATTCACAAAGCATACCATTTGAAATATGGAAACTTTATCTGCAAAACAAACCCTTAAACTTGAATTTCCACCAATCCAGTTGAGAGAACCATGCCTACAAAGTATGTACCCTGAACACGGATTTTGACTTTGCCACATTCTGCCCTTCTTCCCAACTTCGATAGCTTCTTCGTCAAGTAAGTTAAACGTGTAGAGCTGGCCAATTGGGATCATATGAGGCTCCCCCTCTTCAAAAAGCTTTTCCCTCAAAGCTTGATATTTCCTTTTGTCAAAATCATCACAGAATCGATCCCAAATTGGATCGAAAGAGGGCTTCCCAAACTTGCAATTCTGGAAAATTAGGTTAATGTTCTTCATTGAGCAAATTGGGGCTTTCGATTCCAGGCATTCCCAGCTCAATTCATGGCTTCCAAGAGCTTCATCACAGTTCCAAAATACTTCCTGTGTCGGTCTCCAACATCGAATCGTCGTCAGTATTGTCGAAGGAACGAGTTGCCCTTTCCCGCCACGGTCACAATTCAAACCCTGTTTGTCAAATTGGATTTTGGGCGTTCTGAATCTCGGCACTGTTAGAAGGAATCGGTGATTCCTAAAGCTTCCTGAACCCCGTTGGAATGATTCCAAATCGTCAATTTGGTTCGGATGGCACTCGACCCCTCCAACCCATAACCCCGAATTTCGGTCGTGTTTTGATGTTGCCAGAGCCAATTGGACGCGAATTCGATTCGACAATTGGGGTTGGATCGACGCGGATCGATCCACGTGAGAGCTTTCTGATGAGCCATGGAAGTTGCCTGCATTGTCGGACTGCTTCGAGATGCCCCCCAACTCTCCACCCCATTCACCCTCTCTCTTCCCCTGTTTCACCGTCATTGGAACACAGGGCTGCTGGGTTGTTGCTGCCGGAAGAACGGGAGCTCGGCTGCTTGAAATGGCTTCTGCAATACAGTTGGTTTCGTGCCATTCCAGCCTTCAATTGAGATTTCACGATACATGTGAAGCGTGCCTATAGGCTTCTATTGGGTCGGATCTTCTCCGGTGGCTCTACCTACGTACGAGAGCAGTTCGGTGCTCTGTTCTGCCGGAGCTGAAGAAAGCGCGACAGCTTGCATCGCCGGGGCGTTTTGCGCATCGGCAGGCTGATCGAGACCCTCTCCTTGCTCGTACATCATTCCTTCAACCTCCATAGACTCATCTATGTCCGCCTCGTGCTCCGATTCCTTTTCCTCCTCGTCGGCCATAATAGATGAATGAGCAGCAGCAGCTGAGGATTGAACCAGAAGAGAAGTGCAGGAAGCAGCTGCTGCAGGTTGAAGGTGTTTGCAACCGAGGATCACTAGCCCAGGAGAAACGGCGGCGTTTCGCTCTAATCCGGAAAGCTGCTTTGGAGCAAAACGGAGACGTTTCATCAATAGAAGACAGTGATGGCTTAATACGATGTCGTCCTTCTTAGTTCGTTGATTGCAAGTTTAATTGTGTCTTGTGGACACGTGCTTTTGTTTTATTGGTTGTTTTTGATTAGTTAGTTAATACTGTAGATTAGCCGTTAGTTTCACTTTTCCTCTGTAAAGGCTGTTGGGTATATATTGAGAAATGCAGAAAACGAAGCTCTCAAGATTTGAGAACCTTCACCAAAAACCCTAGCAATACTCTGTTGTTCTTCTTTTCTTCTCATGGTATCAGAGCCTGGTTGGCTCTGGTAACCCAGATCCAGGTTTCTACACTACTCCTTTCCCCTTTTACGATTCACTGATGTCGATTCCAGAAGCCCAAGTTGATGGGTTTGTAGCTGATGAGGTAGAGACTAAAGATGAAATCGCCTCTACCAACGACGCTACTCTTCCACGAACACCTCAGGGCGTCAACTCTCGACGTCAGATGGATCAATTTGTTCCTCCTGTGGTTCCTCGCTATGAAGATCCATATCTTAACCCCTACTACTTACCTCCTCACGATGGCGGCTTGACTACCATCATCTCTATGAAGCTCACTGACCAGAACTACAATCTCTGGAGTCAGGTAATGGAGCTAGCTCTTAGTACTAAGAACAAACTGCAGTTTGTGAATGGGTTAATTCCAGTACCTCAGATTGGAGACCCTATTTGGCAGTCATGGCATAGATGTGATAGCACAGTGCGCTGTTGGATCTATAATTCTCTTTCTGATGACATTGCTAACAGTGTTGTTCCTTACAAAGTGGCTAAAGATGTGTGGGATAACTTGAAGGATAGATTTAGCCAAGCAGACAATATGAGAGTCTATGAATTAAATGAACAGATTGGGAAGTGTGTGCAAGGAAATCTCACTGTTACTCAATACTACACTGCACTTACTACTAAGTGGCAGGAGTATAAGATGTATAGGCCTATTTCTTGTTGTCCATGCCCTAATAGTCCCTTTTTCACTGTTCAAAGATATCAAGAGCATGATCTTATCATTAAGTTTATGCAAGGACTTAATGATACCTATCAAACAGCCAGAACACAGGTTCTGATGAATGCTCAGTTACCTCCTATTGAGTCAGTTTTCAAGCAAATGGTTCAATTGGAGAGACAAATGAAGGCTATGAGTTCTGAAAAGGAAAAGGGACGTGTTGAATCAGTGGCTTTGATGGCAGGGCAGCCCAACAAGCAACAGAAGGGTGGACAAGGTGGAAGAAATCCCAGAGATTACAAGGATGGGGAAAAGTTTTGTAGGTTTTGCAAGAAGGAATATCACACCATCGATGAATGTTATAAGTTGAAGAACAAACAAAGCAAAGATGGTGAAAGTTCCTTTGCTGGATCAGTTGAAACCACACTGTCTGAATCAGGTGGTACTCATACAACTGGTTCTGGTGGAGGTAAGGGGGAAACAGATTTGATGAGTCTGCTTACTCCCAACCAGTTTGAGCAGCTCAGAACCATGCTCACCAGATCACCTTCTGCATCACCCTCACCACCAAATTCACCTGGAATGCATCATGCTGCTGTGGCAGTAAGAGGTTCACAGTCTGCTTCTCACTCTGGGAAGAAATCTGATGGTTTTCAGGCTCCAGCAACTTATGCCTCTAATTCTTCAGGTAAACAAGCTCTCTCTACTATGGTTGAATCACCTCGTAGTACAGTTTGGGTTCTGGACACAAGGGCAACAGATCACATCATATGTGATAAGAGTTTCTTTATGAAGCATAGAGCTTTGAATCAAGTGTTTGTGAATCTACCAAATGGACAGCAAGTCCAAGCAACTCACATAGGAATTGTTACTTTGCCTTGTGGGTTATTCATTTCTCAAGTTCTGTTTGTTCCTTCTTTTGCTTACAATCTTGTTTCTGTAAGCAAATTAACTCAAAACCATCCAGTTTCATTAACCTTCAAATCAAACTTCTGTTTGATCCAGGACCTTATTACTCGGAGGAGGATTGGTTTAGCCCAAGTCAGTAGAGGTCTTTACCTGTTTACAGAGTCCAGGAGTCAGGAGTTTGAAGTTTCTAAGGATTCACAGAAGTTTGCAGCAGGAGTGTTTAATTTCCAGAATCAAGACTTTAACATCTGGCATGCCAGATTAGGACACCCTTCCTTGTCTAGATTGAGAGTAGTTAAACAAAGTTGTAATGATGTTTCCTTGCCTTTAACACAACATTGTGAGGTTTGTCATTTGGCTAAGCAAAAGAGGTTGCCATTTCCTGTAAGCACCTCAGTTAGTACTCATGCTTTTGAACTTGTGCATGTTGACATTTGGGGACCATTGAATACAGTTTCTAGAAATGGTTTCTCTTATTTCCTCACTGTTGTGGATGATTACAGTAGAGCAGTGTGGGTTTTCCTCCTTAAATCAAAGGCTGAGGCCAGGCCATCTCTTCAATCTTTCTGTGTTATGGTTCAAAACCAGTTTTTTGTTTCTATTAAAAGAGTTAGAACAGATCAAGGCCAAGAGTTCCACATGACTGATTTTTATTCAGCTCATGGTATTGTTCATGAAATGAGCTGTGTCTATACAGCTCAACAAAATGGGAGGGTAGAGAGAAAACACCAGCATTTGCTCAATGTAGCTAGATCTTTGAAGTTTCAATCAGGTTTGCCTTCGGTTTTCTGGGAAGATTTTGTCCTTCATGCAGCATACCTGATTAACAGAACACCAACACCTATTCTAGACCACAAAACATCATTTGAAATCCTGCATAAAGTTCCCCCTGACTATATGAACTTAAAGGTGTTTGACTGTTTAGCTTATGCTACAGCAGTAGAGGGTCACAAGTCTAAATTTGATCCTAGGTCTAGACAGTGTGTGTTTCTAGGAATCCCTAATGGCATTAAGGGATACAAGTTGTTGGATCTAGCTACCAACAAGGTCTTTATTAACAGAGATGTTGTTTTTCATGAGCATATTTTGCCTTTCAAAACAGGCACATCTGACTCAGATTCTACAGAAGAAGAGCTTCCCTCACAGCCTTCTTCTGTTCCTTTGTCTTCTTCACTTCCAGAAGAATCTTCTTGTTCTGATTCTTCACCAGCTCTTGAACCTGAGTTGACAGAATATACTTCTCCTTCTGTCACCACATCACCTCAGTTTACTTCACCAGTTTTTCCTACTCCTACTAGTCCAGACACTTCAGTTAGGGGTTCCTCCTCTTCTTCTTCTGATTTGTCTCACACTCCTACTCCTCCTCTCACTCCTCCAACCACACCAGTAGTACCCCTTAGAAAATCAACAAGGCAAGTAACATTTCCTAAGAAGTATGATGATTTCTATGTGGGTTTGAACCAAGTCAGTTTTGGTCCCAAGTTGGTTATCCCTCAAGACTTGGCTCATCTTTCACCACAACAACAGCACTTTGCTTTAACTCTTGCAGCAGCCTTTGAGCCTTCCTGTTATGCTGAGGCTGCTCAAGACCCTAGGTGGAATGCAGCCATGATTGAGGAACTGCAAGCATTGTTTGACAATAATACTTGGGACATCACTGACTTGCCAGGGGGAGTGAAGGCAGTTGGTAACAGGTGGGTTTTCAGGATCAAGTACAATCCTGATGGAACAATTGAGAGATTTAAGGCACGTTTGGTTGCCAAAGGATACACACAAGTGTATGGCATTGATTATTGTGATACTTTCTCACCTGTGGCCAAGCTGACTTCTGTAAAAATGTTGCTAGCTGTTGCATCTGTTAACAACTGGCATTTGCATCAAATGGATGTTAACAATGCTTTCGTGAATGGTGAATTGGAGGAAGATGTGTACATGGAATTACCAGAAGGCATGAGGGATAAGCCTGAGTACAAGGGGAAGGTTTGCAAGTTGAAAAAGTCTCTCTATGGTTTAAAGCAAGCCAGCAGGATGTGGTATGCTAAATTAACAGAATCTTTGCTTGCTAATGGATTCAGACAATCCATGTCTGATTATTCAATTTTCTTAACTGAGATTAAGGGACATTTGGTTGTCCTTATTGTTTATGTGGATGATATTGTGGTTGGTAGTGTGAATCTGGAAGCAGTAATTGCAGTGAAGAATATGCTGAAGTCCTTGTTTAAAATGAAGGACTTAGGAGAGTTGCAGTATTTCCTTGGCTTGGAGGTAAACAAAACTGCCACAGGGATTCATGTTTCTCAAAGGAAGTATTGCACAGAACTCTTGAAGGAGGCAGGATTTGATGAGTGCAAACCTGCAAAAACCCCTTCCAGCATAAAGCAGGTCCTTTCAGCCTCAGATGGTGATCCTTTTCTAGAGGTTAGCAAGTTTAAACACTTGTTGGGACAGTTGCAGTATCTGACAAGTACTAGACCAGACATAAGCTTTGCTGTTCAACAGCTTTGCCAATTCCAAGATTCTCCAACCACAGTTCACTATAAAGCTTTGCAGAGGGTGTTTAGGTACTTGAGTAATTCACCTGGTCAAGGCTTGTTCTATTCCAAGGATTCTGTTGTGCAGTTAACAGGGTATAGTGATTCTGACTGGGCCACATGTCCTGATTCAAGAAGATCTTTGACAGGGTTTTGTGTTTTTCTGGGGACAAGTTTGATTAGCTAGAAAACAAAGAAGCAGAGTACAGTTTCCAGATCTTCCTCAGAGGCAGAATATCGAGCTTTGGCTCAGCTCAGTTGTGAAGTTCAGTGGTTGGTAAGATTGCTTTCTGACTTTGGAATTGCTCACTCTCAACCAACCTTGGTTTACTGTGACAATCAGTCAGCAATACACATTGCCAGGAATCCAGTGTTTCATGAGCGAACGAAACACATTGAGGTTGATTGTCATGTCATTAGAGAGAGACTGATGAATGGTTTGCTTGATTTGAGACATGTTTCAACTACCTACCAGTTAGCAGACATCTTTACCAAAAGCCTTGGTATAGATCGCTTTAACATGTTGATGTGCAAGCTGGGAGTCTCTGGAAGACACTCGCCAGCTTGAAGGGGGGTAATAGATGAATGAGCAGCAGCAGCTGAGGATTGAACCAGAAGAGAAGTGCAGGAAGCAGCTGCTGCAGGCTGAAGGTGTTTGCAACCGAGGATCACTAGCCCAGGAGAAACGGCGGCGTTTTGCTCTAATCCGGAAAGCTGCTTTGGAGCAAAACGGAGACGTTTCATCAATAGAAGACAGCGATGGCTTAATACGATGTCGTCCTTCTTAGTTCGTTGATTGCAAGTTTAATTGTGTCTTGTGGACACGTGCTTTTGTTTTATTGGTTGTTTTTTATTAGTTAGTTAATACTCTAGATTAGCCGTTAGTTTCACTTTTCCTCTGTAAAGGCTGTTGGGTATATATTGAGAAATGCAGAAAACGAAGCTCTCAAGATTTGAGAACCTTCACCAAAAACCCTAGCAATACTCTTCTGTTCTTCTTTTCTTCTCAGGCCAAGGTGCGGAACTCGACACTCTGTTTTGTAGGGGACAAACAGAGGTCGCGGCATCAAATTGATTCCGACACTGGAACTTCTTTCAGGAGATTCTTCATGCTCATAAAGTTGAAGCCAACTCGTCTTTGCACCCATAACTGAGCCCGAGACTCCTTACCCGCGCTTCTCTTCTCTTCCATCTGCTTCTGATCATTGTAAACGTCGTCCGGGGAAAGGGGTGCCAGGACTATCTTCTTGCCGCAATGCTCCAACTTGTATCGATTGGTCCAACCTTCGTGTGTGACCTTACGGTCGAATTGCCAAGGTCGACCTAGTATTAGGTGTGCTGTTTGCATCGGTACAATGTCACAAATCACCTCATCTTCGTATCTGCCGAGTTTAAAACGAACCAAAGCTCGTTTAGTCACATTGATCGTTCTGTGTTCATTGATCCAAGTGAGTTGGTAAGGCTTAGGATGTTTTTGTGTCGTCAATCCAAGCTTCTTGACAGCGTCTAAGCTTATGAGGTTCGCATAGCTGCCTCCATCGATCACCAAAGACACCAATTTTTCTTCAACGAAACACCGGCTGTGAAATAAGTTGTCTCGCTGCTCGTCGGACTCCCTGTGCTTGATGAAGATTGCTGGCTGCTTCTTTTGGCCACAATTTGGCAGATTTTTGGCCTCGCTATTGCCTCCAATACACTCCTCCTCTTTGGCTCTGTTTGCCATCGAGATTTAATCACCAAAACAGCAACAGCGGCTGCTCGAAACAGGGCTCCTCCTCCCTGTTTTTCGACAAATTATGCTTGTACGAAACAACACGTTTTCGCCTTCTTCTTCGCCCTTGTGTTGAACGGGGCTCTAATATCACTTAATACAACCCTGGGGGTGTATTTTTATCAAAGTCACGCAGCAAACAATCAATCCGAAGATTGATTGAACTCGAATCAAGAACAACGCGTTCTTAATACGAAATTTGGATAGAACGGAACCAACGGACAATTCCACACCTGGGGAAAGCTCGTATGGTATAAAAGGGTAGTTGCTCGACCACGATTGAAGGGACTATTCAATCGATACAAAGCTCAGCAAGTTTGGAATCCACCAAACCCGAAACAAGTTCGCAAACTTGCAAAACCAAACGGTTTCTTTTCTATTCAATCAACTCTGTCTTACAACGAAAATAGAAGGCTATTTATAGCCAATAAAACCTAATACAAGCCTAATGTAACTAGGAAACAATTAAGGTAAAAACAAACTCTAAAAACAGTACAAAACTCGGCCACAAACTTCCTTTCTTGGCGCACAAGTAAGCTGCCAGCAAAACAGTTAAAAAGTAGCTTTTGTACTAACTTCACGCCTTTCGTTCGAGGCCTTCCCGAACTCCAATCCTTCATCCAATTCCTTCCCTTTGTACATTAACATACCTAGTTTCATATTGTGGAAGCCTTTGGAATTGAATCAGATCCATACTCCTCGAATTAACCTCCAAAGTAGGCTTCACAAAACAGTTTTCTGCCTCATTTTCTGGCAGTTTTCCAGTTTTGAGGTAGCAACTTCGAGGCCTTGGAAAACAACCTTAATGACATCATCTGGATTCACAAAGCATACCATTTGAAATATGGAAACTTTATCTGCAATACAAACCCTTAAACTTGAATTTCCACCAATCCAGTTGAGAGAACCATGCCTACAAATTATGTACCCTAAACACGGATTTTGACTTTGACAGATTCTGCCCTTCTTCTTATCAACTTCGATAGCTTCTTCGTCAAGTAAGTTAAACGTGTAGAGCTGGCCAATTGGGATCATATTAGTACCTGCTTCGGTTCTTGGCCCTTTAGTGATGAATAGTAGAGATCACGGGCATGGAAATATCAAGAAAGCCTTCAGTTTTCATTTGGTGAAACACTCCCAACAAAATAAACAGACATAGAAGTTGCACCTTTTCTGATCCTTTTCATGTAAAGTGGGTTTCGCTTTGTCTATACACGGCTCATTAATAATGCAACCTTCTACCAAAATAAATAAATAAATAATAATGCAACGAAACTGGTCAAACCGGTTCATATTGTCACCCCAATTTAGCAATACAAACAAAGATTTTCAAACCTTGATAGTTAATCTAATGAAATTGTTGATAACACTACTTTCCGTTGGTTATCCCCAAACTGAAGGTAAACATTATAGTTTGAGGTTCCATTTCCTTCGAGCTAAACCAAATAAACGTGACATATTTCTTTCTCCCATCAACCAAACTCCCTTACCTACTTTCTGTTCCTTACCTACTTTCCACATCAACCAAACCCCATTTTCATGGGACTGGTTAGAGTGCTAACTTCATTGGAGTTAGCACCGTACTAACCACTATAATCACTATTTATTATTTTTAATTAAAATATGATGCTGGAGAATAAGGAGGGGCATATTCGGTATATAAAAAAATTCATTTAATTAATAAATTAAATTTTAAAATATTTTATTTTCTTTTTAGTAGTAGGCCTGAAAAATAGTACCGTAAACTACTGCTACATTCATTGGTAGTGATTTTGGTGGTTGTATTAGCAATTTTATTTGTTCTTGTAGTGATTTAATTGTAATTAGTAGTGATTTAGAAATTTTAAGTTACTCATGATGGGTGAACTTTAGAAAGTAATGATAACATAATCACTACTAATACGATTAGGTAGGAGTAAACCACTACTGGAATAACTACACATCAAAGAAAAAACACTAATACCATACAAATATGACTGCTCAACTGCTAATACATATGAAAATCACTACTCCACAATCACTACAAACCCAAAATCACTACTAATCAAATAATAATATAGATCTAACAAAAAGTTCTCATTTTTCCCGGCATGCTATCCGTGAGCGATCGACGACACTAGTGGTGGGACGACAACAAGCGAATATATATATTCCTTCTCCGACGTCAGAAGCCCAGCCTCGCTTTCCTCCGTCGTGGATCTAGCTTCCACCGCCATGGCCGGATATGCCTTCTCCATTGTGGAACTGCGAAAACCGAACAGATCTTCCTTCTCCGATGTCAGAAGCCTGACCGCTTCTCCCTCCGTCGCAAGACCCCTTTCATCATGGTCCCAGATTCCACTGCGCTGGCCTGAAATCGTCATCCTCCATTGTGGAACGGCGGCATCCGGATCTTCCTTCTTTCATTGAGAGAGAGAGAGAGATGCAGAACGACGGTTTCAATATAGAGGAAGGGGTGGCGGCTGTTGTGGGATGGGATAGAAATAGAATACACATTAGGGTTAGCTAATGGTTATAGTCTTTTACCAATTTAACCTTTAATTAACTGAATGTGAGCATAGCTAACCTAATCTCATCCCCATTTTCATCTACTTTCCTTTACATATAATTTTCTACGTATGAACCATCTTCCCCATCAACCAAACCCTCAACAGAAACGTGACATATTTCTTTCTCCCATCAACCAAACTCCCTTACCTACTTTCTGTTCCTTACCTACTGTCCACATCAACCAAACCCAATTTTCATCTACTTTCCGTTACATATAATTTTCTACGTACGAACCATCTTCCCCGCCAAACTCGTTGGAAAACCCCTCTGGTCACTTCTTTCCACCATCACCCTATATAAAGAGCTCCCTCCAGTGCTTTGTTCACTTCACCCACCCAATTATCTCTAACTTACGAACTCCCTCCACCCAGTAACGTAAAATGGCCCGATCATCGACTTTCATCAAGCTGCTTTTCCTTCTCCTACTCTGTTATTCTTGATGGGAAGGAAGCGGAAAAACTGTGCCGGGAGGAATCATAATAAAAACCTCTAACCCATTGCTAGTGACAGAGTGGTTTGCGACAGACTTTGAGACAAAGGGTTCCGCTTATGTCTATTCTCCATCCATCATCAAGGACACAAAAAAAAGGTGCGACTTCCCGCCGATATCCCCCGCATCCAAGAATCATGAAACTGGGTAATTTCATGTTGCAAGTTTACTTTCTTTCTAAGTTGATTTCCGTTCTTTCGCTTTTTCTTCTTGCCTTTATTTCTGCTTAATGCGTTGCCTTTGTTTCTGCCTTTTCTTGTTAGAGAGTTGGTTGAAGAGGTGGAGAGTTGAGCTGAGGTGTTGGCCGCAAGATCAATGATTGGAATTTGGAGGAGCAACCTCCTGTTATCAGTTCAGACGTCAATTATCAAGGTGTGCGTTGAATAAGTTAGAAGTGAAGTTAGTTGGCAGTTGGGTATGGTTTGATGAAGATATATGTTGTTGTTCTTGTGTTTTCCTGAAGCTTACTAGTAAGGAAACTGGTTTCCTCCGCTGCATTAGTAAGGAGCGTACCATTATCGATTATAAATTATATATATGGCTCTGAAACAATGAGCTTTTTAATTAAGCTCTTTTTTAGAAAAATATTTTACCTTTTTCTTTTTTATCTTGACTAGTAAGAGCCTACTCGCCACACTTCACGTATACACGGTAACATAATAATAAAATACACGAAACTTTATATCAGGATATTCAACAATGGTGAACCATTTGCTTCTTAGGGGCGGTGTTGCGATTCATCGTGAAAGCAAAATAAAAAGCAGATGGTTCACCATTGTTGAATATCCTGATATTAAGTTTCGTATATTTTATTATTATGTTACCGTTTATACGTGAAGTGTGGCGAGTAGGCTCTTACTAGTCAAGATAAAAAAGAAAAAGGTAAAATATTTTTTTTAAAAAGAGCTTAATTAAAAAGCTCGTTGTTTCAGAGCCATATATATAATACATAATTGATAATGGTACGCTGCTTACTAATGCAGCAGAGGAAACCAGTTTCCTTACTAGTAAGCTTCAGGAAAACACAAGAACAACAACATATGTCTTCATCAAACCATACCCAACTGCCAACTAACTTCACTTCTAACTTATTCAACGCACACCCTGATTATTGACGTCTGAACTGATAACAGGTGTAGACACCACTTTTTGTCCGGGTTAAAACCTTTTTACTAAAATAAAATTTAGTTCCACTTTAAGGTTTGCAATAGCAAATCTTGAATGACCTAGCTAAAACATATTTGTAATGCTTGGGTTGGATTTTGTTTGTCATAAATCAATGAGATTAGGACTAGCAAATCTCCGACGAATTGATATGTTTGGACAAAGTATGCTTAAGTTCGATTTTGGTTGCCATGCGAGTTGATCACGATATGTTTGGACAAAGTAAGCTTAAGTTCGATTTTGGTTGCCATGCGAGTTAATCAATTCTTGATCGGACCTTGATTTCTTGATAATGAAAGATAATTCATAAAAATTTTATTAAGATAAATAGAGTACTAATTAACCACTATCATGATTACAATACATAAAAAAAGGTTTCAAAATAAAGAATAAGATAATATTTTTATTAAAGTAAATAAATTACAAATACAAGTACAATGCTAAACAATAATAACCGCATATTATTTTTACAATTATAAAATAAAAGTACAATTATGATCAAACAATGAATAGCAATTACAATGTACAAAGAAAAATAAATAAATAGACCCAATTAAATCTTGAAACAGCCCAACAAGCCCAAGGCCAAGTCAACCCTCAATAAAGTCAAACCGGTCAGAGATCAGGTCTGACCAAACCCATATCGGTCAGACCAAACCCATACCGGTCAGACCCAAAACCAACCCTATTGCAAACTTGGGGAACAATCTGCTTTTTCCTATAAAAACAACGCAGACACTTCCTTTCGGAGGGGGCTTTCTTCTTCTTCCACTTCTTCTTCTTCTTCCTAGTGACACTCCCTTCCTCCACTAAACACACGACCATAAATGAAGAACAGAGGGCGTTGCCCTCTCCACTTCTTCCTCCTCTTTTCTTGTCCAGAAACAGAAAGAAAACTCTGCAAAAACCAGACTTCCTTTCCCCCTCTGACGGGAGAGGACTTCTATTCTTCTTTCTTCTTCCCCACCTTTCCTTCTCTGAACAAACAAACAGCGAAGAACAAAACCCCTGCAAAAATTCTCGGTTTCTTCTCAGCCACTAAAACACATACAAACAGAGGGCAAAAAGAGAACAGGCAGTGGAAAGAAAACCCTCCATGCTTCCTCCCTTTCAATAGATAAAAAAATAAAACGATACCACTCAGACTTCTTCACCAATACAAACACAGAGAGCCAAATTATGTGAATTCCCCACCTCTCTTCCTTCCTTCTTCTTGCTTTAGCCACACACAAAACACAGCAACAACAAAGACAAGGAGAACTAAGAGGAAGCAAAGGCAGCATCAAAAAGCGGAAAAGATCTTCTACAAAGGTCAAAACCATCACCAACCATCAAATAATCAATGGTTGGTAACATGCAAACCCACTTATTATCGTTCATCATCATTTTATTGTCTCCACTTCAAGCTTTCTTCACAAAGTAGTTCAAGAGAGAACTAATCTCAATCTACCCAGTATTAACGACTTTAATCAACCAAAATCAGATTTGTGATTCTTTTGTGATCTCCATTTATGCTTTACCATGCTAAAGGATATTATAACGAAAAACAGTTTTGGTTTCTTTCTTTGCTTGTTTTATTGCTCAAGTTAGTTTTAGGTTGTTCCATCTTATATTGCATTAAACTAACATCCCAAACCCCCTAGTTTTCCAAACCACAATTTGGCAAGCACTACAAACCAAGAATCATATGCAAAAACCTAAGTTGACTCACTAGACTTAACCAAAGGAAGCTATTAGAACAGCTAAGACTTCATAATCACAAGCAAAAGAAATAGCAGTGCTTATAAGTCGATCAATAAATTAATCTTTCCACCTTCAGTTTTGTAGTTTAAACCATTTCTGCAGTAATTCAGCTCTAAACCCTCGCTGTTTTGGTAATTACAAGTCCATCACACCCAAACGATCTCATACTCATTCGATTAATAACCAAACACACAATAAAAATTATCACCGAATTTTTTTTTTTTTTTTTGATGCGAAATCAAAAAACTTGTATTAAGCTCCGGCAAACACCAAGGGAAACTCCTGATGTGCCTCTCAAACAATTACAATAGAACCAAAAAACCTATCAAAGTGTGCTAACTATATGCTCTAATTCTGCCTGGAGGACAGGGTTACTGGACACTCTATAAGTAACTTCAGCTAACACCTGCTTAGCTAACACATCAGGGGGTCTTATCCCTGTAGAACCATACATTCTATTACATCGTTCACGCCAAACAAAACTGACTATCGAACACCACAGCAATCGACATAAATCATGCTTTGGAGACACTTTACCCCACTGCTGAGAACACCAGGACACCACTGCAGGCCAGTCCCCTTCCCCTGGAGGAGCCAACTGCTTCAAACAGCTCCTTAGAATCGACCTAGTGTAAGAGCAAGATACCAGGAGGTGGTTGCGAGTCTCCATACCACCTGGACAAAGAAGGCAAAAACCAGAAACCTGTTTGCCCCAAGATAAGAGTTTATCCTGCATAATCAGCCTGTCATGCATAGCCATCCATAGTGTAAACCCATGTCTAGGAATGATTTCCTTAGACCAGACCAGCCTATGCCATGCCACAACTTGCTGATGTTCCCTTATAGCCTCCCAAACTCTTTTTACCGAGTATTTCTGCATCCTCGGTAAAAATCCCAAAATAATGCCAAAATCAATCACAAACCGACATTAGCAAAAACTATCCTTGATTGCAAAAACAAAGATTCATAAACCGCCACCATAAACCCATAAACTTCCCAAACCGAATCTACCATGTACAAGAAAATTCCATATTCAAGCCCACCATGAACACCAGCCAATTTCCAGATTTAAACCCACGGCAAACACCTACAAATTTATGTCTAAGAACCTAGTAAAACGACTTAAAAAGTAATCAGAAACCAAAACCTTACCATCAAACTAAAAATCAGTAAATCCCCAAATTTAGATCTGCAGCATACAACCATAAAATTTCCAAAACCATCACAATCACCACAAACCAATTAGCATGAGTAAACCAACCATTAAAACACAGATCAACAAATCCACAACTCTAATCAACCTATAGCCTAAACCACAAAAATCTTACAAAAAAAACGGGATCTGCCTACCTGTCATCATAGTTCTCGCTGCTGGCAGTATTCTGGATTTGACCGGCAGCCGCTCCCCTGCCTCTCTTCCTCGTCAGCCATTTAAACCATAAAAAAATCCACCAAGAGAATCTCTAAATTAGCAAAGCATAGACAAATTATGTTTAAACGAAAACACAAACAAAGCCAGAATTTAACTTACCAGGGAAGAGGGGTCCAGAACGTCTCCTCGCAGCCCTCGGCCGCGCTGCGTCGTCTTACCTCCGCCGCTGCGACAACTCCCCCTGTTGCTCTTTCGCGCCGTGATTGTTCATCGTCGCGAGAGATAGGAGGGACCGGAGAGGCAATTAGAGAGATGGTTGGAACTAGTTTAGGGTTTGGTTCGTTTTTTTGTTGTTGTTGGAGTTTCAGAGAGAAGAGAGTTCAGAAACGAGAGACGGAGGGGTCATTTGGATGCAGGTTTTGGGTGTGGGATTTGGGCACAATCCTACATAGTGTAGGATTTTAATTAAATCACTCGTTTGGAAAACAATTATATGATGAGAGATTTTAAATATTAGAGATTTCAGAAACCCACAATTGTGGGATTATGAAATAGCTAATGGTAATCAGCTATTTTAAAATCCCACACAAATCCCACAAATTAAAAACCTAGGTTTTTGAACCAGTGATTTGAGCCAAAATCCCACAAATTAAAAACCTGCATCCAAATGACCCCGGAGAGAGATGAGAAAATGAGGAAGAAGGGCGGCTAGAGCTTTTCTCATAGTTAGGTTTTATACCCGAGCAAAATGACCAAATGCCCCTCTCCTAATTTTGGTTACTGATATGTATGGTTGGTGACTCGAACCCAATACCTCAGACTGACAGCGGGCAGAGAGCACTTAGTCTGCTCGGACTCAATCATATTTCTGGCTACATTAATTCTTTCGTTATATCTTATTTTAGAGTAAGATTAATACGCAAAATTTACATCCACCGATCGTGTTAAGACTTTTTTTTTGTTTGAACCAAGTTACGATTACTTCTAAGTATTTCAAAATATTAAAACCTTGATTAAATTTTACATACACATATTTATTTTACCTAGAAATTCCCTTTAATACAAAAAATCATGGTCATTAGACCGCAATAATCGTTCACAGTGAAACACTTTCAAAGGTCATTTATCACTCAATCACAATATTAAAAAATCATAAATCCATTTCCTAACAACTCAAATCATTTTAATCGCAATCAATAGAACGTGTTTAAGATCACTTCATAAAAAAAACCTTATCAATCTTAATCGAACTACGTGGACTTTGATCCCGATTACTCGGGTACGTAGGCAACCAATAGGTTCGAGTCCGACTAATAAAAAAAAATCTTTCTTCACTTTTTAGATTTTACATCAATAGATGTATGCTCAAATTGTAATAATAAAATACTTAATTGAATGCGATAATACGCAATAAGCTACAAATAATGAAACACCCAACCTTTAAAAACTTATCGATTTAAGTAGTCCCAATTTTGGGCGTTGTGGGGTGTGAATACACTTCCCCACACGTAACCGTACTCCCCAACCTAGAATAATTTAAAATTCGCAGACCAGAATTCTGGTTTTAACAAAAAAATTAAAACCGGAAAATGGTGTTCGATCCACCACATTGTACGATCGATGGCGACTCCGAGCAATTCGCGAGCTTTCCTCCGATCTCGAGGGGCGGTTGCGACAACAGGAGGTTGCTCCTCCAAATTCCAATCATTGATCTTGCGGCCAACACCTCAGCTCAACTCTCCACCTCTTCAACCAACTCTCTAACAAGAAAAGGCAGAAACAAAGGCAACGCATTAAGTAGAAACAAAGGCAAGAAGAAAAAGCGAAAGAACGGAAATCAACTTAGAAAGAAAGTAAACTTGCAACATGCAATTAGATAGGGGTGGGAATCGGTCGGTAAACGGTAAACCGTTTACCGAATTTACCGGTTTCGGTATACCGAGGGTGACCAAACTGTTTACCGTTTACCGATACCGATTTATAACCGGTTTACCGATTACCGAATTACCGGTAAACGGTTACAAACCGGTTTACCGAATTACCGCAAAGGACGACGTGGGGCAGTTTTTCGGTTCGGTTTACCGACCATTTACCAAATACAACACTAACAATTGCAATTTCCAAGAAAACCTCTAAGAATATTTTGTCACTGCACTAAAAATGATGATTTGATTGTCATAAATTAATTTATTAATCAAATTCCATTTGAAATCATTTATATTCTGGAAAGAAAAGACACACCTAATCCACTCCTCCATTCTGTAGTTCTTTTGGAACCTTATTTCTTTTTCTAACTACTCTCACTAGCTATGAACAGTTAAAAGAGCATACGTAAAGCACAAAAGAGAACTATATATGCATGTTTTCATATAAAGAAGATAGAAAGAAAAGAAGGAGAACAATGAAGCTGATGGTTATATGGCAGGAGCAATAGTCGTCATATTGATCATCATGGCCGGAAGAGGTGAGAGCTCAGTCCTTGAGAAGGTCGGAAGCAGAAAAGGATAGATCCCAAACTTCAACTACACTCAATGGTCGTTTTGGGGGGTTATGTATCGGTATTACCGATTTACCGTCGGTAATTACCGATACCGGATTCGGTATACCGACCCACCCATTTCGCATCTCGACTGCCGATACCGACCGGTAAACGGTTTACCGGCATACCGGCATCTCGACCGTTTACCGGCATACCGATTCCCACCCCTACAATTAGAATGGGAATGCATTGTAATTTGCTATGGATAGGATGTGAATGGGAATGCATCATATTGGGGGTTGGTTGATCTTTCTTCCTTGTAGATATCTCGGCGGTATGACGGTGCCCAAGCTGAAATCGGAACCCGAATAATACGGATAATGGGTGGGTATATATATGGGTTTTTAACTATCCAATCCGAACTCGTTCGAGTATACATGCACATAAAATATTTTGTTAGATCCTCATTTCTTATTTTGACATATTTGGTATTCCTAGTATATTCAATTTGTAACAAACTAGTGCGTTTGTTTTAATATCTCTCTAACTATTAATGTTGATATACTTGTGATAAGCAACGCGATAGTTGAGAGGATAAAGAAAAAATATTATTCATGCATACCTGAAAGTTGATCAGACATACACATAGTTTTAAATTACTATCCGAGTCTTGCATAACTGATAAGTACGAATAAAACTCAAACTAATCAAGGTTGGTTTGATGGAAAAGTTCTATGTCTTACGCTCTGCCTGTCTGTTTTCGAGCAAATCGTCAAACATTTAAAACTCTCTCCAGCAACGGTGTGAAGGCGAGAGTGGTCTTGTACTTGTGGGCATTAACCGACGTGGACGACGGTGGCGTTTTTGGGCCACATGGCATGGGATGATCTCGGGTTGGATCCGGTCCTTAACCCTCATTGCTTAAGGAGGTTCTTAAACTATTTTTATTGGCTGATACTAGATTAGGTAGTTGATGACGGGTTAGTAGTTAATAGTTAGCTGTAATAAATAAAATATTATGAAAATATAATTAATATTACTCATGAATGATTTACTTGTCTCTCTCCCTTAATCCTCTCCATAACCCTCTCTCTCCACTACAATAAAAGGAAATTTGAAATTAATTTCATTAAATATTATTATTTTAATATTTAATAAATTCAAACTTAATATTTTTTTATTTTTTAAAAGTAAAATTACAAATTACAAATTACAAATATATGCTATCTCTCACTTCGTGGCAACTTGCAATGCAGTATTAACATTTTGCAATGACATTATCAGCATTTATGAAATAAATCGTTATTATTATACCTCACCATTATTAACGATTTCAATATACTTATCAATTCTTTACAATTACATTATTAAAAATTTTGGCTAAATTTTTACAGTTTTATAGTTTCCTCATCATCGTCTATGGATGAATCATTAAAGTTATGTAACATGTTTGAATCACAATATCATTGAATTACAACATCTTTAGTACTAATGATTCACATTTTCACATCATGTTTATAACTTATCTAGTCATGGCAACATCTTTAGTACTAATGATTCACATTTTCACATCATGTTTATAACTTATCTAGTCATGGCTTCTTCCAATGATTTCTAATGACATTATTAACGTTTTATGATCAATTAATATTGCTTTGCATTATCATTCTCAATGATTATAAAGCACAATACTGATTTCAACATCTTGGGTACTTGTGACATAGTGCGCATGTGTGATTCATTCAAACAAACATTGTTAAGAAAAATATTAACTCAAGCAAACCAACATTCATGCCTCAACACCAAATTTTAATAACAATACAATAAATCATTGATAATAAAAAATATTTCATTGTAAATAAACACAAAACATCAATATAATAATGACCGACTTCAACATTATAAAATGACATCAAGCTTTTAATAAAGATATTAAAAATCATTAATAACAAATGAGCAAGTCACTGATAAAGAAATAGATTTTTGTAATAAAAAAATATTAATAATATTCAGATGCAGATGCAATGTTTAATGTCAAATAACACTAAAAACACATTAATAACTAACATGTGTTTGATGGATAATGCAACCAAAAACTTTGATAATGATTGTTAAGTACCTTACTAGAGATTATTAATATCTTATTTTTTCAAACATTGATAATGCTTATACACATTCATTAATAATGACACCAACTTCGTTACTAACTTAGGCTGAAAGGTTAATAACCATTATTATATTATTAGTTATATCATTAAACACAAATTCACTTTTGCTAATGTCATAAACAAACGAATACCTAACAAGTATGCTTCTTGATAATGACATTTGACAAAGTTACAAACATAAACGAAAAAATAGTAATAATACAAATCACTAAACATAAGCAATGTTACAAATGAAATAAATTTTTGCTAATGGTTGTATTGTGCTTGAAAAAAAACATTGATAATAGCACTTCAAATGATTATAAATCATTGCGAAACAAATTGATAATACGATGTAATAGTAAATGAACTTCAAGTACCAACAAATTGAAAACACAATTTCACTTTTATTAATGCTACAAACAAAACAAAGCAAAACATAAAAAGTTAATATTTCATATAACATTATTAAAAAACATGTCAAAAAACATTAATAATAACACAAACGAATTTCTAACAACGAAAAATCCTAAACCCATGCAAAGAAAAGCCCTAATGATGATTCAATTTATAAATATTGGTAATGTCATTACAAAATGTTAATACTAAATTGCAAGTTGCCAAGATGTGAGAGAGGCCATGTATTTTAAATTTTAAATTTCCATTTAAGAAAAGGAAAATTATTAAATTTGGATTTTATTAAATATTAAATAAAATAATTTCGTATTTCTTTTTAATTATAATGTACAGAGAGGGTTATGAAGAAAATAATGGGAGGAGAGAGAAAGAGAATCATTAATTAATAATATTAATTATATTTACATAACCCCATTTACCCTTAACTACCTATTAACTACTAACCCCATTAACTACCTAATCCACTATCAGCCAATAGGAAGGATTTAAGATTCTCCTTAAGAAATGAGGCTTAAAGACTTGAACTCAATCCATTTGGTGTTTAGCCAGGTTCTAAGTATGTTATAAAACACTCATGTCTTGGCTTTAAGGATTATCATAAGCATAAGTTTTTGCATTGTTTACTATTTGATTAGTGGTTATATATTTGTGGAAATTTTCGGAATTATTGGGATATTTTGATATTTTGTAGAGGGTTTTGGGGTGTTATATTTGATATTTTTGTAATGAGATTTAGTTATGAATCATCTAATAGAATTTATCGGTTTGTATATTCTGTAATTTTTGTGTGACCTCATAAAAGAATAACAAAAGCATAATTTTTCGTAATCTCTTATGGTGTATTTATTTCCCTTTTGGGATATCTTTGGGGGAAAAACATAACTTTTCCTTCTTCTAACTTCTAAGTACCTATTTCCCTCTCTTGGCCGAACATCTTCCCTTCTCTATCTCTTCCTTAAACCCTCTTTTTTAAGAAGGATCTTAAAGCGTTATAATTGGCTGATTCAATTTTAGGTAGTTAGTAGGGAGTTATTAGTTAATTAGTTGTTAAGGGTATTTAAGGAATTGTAAATAATAAAAAAACGTAACCCTAACTTTCTATAAACTCTCAAATTTTTTTCCCTCACCCACAGCCGAACCATTTCTCTTCTCGTCAAAGGACGTTCTCCGACCATCCTGTCCGCTGCAGCCGCCGGTCGTCCCTTCTGCTCCCGTCAGGATGACCTTTCTCCGACCATCCTGTCCACCAAGTTCCTATTCTCCGCCGTTTTTTGTCCCGACCGTCATCTGTCCATCTTCATCCCTATGAAAGACCAATCGATTATCGACGTAGGTTGCTCTTCTAGTGTCGTAAGTTGGTCTTAATACCGTTCGAGAGCGTCGTCGGTTTGTCTTCCAGCGCTGCACTCCTGTTCCCGCCGTCGTGAAGCAACGTCTGTCGCCTTCGCTCAACAGCTCTCACCTACGTCCATCACTCCCCAGCTTCCATCATCGGAGCGATACATGTCCCAACATTGATTTCCTCCTTCACTTCAGTCCGTCGTCGGCTCTTCCTGCGCTCCCCTCGACGACGTTCAAGGTAATATTCATGTCCATATTTATCAACAAGTTTAACTTGCGGCGTAGCTATCAATAACGTTTCTTTGCCAGTTATTAACGTTTCAACACTGCGTTATTAACGTTTCTTCAGCAGTTATAACGTTTCACGACTACATTATTAATATATAACACGGCACTATCAATAATGTACTCATTATTAACTTTTCTTTACCAATTATTGATATTTAACACGACAATATCAGCTTCATTATCAATTTTACTTATCTCATTATCAATTATTTCTTGTACTTTTCTTATCCCGCATTACAAAGATTGTTTAAACTAATAATGCGTGCTGAGGATTTTTCACTAATACAGTTTATGATCAATTTACGTCGCCATGATTTGTAATCTTCTGAAGGGCTACGGTCAGTATTTTTACCAGCTCAATAGTCAATGTTTGTCGTATTGTGAATGTTGTCCGATAGGCCTGTTAATTATGTTAGGTTGTTTTATTAACTTTTTTATTGTCGCTTTGTAATCGTTTTATCAATTTGTTGGTAATCAGTATTAATTCACTAATATAGTTTATTATTAATTTATTTCATAGTAATTTGTAATATTTGGAAGTGATGTCGTCAATCGTTCATCATTTGATAATGACCCGTCTTATTATTAAGAGTGTGCTATTATTAATCTGTCTGCTGAATTTACGTGTAATATTATCAATCTTAGTTTATTGTTAACGTTTCCTCATACATTGGTAATATTTTCAAAGTCATGTTCAATTTTTTACTAGTGTGTCATTATTAATTTGTCTGTTGAATTAACGTGTAGTATTAACAATCTTTGTTCATCATTAGCGTTTTTTCAGCATTAGTAATATTTTGGACGCCATTATCAATTTTTTTGTAGTGCTACACGATATGCCACAATCCAAGATCTGTAAGAACAAACTTGTTATCGTCCCGCTATATTCGTTGCTTGCCATCGAAAGGAAACGCGACAGAATTGTCAACGTCCCGCTATATTCGTTGCTCCTCATTTAATATTGGCTTCCTAGCTCCATATAATTATATTTAGGAGAGTCTTAGATATCGCCTTACTTCATTAATGTGTTCCAGTATCAGACTAGGCGCAAAACCCCTAGGCGAGGCGTTTTGTCATTGCCTTGTGCCTAGGCGTGACTAAGCGTAAGGGTAAGCATGCCTTTTTGAACCATGGTCATTACTGTGACCGGTAACTTCGCTGCAACTGATTCGGTATTAGTCATCATATGGCTTCCAAACTGATAAACATATCGAGCCAGCAGTTTTATGACAAAACTCAAAGTCAAGACAACTCATCGTCTGGTGGAATTTTGGTGCTTGCTGGTGTCCATTAATCTAATTGCAGGCATAATGATTGCTAAAATTAAGCTTTCACGCAACACACTGGGAGTTGGGGTGTGAACTTGGAGTAAAATTAGATATTGGGTTTGGGAAGGGAAGTGGTGAGAGGAAGAAATTGTGTTTGGATTTGGTAGCAGGTAAAGTTCATGGTTCGTTTCTTTTCGTAAAATGCTTTGATTTATTTTAGTTAGAGGTATAATATCATGGTTATGTGGGATCAAATGAACCAAAAATGAGCTTGGGGGATGGGAATTCCAACTTAGAAGGAGTTGATTAGATTTTGATAAACTCAAGTTCATGATTAACTGAAAGAATATTTAGATTTAGACTTCGTGGTATTGAGATGTTCATAGAGAGTTTAAAACTGATTCAAGGCCCTGGATTGATATTGGTTAGTTGATTGTGATTTTGAGGAATGTGTATAAAAAGTCATGGAAGTAGTTTGCAGCAAGTGAAGGCAGTGAAGAGGCAGTTGGTTAGGGTAGTGATTGAACCAAGCAGGGTATTGAAAGACATAGAAGAAAAATCGGAACAGTTGAAAAGAGAGAAGTGGTAGATGATCAAGATAGTAATGAAAACGGAGAGGGTATTGAAGGGCATGGAAATGAACTGGATCAGGTGAAGGCAAAGAAGGAGGAGAAGAGCATATTGATGGAATTGAAGATGAGTGTATGTTTTACGAGCTTATTAAAACTGCCCCAAGGAAGATGAGTTGGCCAAATACAAGAAAGTGATTGAGGAGTTGGAGATCAAACTGACAAGAAACTCAATTGAAAGAGAAATCCAGGTTCATGGAGAGAAGGTCCATCAAAGTAGCATAAATGGAGTTACAAAAGGAGGATGAGAAATTGAATTTTGGTTTAAAACATATGCATCGAGAGATTGAAGATTAAGGGGATAGAAAGTTGGTTGTACAACGGAGAGTGGAAACTATTGGATCTTTAGGTGTTATGGTTGTTGCAACTACCATAACCTATGTTTATGTTAAACCAAGGAATCATTGATTGATTTACTAAAGTTAAGGTTGATTCATATTCAAACTATTGGAACCTGTTGATAAGGAGTGTCTAATTGTGTGTCTCATTACTTTGATCGAGTCTATTAGTATATTGGATGTAACTTTAATTTTGTCATTTGCTCTCAAGTTTTCATGGTCACTTTTTAGTTGAGTTGTTAGCATATGATTTACTTGAATCAACAACTCTTCATTTTTGTTTTTTTTTTTACAAATCCATTTCTTTTTTATTAGTGGCATTTCTGTTATTCATAGAGGAGAGCTTTGAACCATTTATGTGAGATTGTGAGGTTTCATTTCTGTTTAAAACTATCTATGGATCGTGTGGGAATTCCAATGCGTGTGGGAATTCCAATGAGCTTTTATATTATATATTTCTGGACAATCTATTAACCAATATCATTTTAATGGGGGCTCAATTATCATTATGAAAATGGGATTAATGATACATTTTATATTCTTAAATGAGGAGGGTATTTCCCAGAATGTTTGACCTATATATTCATTCTTTATGTAGAATCTCGATTAAATGATTTTCAATAAACTTAAACGAATTAATAGACTTAAACATAAAATTAAAATATGAATATTAAAATATAAACATTCCGGTCAACGGGCCGGATTATAAGCTAGTATGCAAATAAGGGGAATTTCTGGTTACAGGCTGTATCTAGTAATAGGAAAGCTTGAAGCTCAACTTAGATGCTATAAGTTTAGCTCAGTCTAGCAGCTTGTTTATGAAAATTTTGTCTTGTTTTAGTACTAAACTATTTGGCAAGCAGAGAAGTAGAAGAACCATGCATAAAACTAGTCATGGGGGCCGGCCAGTTGGCCGGATTCAGCCGCCAATCACCTAAATAATAGTAACAATTTGTATATGAGATGCATGTTTCTTTGGTAGTATAATAAATTTCAAATAATTCAACTACTCGAAACATTTGAATTGATAGGTAGAATACAAAAATTCAAATTATAAAAATGGTTCAACAATTCAGAAGATTAATATCACAATTTTTTCAATATTTTAATAACTCATCGACTAAAATCCTTTTACGAAAGACAAACCCAAGGCACGAAAATGACTCCTAAAACCATTTTCAAATCACCATTATGTCTACTCTTCATCGTCACAGATTAGAGCACATTTTCTTTTTAACTTGTTTGAATTTTCTCCGCTATGAGCAACATCATCCTCTCTGTCCTCTGCCAATAGTAAAATCTTCATTTTCGCCAATAGTAATGTTTGCATCTTCCTTCCGCTCTTGCATTTCAATAATCTCTTAAGTTTTTCTTCATTTCGTTGAGAAATAAAATTTATGCTAAAAAACATTTAAATACAAACTTTATTTGTAATTGGAGTAGAATTTTACTCGTCCAAGTTATGAACAATATCAAGGATTTGTTCTTTCTCCCCATATCTAGTCTTTGTATCTTCTACATGAACAATGTTTTTCTTCCTTTCGCATTAAACACTTATGAATTAGTATAATTGACATTCAAAAGAAGAACATATAGTATGGTTTTATCGAATCATAAGTGATTAATGTATATTGGAGTGAAAATTGTAACCTGATACAATTACATGCATGTTAGTACGAAAGGAAGAAAAGTTCCACTAGAGTTTTAAGTTATAAATGAAATGCATTAATTTTTTATATATTAAATAATAAAACTAAGTGTCATTTGTATACCTTATAATGCAATCAAATATACAATTGCAGGCATGCCAGTGGGAAATAAAAGGAAAATTCCACCTGAATTTTATACTATAATGCTTCTGTCTACATGTTAAAGAATATACCTAAAAATCATCTGTGCATGGTATACAAATACAAACCCAGTAAAGAATAACACAAATTTGTGATTAATATTTATAATCATTTTCATGTAATTAGAATCTACTTCGATCAAGTTAGGAAGATCGCATATGTCCTTCTCTTCCTCGTCCTTCCCTATCCTGATGATTGTATACTCTTCATCAATGGCGTAAACAACGATAATAATTGTTCAAATGAAGAGATAACTTTTTTTGGGTAGCCACTCCATGATCTATCTCCAAAATTTATTTGTTGAATTTTTCAATCTCGTATTTTGAGAGAGCTGCAAAACTTTGAATGTGGACCACGAATACGACCTCTTGAATCTTGATAGAAGAATTTACAATATCTATCCAATTTACCCTAGTAAATAAAGTCAATGTTCGTAAAAAATCTCTAGAAAACACAACAAAAATTCCTCCAAAAATCATGTACTCAGTATTTGTTTCGCATGCAAAATGTTTATGAGAGTTTTATCCACTGCTTTAATATTATGTTTATCATCCCCATGAGCTTCATCCCAAATAATTAGAGAGACATTGTTAATCTACTATGCAAACTCGGTTTCTTATTCAATATGACATGTCGATTATGAATCATAGCCTATTGGAATATAATAAAATGGAGAATGAGCTGTTTAACCTCCAACCATTAGCTAAACTCCAACACTGAAAGAAACAATGCACAACTCTATTTTTCTTTTATGCCTTAGTTTCAAACAAATAACCTTTCAAATAAATATTTTTCATATACGCGTGCAAAACCATCAAGTAAAAAGTAGTTTCCATTATCATATACAATTTTAACAACAATAATAATTGTTCGAATGAAGATGGACTTTTTTTGGGTAGCCACTCCATGATCTATGTCCAAAATTCATTTGTTGAATTCTTCAATCTCATATTTTGAGAGAGTTGCAAAACTTTGAATGTGAAGTACCACAAAATACATACTATTAGTGTTTGTCGAAAATCTCCAGCAAACACAACAAAATTTCTCCAAAGATCATGTACTCGCTATTTTAATTTTCACATTAAAAAATGTCTTTGAGATATTATGTTTATTGGCCATAGGAACTTCATCCCAAATAATAGGACAGCCATTTTGAATTCACTATGCTAACTAGCTTTTTTTTCAATATGGCATGTCGATTTTGAATCACAATCTATTGGAATATAAAATCGAGAATAAGTTGCTTGACCTCCAACTATTAGCAAAACTACAATACTGAAAAAAGCAATGCACAACTCTACTTTCTGAGCACAACTAATGTAATTTTTTAACTTTTAGATGGTTTGGTTTCATGCACTGCAACCCCAATCCAAATTATTAACCAATTAGATAGTTAGCCATATATAAAATATATTATATACGACACATATTATACGCTGCAAATCACTCAAGAGTTAAACGTTCTTTCTTTTTTGGACCCGTAAAAGTAAAACACATGCATATGCTATACTTGTAGAGTGTAGACAAAAACATATGTATGAGATCCTAATTTATATAAAGCTCATATATTATGTTGGAAGCCTATGATAACTGATAAGGCTCTAAGCAATTCATAGAGACATACCCAATTCATTACCTCCATACTATTTATATATTTTTTGGTAGGTGGCTACTTCTAATGATTGCATTACAATTGTATTCGTTGTGTGTATTTATTTAAAAGGGTAATTATGAGTTGATTGTTGTGTTTTATTCATTATATATATATATATATATATATATATATGGCAAAGGCTAGCGTACGCCCAGACGTACCTTAGCCTACCGTACGCCCGTTGAGTTTTGCTATTTAGACAATGAATTAACCAAAGTTTGGGACATGATACTATATCCTAACCCCTAATGGGTGAACCCCAGTCCCCAATTCACTAACCCAAAGCATAATATTCATTGAATTTCGAAATGAAAATCAACGGTTCAGATTCGTCGAAATTATTGTTGATTTACATTTTCAGATTAAACGATTCTCATGATTTGGGTTAGAAAATTAGGGACTGGGGTTTACCCATTAGAGGTTAGGGTATAGTATCATGCCAAAAACTCCGGTTAATTCATGTTGTGTTTTAATCTTAACAGAGGTTAGGCTACTTCTAATGATTGCATTACAATTGTTTTAATTTCACCCTTGGCCGATCTTAACCATTCATTTTCAATCTCCACGGCTCACGTTTGTTAAACCTAACTGCGCCACTAAATAACAAAACAAATTACAAAAAGGCTCCTGCCGCGTTAAGTTTGTTTTCGTCCTAGTCCAACTAACTGCCCCGATTAAATTAAATGGATTAAGACTGCAAACCCAATTGGGTAGACCCACTGCCGCCCAAACCAATTTCCAGTCTCCCTAACCAATTACACGATCCCTCTCTCGTCTTGGAGTGACGCCCCTTCACAGTTCCAAGAGAAGCTCCCCATCCAATTTGAACTCCCTTTTTTTAATCATCTTTTTGAATCCCAATTACTTGCATCCACATTCGACGTAGATTGAATTTCCCAAAAAAATTTTGTCTTGTTTCTTCTTCGTCATTGTATTTCCCCTCGCCTATCTCTTTCTAACACGATTACGGAGACCATGTCTATTATTGTGTTCATCGAACTTTTCATTTGCAAAAGAACCCTTGAAAGAGGTTTGCTAACCCTAGGGTTCATGTCACTAGTGCTTTGTCATCTTGTCTTAGCGTTATTGTGATTTTCTCGAACCTTATATCTCTCGGTGAAATTTAGGTTTCCTGATATGTAGTGTTCGTCTCGCCCAGAGGATTAAGGAAGAAGATGAAGAACACATAATTTGATTCGAATCGGATGGAGAGGTCTCCTTAGTTTGTGTTTATGTATTAACGGTGCGTTTAGGACTAATTCTAGTTGGACTGGGTCTGATCATTGATTTTTGCAGGCTTTTAAATAACATTCAAACGTGGGCTTGTACATGACCCATGCAATATTCAAAAGTGGGCCTGGAACGTGCGAGCCCATTAGTTTTCTCCTGCGGTATCAGCGCCAACCCTAGTTTAACTAGCTTTAGTTACCCTAGTTTAACCTACACGAGTTAACATCATCATTACTACATATCTTCCCAAATCTTCTAACTCTTGACATTCCAGACTCAACCGTCTCCATCACACGTCTCCACACTCAACCCCCACGATCACTTTTTCTTACACCTACAATCTCTCTTTCCTCCATCTTCACCTTTCCTTGTTCCTTCTTCCTCTGACTCCATGGCAAACAAAGGCAAATCGTTTGCGGATATGGGCATACTAACTCTATCAAACGATGACTGCCGATCCACCCCAAGTCTCGCGGACTATCTTTCATTCACGAGCAAGACATCTATTGTGGCCGAGTACGAGTTCATCCACCTGAGTCCTTTCCCTCAAGAAGTGAAGAATTTAATTAAAAATCTTGGCTGGGAAAAGTTTTTTGATCTCCGGAGTCGAGGAAGCACCAGTTACTGCCCGCATGTGGTGAGGAAGTTCTACCACAATTTAGAGATGTCTGGTCTCTCCGATTCTCATCTCGTGTCGATCTTCCTGGGTTATAGAGCCTGCTTCCAGCCTCATCAGTTTGCTGAGATCCTCGATCTCCCCGCCGCAGGACACCACATTGATAGCAGAAGCGATCTTCGGCGGCTGTACGATTTTGAGTTCGAAGTTGAACTGGCGAAACTGACGAATGGGCGCATCCAGGCTTCTTTCCTCCCAGATCCTCTTCGATTCCTCCATTGGATGATCGTCAACTGCTTCATGCCAAGGTACAGTGGTCATTCGATAATTCGTAAACTTGACCTGTTTATCCTTGTGCAAGCTCAAAGAGGTGTTCCTCTTAACCTCGCATCTCTCATGATGTGTTTATCCTTGTGATCGTCAACTGCAGGGCGGGGTGGAGCAGTGAAGGGGCCAGCAGTGGATGTGTTTTGTTAAGAAGTTTACTGTAAGGCTTCGTTGTTTTTTTTTTCCAGTCTTTTTCTCCAGCACTCAAAACTGTCAGGTACTGAGGGGAGCCAGTATATCATCTGACTAGGAAAGTCTCCCATTTTTTTAATTATCCAGACAAATATTTTTCTATGCATGCAGTATTTTGTGAATTTTCCATGGCTAATTTCCCTAAGACAGGTGACGAGATGCAGTAATGGTCATCCCTAAGCAAGGAGGTGCAATTGCATCCTACACTTGCTATGATGTGAGAAGCTATTGCAAGGGTGCAAATTTGGTTGCAATTGAAATTGGCCCACGAATGGGACCTATTGATGAAATTGCAATGTTTTCTCAAAATTATAGAAGTGGAAGTAGGGACTACCTATGATATTGCAAATGAATTTCATTGGGGGAGATTTTAATCCGCTTTTGTTCTAAGCAGTTCCAATTAGGTTGATTATAATGATTTTTTATCTATGGTGATTTTCCCCCCTTTTTCATCAAGACTCATGCTTCTTTTATCCCCCTGTGGATCTATCATGCTTCGTTTATAGTAAAATATCCTTTTAATTATACACAATAAAGAATCCATTAATTATGTATGCCTTTTTATTGTATTTATTACTACAATGAATTCTCTGACTAAAAGGGGAGTGAAAACATCGTTGGTGGAAATTCAAGGAATGGAATGATAAGGGCTGTGCATAAATTCAATTTCTGTAAATAATTAATGTTATTATTATTAGTTAGTAACGTCATTAGTTTTAGTTAGTGGGTTAGTGGCTCCTACTTTGTAGCTTCAATATGTTCAAGAGTTGGTACTTAAGCCACTCTCCTGATCAATGTAAATCACTACTTTCAATCCTTTACATGGAAGCCTTTCCATATCCTAGGAACATTAAATTAATTACATAAGAATTTTCTATCTGCCTTGTACTGGGTTTGGTCATTATTTATACTGATTGGGAGCCAATCAGTTTTACCTTTTGGGTTACCTATACATGAATGCAAATTTAATTATACGATTGGGAGCCAATCAGTTTTACCTTTTGGGTTACCTATACATGAATGCAAATTTAATTATACGATTGGGAGCCAATCAGTTTAACTATACATGATCCCAATTAAACCTCTCTACAAGATACAATGGCTTGAAGCCTTGAACAGAAGCAACCTCACTCACAAGTTGGAAGCTGGAATTTTGGTGAAGTCCCTTTGCCATTTCCACGAAAAAACAAACCAAACCAAACCAAATATAGAAAGCATTCACAATACCAAAAACCAAATATAGCAAGCATTCACAATACCAAAAACCAAATATACAAAGCATTCAGCAAACCAAAAACCAAACCAAAAACCAAATATAAAAACCATTCACCAAACCAAACCAAAAACCAAATATAAAAAGCATTCACCAAACCAAAAACCAAATATAAAAACCAAAAATAATAAGCATTCACCGAACCAAATAAAAAACGGTTGTCCATCATCCCGAGAAAAAAAAAACATAACTGTTGTCCATCATCTTGAAAACTAAAACGCAAAATCAGGTTGTTCTTGGGCTCGTTGACTGGGTTTCCTTGTGCTCTTCTCATTCCTTTTTCCTCTTTTCATGGGTTTTCTTGTACTCTTCCACTGCAGCTTCAACTTGAGGTGTAACTCTTCTTGCTTCCGTGAGCACCATATGCCTTATGTAGTTCATGGGCTCTCGAACAAGGTACAAAGCGATCTGCATCCTCCTCACTTGAGTGCATGGCTATCAACATCAACAAACATGGTGCTTACCGCATGATTCAAAAATAACAATCAATTGTGGTTTTCTAATATGCGAATTAGAATTGTCTTTACCCAAATATAAGAGGAGTCCCAGCTTGCGCCATACATCCACATGCATACCCAGACTCAACTGTCAGACCTACATAAAATAAAAGCATTGCGTGATAAGAACCAAGTTGATAAGTCGTCGTTTAATATCACAAAAAAATGGGCATACTTACCGATGAAGTTGTTCTTGATCCTTTGAAGGAGTTGGGTACGAAAACTCCGCAATCCTTGGTGGCGACAATCCCGGACCTTGTTCACGATAGAGAATCTTCCACAAGGCTTGCATAAAGCTCATCTGTACAAATTAAGAAACGTTTGTACTTAGAAAGAGTTATTTACATTTTTTTGCGTTATAACGGCACAATGTCACAAATTTACCATTGTTTGAACAGATTGTAGTCGAAAGGAATTGCGGTCTTCATTTGGTTGTGGATCCAAGATATGGACTTCTTCCTTGTCCAACTTAATGACAGCCAAGTACCAATGGGCATTATCTCTCATCGGAACACACACCTACAATGCGGAAATAGTCAACACGTATTAAAAAAATAAACTGCAAACCATGTAATACTTATTAAGACGAAAAGTTTACCTATTTCACCATATTGGTTCGACTAAGGAATTTTGATTCGTATAGGTCTAATGCCATCTTGGGTGTTATTCCACATGAAATCACTAGTTCCTGCCCATGTCGTAGTTGCACAATTGAAATTTTGTCAACACAATATGATTCACGTTAAAAAAACATGTGTTGTAATTTTTTTGGTGAGAGGAAATTGTCATTAAGTATAATCGGACCAGAACCTGTAGTTCAGCAGGCAGATAGCACACTCCTTTTCCGTCCTTGGAATTTGTCCACAACTCTTCTAGAGTCAAGTGGCAGGCCATCGCTGTTATAACCTAATATAACATGGACAAAAAACACTTCATGATACTATCGAGTTGTTATAAAATAATTCTACGTAGAAAGCATTGATAGTGGACAAACAAAACAAAATTTTGGAGTTCCGTTGATTACTTCAGCATCTACGAACGAGCGAGGGCTTAAGGACCACAATGACTTCCTCGTACAAGAGTTGTTAGAGGTTTTGACCAATAATTCGTCAGGTGGCAGATGGGCTAAAAATATATAGTGAGCAAGCTGGATTTGCTCATCATCGTATTCCATAGCGGTAGGTAGCTCAAACTTCAAAACAACCTGGAATAGGGGCCACAAATAAACACGAGTTGAAATGCATTCGTTATGACGGAATAACGGCAAAGAACACTTCAATGGCAAACATGACACCTTTATTACCTTGTCAACAGAAGGTAGACAAATACTTTTTCCATTTGGCTTCTTTGGTGTGACCTCAGAGTCAGATTCATCGTCCGAAATAAAAACGATGACTGAAGCAGGAGTGGGTGGACTGCTTACACCTTTGGGTATCCTTGGTTTCTTTGTTGGAGTCACAAATTCGGCTGTCTCCTACAATGACAGTGAACCTGCGATTAATAAATTAACTAGAATGAATTTCAATGGTAAAAAGAGCTATTATACATACCACAAGCTTGGACGAAGAGCGAGTAATTCTCCTATTTTCCATGTTGTGCCTCTAATCTAAGCTTTACTCTGTACTCAAAATCGCGGCAAAGAAGGATATGGAACCACTGCTCTACCGATGAAGGTTAATTATATATACAAGGTTAGGATAAATTGTGGCGCCATAATTTTCCCGCGGAAAAATAGTTAGGGTTTAGTCTAAGGTACATGAACTTGGGATAAACATGGGTAGTTATTAAACCTAAAATTAAAAAGATACTTTTTTCGATTAAATAAAGAATTGAGTGCTATTAGTAAATATTCGCTCATATTAATATTTGATCCTTCCCCATACACGTAGTACACACCTAGAGTCAGCTGGCGTTTGGCTTTACTAAGAAAGGTTTTTCATTTTAAATATTTTTGTTATTTGTGGAAATGGTAAAGAAATCACTAAGATAAAGAACAGAAAGTTCAACTCGTTCCTACCAAAAATATAAGATATCACAAATCGTGTTATTAATGGGGATAATTATTAAGTGGCCCATTGAATCATTAATTCGGCCATCATTCCCAGTAGGGTTTTGTAATCTACGTCCTTGGTTCCCCAAAATTTCCAGCTGTGACAATGACGTCGGAGGCAGACTCACCATTGACGTCGGAGGGAGTCCTAGTATTGACGTCAGAGGGAGTCCAAGAAAACGCTGGTGCCGGAACCAGTCACACCACCCAGGAAGATAATGTCGCCGATCTCATATTTCTACAGCCTGAAGATATTAAAAAAATGAAGTTCGATGATACAGAAGAAGCCTATGATTTCTACATGGACTACGGGTTAGTCAAAGGCTTCGACATCAAAAAATCAGACATTGGTCGTGATAAGAACAAAGTTATAATAAGGCGTGACTATGTATGCTCTGGCGAGGGAAAGAGGCGCATGAAGAGCACAGAACGAAAGAGAGAAGCAAGAGGGGAGACCAGATTTAACTGCAGAGCCAAGATGCGTGTTAAACAACACAATGTCGATGGGAAGTGGTATGTGCACCAGTTTGATGATGTACACACACATGAAACGATCCCCAGAGAATATAGACACTACATGAAAGGGAAACGTCGTATGAGTGATGCAGTCAAAGCAGCGATAAATTTTAGAAGAGCTGCAGGTATGAAAACTTCTCAAATTGTGAATCTGGCCGTATCAGAAGCAGGAGGCTACGAAAATTTGGGGTACACGAGGAAGGATGCATATAATTATGTGGACAAAGAGAGGAAAGAACAAATCAGTGAAGGTGATGCCGCAACAGCCCTAGCCTACCTGCAAGCTAAATGCATGGGAAGAGGTTTTGATTGATCAAAAAGAAGAATCTACTTCAACCGATATGCCCTTAGGCACGGCCATACATAACATAGAAATCACACTTGGAAAGTGTGGACAATTAGCAGTTGTTCGAATTCCTTATGATATGCAAGTGAAACAAGTTCTTGCTAATGGTAAAAAGGGAGCTTTGAATGTAGGGGCTGTTGTTATTTTACCCGAAGGATTTGAATTACGGACGAGCATTTCGTTATTGAACTAAAGAAGGATGACGACGACCGGCTTATTAACATTTTCTGGGCCGATAGTATTTCTGTTGCTGATTATGCATGCTTTGGAGAATTACTGTCATTCGATGCTACTTACAAAAGGAACATTTACCCGATGCCTCTCGTGATTTTTTCAGGTACTTTTCCTTCACACATAGAATTATCCCGAGCATGCTAAAATAACCCTAGAAGTTTGCATAATCTAACTTTGTTTGAACTTTTTTAGGTGTCAACCACCATTCGCAAACTTGCGTATTTGCAGTAAGTGTGGTTCTACCAATCATAATGCAAGAACGTGTACTGGGTCTGGGCCATCCGATGATGAAAATGACGATGATGAAAATGACGATGACGACGATTATGAGCAACCTAGGGTAAGAATAAGATATAATTGTTCGTGTCTACACAATGCAGTTGCATCCAATATTTTTGTACGTCAAAAATCGTCGTTATCGATTTTGCAGAAGAGGCCTGTTACAAGAAGTAGCAAACTAAGGATTGTTGAAAACTTGAAGTGAAGATGGACGTCCTTATCCTATTCGGATTAGGACCAATGGACTATGTGAAGACTGCCAGTATCAGCTTGAAGCGGCGTCGTTTGATTTATAAGAAGACTGTTACCGTCTGCGGTGTCGTTATACTTGTGTGTCGTTTTATTTATGTGTCTCTTTTGTTTATAAGAAGACTACTGCCTTCTACGGTGTCGTTTTATTTTAGTTCGGATGGATTTCATCGAATTCGATATGGAGGTTGCTCCGTAAATAAATCATGTGCAACATTTCAGTTGAATTATTTTTCTCACTCATTTTTTTTATTGAATTATTAGATCGGATTTTTTACTTGTTTTTAAAATTACTTAATTTTGGCTACTAAAATTATGAAATATAATTTGGGCGTGAAATGACAAGAGCATGCGCCGACAGAGGACTTCTGAAAATGGTGGCAGTAATCAAGAAATAAACTACAGTATTTTTATTGAGTGAAAGATCCCTCACCGATATATTATTAAGATCTCAAACACTAAAAGTACAAATCTTGAAAAACAAAACAATGTACTTTCCTCCTCCCACTTTTATACTATACATATGGCAACTTTCCCCTCTTGTATATATTTTGGGAGCATGATCAACAAGTACGCGTCAATATCGCCCAGAAGAACCATCATATGACGTAGGGTTCCACAACACCTATTATGGAATCGTAACAACATATGATGATTCTTTGGGCGATATTCAAACGGCGACTTATTGTCATTGCTCCCCTCCCTGCCTCTAACAAAGACCCTGCATGTAGAGCAAAGGAGAAACAATACAACGAAGGATTTAGTTTAACAGTCATGATCTAACAATGACATAGTTAAAGGAACTGAGATCTAAAATAATACGCAGTCTCATCTTTACCACTGCACCCGAAAATAAAGCATGGACAGGAGGACGAAGAGGCGGACGGGGTTGATTTTCGGGGTTGAGAAGATGGGAGAAAGGGGTCTTTTCAGGGATTGAGAGGAGGAACGGACAACAGCAGGAGATGAGTGCCTCTTGGGTTTCGGAGCATGGTCTCTCCCTCTCTGATTAAAGAATTTATAAATGAGCTCATAAATTTACTTTGCCTTTCCAGCCCTTCCCATTTACTGAAAATCACACTCCCTACCGCTGCCTCGGCCTTGGTAACGTCAGCACTGGTTAGGGGCAAATGCGACTTTCCGAAAACGGCGATATCTGATTGGGTAACACGCCGCGGTTAAGATTGAAGCTCTTTCACCATCGGATTAAACGAATATTTAGGAATTGACGGCGGGAGATGGGGATGTGCTTTTAGACTGGCTTTGTAGATTAACTAACTTTTTCGTTTACCAAAATTAATCTACAGATTTGGTACATGTAATTGTAACCCTAAACCCTAAACCCGAACCAATCAATACCATATACTCTACAACAATAACACCTTAGAGCATCTCCATCCCATTGCTAAACCAACCTTTAGCAATTGGCAAAGTCTAGGTGGCAACTCAATTGGCAATTGCAAGGGATGGAGAGGCAATTGCTTATTTAGAAATTACAAACAAAACTTAGGGATGTAGGTGGTTTGCAATTCTTTTAACTGAAATTGCTAAATATGATGATGTGGCTGTAGGGACCACGTTTAGAAATTGCTAGGGATGGAGATGGTCTTATACACGAACCAATCCATCCCATTGCTTATTTAGTGGAATCCTAGGTGGCACCATTATTTAGCAAGATTGCAATGCCACCTAGGATATTTTTTCTAAACTATCAAGATTGCTAAATTAGGAATTCTTCTTGCAATGCCAAACCCTAATACACGAACCAATCAATAACATATACTCTACAACAATAACACCTTATAGGCTTATACCCTAACCAATCAATACCATATATACTCTAAACCATCAACACCTTGCTTATTTAGACCATCTCCAATGGTGCAATTCTTGAGAATTGCAAGCTGATGGTGCAAGGGAGTGAAAGTGGGATGGTGAGTTGCATTGATGTGGGATCAATCACAAAAGTTGCAAATTTGCATCTGATGAATGTTTTCATGTAGTTGCAAATTTTCATGCAGCACACACATATATACAATTCCAATCATAATACTTTACATAATTCGAATAACACAACGACAAAAAACAACTTGAGAGAAAACTCAAATTAATATAACACACTCACCAATTAATATTGAATTGCATTGAAAATTAAGTAGGACCCACGGTCACAATTGATGTATAGTTAAAGTTGCTGAAGTGGCAATTGGGACCATATATTTGCTCGGTGTTGGAAACTTGAACTGAAACTGGAAGTCCTCCTATGCCGAGTCGTTTGGTATATAAGAAGACTGTTGGCTCTTGCGGTGTCGTTTAATTTATGCACTCATTAATGGTCAGTTGAAGGCAATTTTTAAGCACTCTAAATAAATCATGTGCAACATTTCAGTTGAATAATGTTGAGAACTAGTTTTTTTTTATTCAATTATTACATCGTATTTTTTGCACTAATTTTTTGCACTCATTAAATGGGTAGAGCATGTGGCGACAGAGGAGCAGAGTTCGAAATCCGGCAAAAAATCCGGTTGGCCCAATCGTAACGACTTCTAAAAATGGAGTCAGTAGTCAACAAATAAAGTACAGTATTTTTATTGGGAATGTAGGATCCCCTGCAGATTTAGAAGATCTCAAACGCTAATAGTACAAAGTACAGTATTTTTATTGGGAGTGTAGGATCCCCTACAGATTTAGTAGATCTCAAACGCTTAATAGTACAAAGTACAGTATTTTTATTGGGAGTGGAGGATCCCTCGCAGATTTAGAAGATCTCAAACACTTTTGGAAGCCGCCATGGAAGCGAAGAGAGAAGCAGAAGAAAAAATAACAAAACAGTATACAAATATAAACAAATGTTACATAGAGTCCAACAAAAACAAAAAGCTGTACTTTCCCACCCTATTTTATCCTATTATACATATGGCAACTTTCCTATCTTGTATACATTTTGGGAGCATGATCAACAAGTACGCGTCAATATGGCGCAAAAGAACCACCACATGACGTAGGGTTCCACAACACCTATTATGGAATCGTAACAACATATGATGATTCTTTGGGCGATATTCAAACGGCGACTTATTGTCATTGCTCCCCTCCCTGCCTCTAACAAAGACCCTGCATGTAGAGCAAAGGAGAAACAATACAACGAAGGATTTAGTTTAACAGTCATGATCTAACAATGACATAGTTAAAGGAACTGAGATCTAAAATAATACGCAGTCTCATCTTTACCACTGCACCCGAAAATAAAGCATGGACAGGAGGACGAAGAGGCGGATGGGGTTGATTTTCGGGGTTGAGAAGATGGGAGAAAGGGGTCTTTTCAGGGATTGAGAGGAGGAACGGACAACAGCAGGAGATGAGTGCCTCTTGGGTTTCGGAGCATGGTCTCTCCCTCTCTGATTAAAGAATTTATAAATGAGCTCATAAATTTACTTTGCCTTTCCAGCCCTTCCCATTTACTGAAAATCACACTCCCTACCGCTGCCTCGGCCTTGGTAACGTCAGCACTGGTTAGGGGCAAATGCGACTTTCCGAAAACGGCGATATCTGATTGGGTGACACGCACGCGACGAGGATCGAAGGTATTTCACCATCGGATTAAGGGAAAAGTTTAGGAATTGACGGTGGGAAATGGGGATGTACTTTTATAAATAGTCTGAATTTGTAGATTAACTAACTTTTTCGTTTACCAACACTACTCTATTGATCTGGTTTATGTTATTCTAACTTGAATCATAACCCTAAACCCTAAACCCTAAACCAAACCCTAATACACGAACCAATCAATACCATATACTATACAACAATAACAACACCTTATAGGCTTATACCGTAACCAATCAATAACATATATACTTTAAACCATCAACACCTTGCTCCTCCCTTATACCATAACCTTCAAGACCTTATACTGTATACCAACAACACCTTCTTCTATCTTCATCCCCAACTTTCAATTTATAATAAGTGTTTCCTTTGAAATATAAAATGGAACCCACCTTGGCAATTGCTAGCATAATTTAGGGATGTAGATGAATAGAAATTGTTAAGTGATGAATTGCTAAAATTGATGATGTGGCGGTAGGGACCTCCTTTAGAAATTGTTGTTCAATTTTAGGTATGAAGATGATCAATACACTAACCCAATACCATATACTCTAAACCATCAACACCTTATACAATATCGTATTTTAGGGATGGAGATGATCTATACACTAACCCAATATCATGTACTCTAAACCATCAACACCTTATACAATATCGTATACCTATACGCTGATAAATTAAAATTATAACTTGCTTTTCAAAACATAAATTAAAAATTGATACTCACTAAGTATCGAACCAAAAACCTCTACTTTATTGACTAAGCAAATAACATACAATTAACCAATTAAGCTACATCACATTGATGACCATCTTGCATAATTTGCTTTCTTATTAAGTGAAGGGTTAAAATGAACGATAAATATATCACAGGGGATTGTTTCAACTTCGGCGGGGACTGAGAGAGTGGAAAATGGGTAATTATTCTACCAAAAAAGAAAAGAAAAGGGGGAATTAATGAAGAGTTAAATTGGACGGATTGTCTTTACCACGCCACTACAAAATCATTCGGACCAAAAACACGCAGGTTCAAATCAAACAATAAATGAAGAAAGATGAACTTAATAACTCTAACTAATTTTCATTCCATATGTGGCGAATCGCTAATGGCCGGGATCACCAACAAGGATAACCAACAAGGCAAAATATATAATAGGAACCTACCTTGCACACACCAAATCATTTTATCTCGTATTGATAAATGTGTCACGCTACAATAATTATGTCTAAGTTTTTTAGTAATAAGGCATGATCAGCATTTATAAGCAGATATAAAGAAAATATAAAATCGAGAAAAAATAAGACAACACCTACCCTCACCCTTTACCCAATCGATACCATATGCTCTAAACCATCAACACCTTATAACCTACCCATATACCATATACTCTATACCATCAACAACCTAATACCCTAAGCCGTCAGTACCCATTTCCTTTAACATCAACACCTTATACAACCATCGTATACCTATACGCTGATAAAATTTTACATTTTGAAAATACTTGGCCAACTAAAGTACATAGGTACTTCAAAAGTGAAATTCTAACTTTCGTTTCAAAACATAAATTAAAAAAATATCCTCACTCAGTATCCAACCACAAGCCTCTAATTAGTCTACAAGAGGTTTGTTATGTACGAGTGCATTGCATAAAGAGGGGAAATCGGTGAGAGAGTGGAATAGGATCTCAATTAATGAAGAGTTAAATTGGGCGGATTGTAGTTTACCTCGTACCGCTAAATGTGTAAAGAGACACGCTAGCATTTTCCAAATCCCAAAAAAGATGGAACACAGAATTATGTTTAAATTGCGTGAACTCAATGAATGATCAGGATTTTAGAAGCAGAAGCAGATGAAAATAAGTAAAACAAAGAATCGCCACTGAGATAGACAATTATCAAATGCCCAACCTAATGACAATCCGGAACTCAGTATCCATTATCAACAAACTAGGTGTCATGGGTCATGTACAAGCCCACTTTTGAATGTTATTGAAAAGCCTGCAAAAATCAATGATCAGACCCAGTCCAACTAGAATTAGTCCTAAACGCACCGTTAATACATAAACACAAATTAAGGAGACCTCTCCATCTGATTCGAATCAAATTAGGTCTTCTTCATCTCCTTCCTCAATCCTCTGGGCGAGACGAACACTGCATATCAGGAAACCTTAATTTCACCGAGTGATAGAAGTTTCGAGAAAATGACAATAACGCTAAGACAAGATGACAAAGCACTAGCGACATGAACCCTAGGGTTAGCAAACCTCTTTCAAGGGTTCTTTTGCAAACAAAAGTTTGATGAACACAATAATAGACATGGTCGCCGTAATCGTGTTAGAAAGAGATAGGCGAGTAAATTCCGCACAGAAATAAAATGGCGATGAACAAAACGTCGATTTGTGGATAAAAGGATTTGGGGTTCAAAACGATGATTATGTGAGGATTTCATATTGGATGGGGATCTTCTCTTCGAATGTGGATACATAGATTTGGCGTATGAAACATGATGATGTTGGGGATTTGAGATTGGATAGGGAGCTAAATCGAATGTGGATCAAATAATAAAAGGATTTGTGTTTCGAAACGATGATTTTGTTGGAGATTTCAGATTTGATAGGCAGCTTATGATCGAACTTCGAACTTAGAGGGGACCCTCCAAGGCGAATGAGGGATCATAGAAGGGAGACTGGAAATTGGTTAGGGCGGCGGGTCGTATCCATAGGGTTTAACCTCTTAATCGATATCATTAAACCGGGTACAGTTAGGTTGAAGTCCAATGAATAAAGCATAAACGCTTCGTGATGCTTTTGGTAATTTTCCTTGCCCCCGGTTACCAGTACCCCGGATTTTGCCCCGGGCACCGTAGAACTGCCCATATATATATATGGCAAAGGCTAGCGTACACCTGGTGTATGGCGTATGCCTGTGTTCACACCTATTTTTAATTTAATTATAATCAATTAATTATTAGTAATAAATATAATTACAATCATACTCACTCAATTATTCTTGTATACATTTTAGTCTCATATCAATTTTTATCGTGCATTACGCTCAAATTAATCCTTTAACTTGTAATTATATGAATCATATTACTCTTTTCTCCAAATCATTAGTTTATAACACCTAAACTTTAGAATTATCTACAACCACTGCTCGTCTACTCCTACAACTACAATTTAGAACCCAGTTTGTCGTTATTCTATCTTCATTCATCTCATCCCCATCTCCATCTTTTTCAGCAGAGGTGAGAGTGAGGTTTTTACTTGTACATACTATGTTCCTTGAACTCTCTTTCTCCCCTTATTCAGATCGGCCGTCATAGACTTTAGATTCTCAATCGCCAAATCCCCTTTGCAAAAACTCGAGCATCACTGGTCAATCGTGAGGGTAGGTTATAAGGTGTTGATGGTTTAGAGCATATGGTATCGATTGGGTAAAGGGTGAGGGTAGGTGTTGTCTTATTTTTTCTCGATTTTATATTTTTTTATATCTGCTTATAAATGCTGATCATGCCTTATTACTAAAAAAACTTAGACATAATTATTGTAGCGTGACACATTTATCAGTACGAGATAAAATGATTTGGTGTGTGCAAGGTAGGTTCCTATTATCTATTTTGCCTTGTTGGTGATCCCGGCCATTAGCGATTCGCCACATATGGAATGAAAATTAGTTAGAGTTATTAAGTTCATCTTTCTTCATTTATTGTTTGATTTGAACCTGCGTGTTTTTGGTCCGAATGATTTTGTAGTGGCGTGGTAAAGACAATCCGTCCAATTTAACTCTTCATTAATTCCCCCTTTTCTTTTCTTTTTTGGTAGAATAATTACCCCTTTTCCACTCTCTCAGTCCTCGCCGAAGTTGAAACAATCCCCTGTGATATATTTATCGTTCATTTTAACCCTTCACTTAATAAGAAAGCGAAATTATGCAAGATGGTCATCAATGTGATGTAGCTTAATTGGTTAATTGTTTGTTATTTGCTTAGTCAATAAAGTAGAGGTTTTTGGTTCGATACTTAGTGAGTATCAATTTTTAATTTATGTTTTGAAAAGCAAGTTATAATTTTAATTTATCAGCATATAGGTATACGATATTGTATAAGGTGTTGATGGTTTAGAGTACATGGTATTGGGTTAGTGTATTGATCATCTCCATCCCTAAAATACTATATTGTATAAGGTGTTGATGGTTTAGAGTATATGGTATTGGGTTAGTGTATTGATCATCTTCATCCCTAAAATTGAACAACAATTTCTAAAGGAGGTCCCTACCGCCACATCATCAATTTTAGCAATTCATCACTTAACAATTTCTATTCATCTACATCCCTAAATTATGCTAGCAATTGCCAAGGTGGGTTCCATTTTATATTTCAAAGGAAACACTTATTATAAATTGAAAGTTGGGGATGGAGATAGAAGAAGGTGTTGTTGGTATACAGTATAAGGTCTTGAAAGTTATGGTATAAGGGAGGAGCAAGGTGTTGATGGTTTAAAGTGTATATGTTATTGATTGGTTACGGTATAGGCCTATAAGGTGTTGTTATTGTTGTAGAGTATATGGTATTAATTGGTTCGTGTATTAGGGTTTGGTTTAGGGTTTAGGGTTATGATTCAAGTTAGAATAACATAAACCAGATCAATAGAGTAATGTTGGTAAACGAAAAAGTTAGTTAATCTACAAATTCAGACTATTTATAAAAGTACATCCCCATTTCCCACCGTCAATTCCTAAACTTTTCCCTTAATCCGATGGTGAAATACATTCGATCCTTGTCGCGTGCGTGTCACCCAATCAGATATTGCCGAATTCGGAAACTCGCTTTTGCCCATAACCAATGCTGGCGTTACCAAGGCCGAGGCAGTGGTAGGGAGTGTAATTTTCAGTAAATATGAAGGGAGGGAAAGTAAAAGTAATTACGAGTCAATCTATAAATTCGTTAATCAGTGAAGGAGAGACCGTGCTCCGAAACCCGAGTGGCACTCATCTCCTCCTGCTGTTCGTTCCTCCTCCTCTCAATCCGTGAAAAGAACCCTTTCTTCCATCTTCTCAATATGAAACTCCGAAAATCAACCCCATCGCCTCTTCGTCCTCCTATCCCATGCTTTATTTTCGGGTGCAGTGGTAATGATGAGACTGCGTATTATTTTAGATCTCAGTTCCTTTCATTATGTCATTGTTAGATCATGACTGTTAAACTAAATCCTTCGTTGTATTGTTTCTCCTTTTCTCTCCATGCAGGGTCTTTGTTAGAGGCAGGGAGGGGAGCAATGACAATAAGTCGCCGTCTGAATATCGCCGGAAGAATCATCACATGTTGTTGCGATTCCATAATAGGTGTTGTGGAACCCTACTACATGTGGTGATTCTTCTGCGCGATATTGACGCGTACTTGTTGATTATGCTCCCAAAATGTATACAAGATAGGAAAGTTGCCATATGTATAATAGGATAAAATAGGGAGGGAAAGTACAACTTTTTGTTTTTGTTGGACTATATGTAACATTTGTTTATATTTGTATAATGTTTTGTTATTTTTTCTTCTGCTTCTCTCTTCGCTTCCATGGCGGCTTCCAAAAGTGTTTGAGATCTTCTAAATCTGCGAGGGATCCTCCACTCCCAATAAAAATACTGTACTTTGTACTATTAAGCGTTTGAGATCTACTAAATCTGCAGGGGATCCTACACTCCCAATAAAAATACTGTACTTTGTACTATTAGCGTTTGAGATCTTCTAAAATCTGCAGGGGATCCTACATTCCCAATAAAAATACTGTACTTTATTTGTTGACTACTGACTCCATTTTTAGAAGTCGTTACGATTGGGCCAACCGGATTTTTTGCCGGATTTCGAACTCTGCTCCTCTGTCGCCACATGCTCTACCCATTTAATGAGTGCTCAAAATTAGTGCAAAAAATACGATGTAATAATTGAATAAAAAAACTCGTTCTCAAGATTATTCAACTGAAATGTTGCACATGATTTATTTAGAGTGCTTAAAAATTGCGTTCAACTGACCATTAATGAGTGCATAAATTAAACGACACCGCAAGAGCCAACAGTCTTCTTATATACTAAACGACTCGGCATAGGAGGACATCCAGTTTCAGTTCAAGTTTCCAACAACGAGCAAATATATGGTCCCAATTGCCACTTCAGCAACTTTAACTTTAACTATACACCAATTGCCACCTAGGATTCCACTAAATAAGCAATGGGATGGATTGGTTCGTGTATAAGACCATCTCCATCCCTAGCAATTTCTAAACGTGGTCCCTACAGCCACATCATCATATTTAGCAATTTCAGTTAAAAGAATTGCAAACCACCTACATCCCTAAGTTTTGTTTGTAATTTCTAAATAAGCAATTGCCTCTCCATCCCTTGCAATTGCCTATTGAGTTGCCACCTAGACTTTGCCAATTGCTAAAAGTTGGTTTAGCAATGGGATGGAGATGCTCTAAGGTGTTATTGTTGTAGAGTATATGGTATTGATTGGTTCGGGTTTAGGGTTTAGGGTTTCGGGTTTAGGGTTTAGGGTTACAATTACATGTACCAAATCTGTAGATTAATTTTGGTAAACGAAAAGTTAGTTAATCTACAAAGGCAGTCTAAAAGCACATCCCCATCTCCCGCCGTCAATTCCTAAATTTTCGTTTAATCCGATGGTGAAAGAGCTTCAATCCTAACCGTGGCGTGTCACCCAATCAGATATCGCCGTTTTCGGAAAGTCGCATTTGCCCCTAACCAGTGCTGACGTTACCAAGGCCGAGGCAGCGGTAGGGAGTGTGATTTTCAGTAAATGGGAAGGGCTGGAAAGGCAAAGTAAATTTATGAGCTCATTACAAATTCTTTAATCAGAGAGGGAGAGACCATGCTCCGAAACCCAAGAGGCACTCATCTCCTGCTGTTGTCCATTCCTCCTCTCAATCCATGAAAAGACCCCTTTCTCCCATCTTCTCAACCCCGAAAATCAACCCCTTTCTCCCATCTTCTCAACCCCGAAAATCAACCCCATCCGCCTCTTCGTCCTCCTGTCCATGCTTTATTTTCGGGTGCAGTGGTAATGAGGAGACTGCGTATTATTTTAGATCTCAGTTCCTTTCATTATGTCATTGTTAGATCATGACTGTTAAACTAAATCCTTCGTTGTATTGTTTCTCCTTTGCTCTCCATGCAGGGTCTTTGTTAGAGGCAGGGAGGGGAGCAATGACAATAAGTCGCCGTCTGAATATAGCCCAAAGAATCATCATATGTTGTTACGATTCCATAATAGGTGTTGTGGAACCCTACGTCATATGATGGTTCTTCTGGGCTACATTTACGCGTACTTGTTGATCATGCTCCTAAAATATATACAAGAGGGGAAAGTTGCCATATGTATAGTATAAAAGTTGGAGGAGGGAAAGTACAATGTTTTCTTATTCAAGATTTGTACTTTTAGTGTTTGAGATCTTAATAATATATCGATGAGGGATCTTTCACTCAATAAAAATACTGTAGTTTATTTCTTGATTACTGCCACCATTTTCAGAAGTCCTCTGTCGGCGCATGCTCTTGTCATTTCACGCCCAAATTACATTTCATAATTTTAGTAGCCAAAATTAAGTAATTTTAAAAACAAGTAAAAAATCCGATCTAATAATTCAATAAAAAAAACGAGTGAGAAAAATAATTCAACTGAAATGTTGCACATGATTTATTTAGGGAGCAACCTCCATATCGAATTCAATCAAATCCATCCGAACTAAATAAAACGACACCGTAGAAGGCAGTAGTCTTCTTATAAACAAAAGAGACACATAAATAAAACGACACACAAGTAAAACGACACCGCAGACGGCAAGTTTGCGAATGGCGGTTGACACCTAAAAAAGTTCAAACAAAGTTAGATTATGCAAACTTCTAGGGTTATTTTAGCATGCTCGGGATAATTCTATGTGTGAAGGAAAAGTACCTGAAAAAATCACGAGAGGCATCTGGTAAATGTTCCTTTTGTAAGTAGCATCGAATGACAGTAATTCTCCAAAGCATGCATAATCAGCAACAGAAATACTATCGGCCCAGAAAATGTTAATAAGCCGGTCGTCGTCATCCTTCTTTAGTTCAATAACGAAATGCTCGTCCGCGCTGCATTTAGCTTGCAGGTAGGCTAGGGCTGTTGCGGCATCACCTTCACTGATTTGTTCTTTCCTCTCTTTGTCCACATAATTATATGCATCCTTCCTCGTGTACCCCAAATTGTCGTAGCCTCCTACTTCTGATACGACCAGATTCACAATTTGAGAAGTTTTCATACCTGCAGCTCTTCTAAAATTTATCGCTGCTTTGACTGCATCACTCATACGACGTTTCCCTTTCATGTAGTGTCTATATTCTCTGGGGATCGTTTCATGTGTGTGTACATCATCAAACTGGTGCACATACCACTTCCCATCGACATTGTGTTGTTTAACACGCATCTTGGCTCTGCAGTTAAATCTTGTCTCCCCTTTTGCTTCTCTCTTTCGTTCTGTGCTCTTCATGCGCCTCTTTCCCTCACCAGAGCATACATAGTCACGCAATATCATAACTTTGTTCTTATCACGACCAATGTCTGATTTTCTGATGTCGAAGCCTTTGACTAACCCGTAGTCCATGTAGAAATCATAGGCTTCTTCTGTATCATCGAACTTCATTTTTTTAATATCTTCAGGCTGTAGAAATATGATATCGGCGACATTATCTTCATGGGTGGTGTGACTGGTTCCGGCACCAGCGTTTTCTTGGACTCCCTCCGACGTCAATACTAGGACTCCCTCCGACGTCAATGGTGAGTCTGCCTCCGACGTCATTGTCACGGCTGGAAATTTTGGGGAACCAAGGACGTAGATTACAAAACCCTACTGGAAATGATGGCCGAATTAATGATTCAATGGGCCACTTAATAATTATCCCCATTAATAACACGATTTGTGATATCTTATATTTTTGGTAGGAACGAGTTGAACTTTCTGTTCTTTATCTTAGTGATTTCTTTACCATTTTCACAAATAACGAAAATATTTAAAATGAAAAACCTTTCGTAGTAAAGCCAAACGCCAGCTGACTCTAGCTGTGTACTACGTGTATGGGAAAGGATCAAATATTAATATGAGCGAATATTTACTAATAGCACTCAATTCTTTATTCAATCGAAAAAAGTATATTTTTAATTTAAGGTTTAATAACTACCCATGTTTATCCCAAGTTCATGAACCTTAGAGTAAACCCTAGCTATTTTTCTGCGGGAAAAATATGGCGCCACAATTTATCCTAACCTTGTATATATAATTAACCTTCATCGGTAGAGCAGTGGTTCCATATCCTTCTTTGCCGCGATTTTGAGTACAGAGTAAAGCTTAGATTAGAGGCACAACATGGAAAATAGGAGAATTACTCGCTCTTCGTCCAAGCTAGTGGTATGTATAATAGCTCTTTTTACCATTGAAATTCATTCTAGTTAATTTATTAATCGCAGGTTCACTGTCATTGTAGGAGACAGCCGAATTTGTGACTCCAACAAAGAAACCAAGGATACCCAAAGGTGTAAGCAGTCCACCCACTCCTGCTTCAGTCATCGTTTTTATTTCGGACGATGAATCTGACTCTGAGGTCACACCAAAGAAGCCAAATGGAAAAAGTATTTGTCTACCTTCTGTTGACAAGGTAATAAAGGTGTCATGTTTGCCATTGAAGTGTTCTTTTTCGTTATTCCGTCATAACGAATGCATTTCAACTCGTGTTTATTTGTGGCCCCTATTCCAGGTTGTTTTGAAGTTTAAGCTACCTACCGCTATGGAATACGATGATGAGCAAATCCAGCTTGCTCACTATATATTCTTAGCCCATCTGCCACCTGACGAAGTATTGGTCAAAACCTCTAACAACTCTTGTACGAGGAAGTCATTGTGGTCCTTAAGCCCTCGCTCGTTCGTAGATGCTGATGTAATCAACGGAACTCCAAAATTTTGTTTTGTTTGTCCACTATCAATGCTTTCTACGTAGAATTATTTTATAACAACTCGATAGTATCATGAAGTGTTTTTGTCCATGTTATATTAGGTTATAACAGCGATGGCCTGCCACTTGACTCTAGAAGAGTTGTGGACAAATTCCAAGGACGGAAAAGGAGTGTGCTATCTGCCTGCTGAACTACAGGTTCTGGTCCGATTATACTTAATGACAATTTCCTCTCACCAAAAAAATTACAACACATGTTTTTTTAACGTGAATCATATTGTGTTGGCAAAATTTCAATTGTGCAACTACCACATGGGCAGGAACTAGTGATTTCATGTGGAATAACACCCAAGATGGCATTAGACCTATACGAATCAAAATTCCTTAGTCGAACCAATATGGTGAACAAGGTAAACTGTTCGTCTTAATAAGTATTACATGGTTTGCAGTTTATTTTTTTAATACGTGTTGACAATTTCTGCATATGTAGGTGTGTGTTCCGATGAGAGATAATGCCCATTGGTACTTGGCTGTCATCAAGTTGGACAAGGAAGAAGTCCATATCTTGGATCCACACCCAAATGAAGACCGCAATTCCTTTCGACTACAATATGTTCAAACAATGGTAAATTTGTGACATTGTGCCGTTATAACGGAAAAAATGTAAATAACTCTTTCTAAGTACAAACGTTTCTTAATTTGTACAGATGAGCTTTATGCAAGCCTTGTGGAAGATTCTCTATCGTGAACAAGGTCCGGGATTGTCGCCACCAAGGATTGCGGAGTTTTCGTACCCAACTCCTTCAAAGGATCAAGAACAACTTCATCGGTAAGTATGCCCATTTTTTGGTGATATTATACGACGACTTATCAACTTGGTTCTTATCACGCAATTCTTTTATTTTATGTAGGTCTGAAAGTGGAGTCTGGGTATGCATGTGGATGTATGGCGCAAGCTGGGAGTCCTCTTATATTTGGGTAAAGACAATTCTAATTCGCATATTAGAAAACCACAATTGATTGTTATTTTTGAATCATGCGGTAAGCACCATGTTTGTTGATGTTGATAGCCATGCACTCAAGTGAGGAGGATGCAGATCGCTTTGTACCTTGTTCGAGAGCCCATGAACTACATAAGGCATATGGTGCTCACGGAAGAGTACAAGAAAACCCATGAAAAGAGGAAAAAGGAAAGAGAAGAGCACAAGGAAACCCAGTCAACGAGCCCAAGAACAACCGGATTTAGAGTTTTAGTTTTCAAGATGATGGACAACAGTTATGTTTTTTTTCTTCTCAGGATGATGGACAACCGTTTTTTATTTGGTTCGGTGAATGCTTATTATTTTTGGTTTTTGGTTTGGTTAATGCTTTTTATATTTGGTTTTTGGTTTGGTTTGGTGAATGGTTTTTATATTTGGTTTTTGGTTTGGTTTTTGGTTTGGTGAATGCTTTGTATATTTGGTTTTTGGTATTGTGAATGCTTGCTATATTTGGTTTTTGGTATTGTGAATGCTTTCTATATTTGGTTCGGTTTGGTTTGTTTTTTCGTGGAAATGGGAAAGGGACTTCACCAAAATTCCAGCTTCCAACTTGTGAGTGAGGTTGCTTCTGTTCAAGGCTTCAAGCCATTGTATCTTGTAGAGAGGTTTAATTGGGATCATATCATGTATAGTTAAACTGATTGGCTCCCAATCGTATAATTAAATTTGCATTCATGTATAGGTAACCCAAAAGGTAAAACTGATTGGCTCCCAATCGTATAATTAAATTTGCATTCATGTATAGGTAACCCAAAAGGTAAAACTGATTGGCTCCCAATCAGTATAAATAATGACCAAACCCAGTACAAGGCAGATAGAAAATTCTTATGTAATTAATTTAATGTTCCTAGGATATGGAAAGGCTTCCATGTAAAGGATTGAAAGTAGTGATTTACATTGATCAGGAGAGTGGCTTAAGTACCAACTCTTGAACAGATTGAAGCTACAAAGTAGGAGCCACTAACCCACTAACTAAAACTAATGACGTTACTAACTAATAATAATAACATTAATTATTTACAGAAATTGAATTTATGCACAGCCCTTATCATTCCATTCCTTGAATTTCCACCAACGATGTTTTCACTCCCCTTTTAGTCAGAGAATTCATTGTAGTAATAAATACAATAAAAAGGCATACATAATTAATGGATTCTTTATTGTGTATAATTAAAAGGATATTTTACTATAAACGAAGCATGATAGATCCACAGGGGGATAAAAGAAGCATGAGTCTTGATGAAAAAGGGGGAAAAATTACCATAGATAAAAAATCATTATAATCAACCTAATTGGAACTGCTTAGAACAAAAGCGGATTAAAATCTCCCCCAATGAAATTCATTTTCAATTTCATAGGTAGTCCCTACTTCCACTTCTATAATTTTGAGAAAACATTGCAATTTCATCAATAATCCCCACTCGTGGGCCAATTTCAATTGCAACCAAATTTGCACCCTTGCAATAGCTTCTCACATCATAGCAAGTGTAGGATGCAATTGCACCTCCTTGCTTAGGGATGACCATTACTGCATCTCGTCACCTGTCTTAGGGAAATTAGCCATGGCAAATTCACAAAATACTGCATGCATAGAAAAATATTTGTCTGGATAATTAAAAAAATGGAAGACTTTCCTAGTCAGATGATGTACTGGCTCCCCTCAGTACCTGACAGTTTTGAGTGCTGGAGAAAAAGACTGGAAAAAAAAAACAACGAAGCCTTACAGTAAACTTCTTAACAAAACACATCCACTGCTGGCCCCTTCACTGCTCCACCCCGCCCTGCATCAATTGACTCTCATGTAAGCCGAGGACATTTGCTTGAGGATGCCTCAGGGGTCTCTTCATGCTCCGTATGCCGAAGGTCATAAAAAGTATTGATCACTTCGACGATACGGTAGACTGGCAAATAGGCGGAATGGTCCTCCCTAGCATAAACCCCCATATCCATCCCAACCCTTCCAAGAAAGGTGGTCAAGAAGGTGGCATATGGAAAGGCAGTGTACCAGTTTTCCCCTCTAGGAGCAGCCTCAACCATGTTCAGGCACATGAGAGATGCGAGGTTAAGAGGAACACCTCTTTGAGCTTGCACAAGGATAAACAGGTCAAGTTTACGAATTGTCGAATGACCACTGTACCTTGGCATGAAGCAGTTGACGATCATCCAATGGAGGAATCGAAGAGGATCTGGGAGGAAAGAAGCCTGGATGCGCCCATTCGTCAGTTTCGCCAGTTCAACTTCGAACTCAAAATCGTAGAGCCGCCGAAGATCGCTTCTGCTATCAATGTGGTGTCCTGCGGCGGGGAGATCGAGGGTCTCAGCAAACTGATGAGGCTGGAAGCAGGCTCTATAACCCAGGAAGACCGACACGAGATGAGAATCGGAGGGACCAGACAACTCTAAATTGTGGTAGAACTTCCTCACCACATGCGGGCAGTAACTGGTGCTTCCTCGACTCCGGAGATCAAAGAACTTTTCCCATCCAAGATTTTTAATTAACTGCTTCACTTCTTGAGGGAAAGGGGACAGGTGGATGAACTCGTACTCGGCCACAATAGATGTCTTGCTCGTGAATGAAAGATAGTCCGCGAGACTTGGGGTGGATCGTCAGTCGTCGTTTGATAGAGTTAGTATGCCCATATCCGCAAACGATTTGCCTTTGTTTGCCATGGAGTCAGAGGAAGAAGGAACAAGGGAAGGTGAAGATGGAGGAAAGAGAGATTGTAGGTGTAAGAAAAAGTGATCGTGGGGGTTGAGTGTGGAGACGTGTGATGGAGACGGTTGAGTCTGGAATGTCAAGAGTTAGAAGATTTGGGAAGATATGTAGTAATGATGATGTTAACTCGTGTAGGTTAAACTAGGGTAACTAAAGCTAGTTAAACTAGGGTTGGCGCTGATACCGCAGGAGAAAACTAATGGGCTCGCACGTTCCAGGCCCACTTTTGAATATTGCATGGGTCGTGTACAAGCCCACGTTTGAATGTTATTTAAAAGCCTGCAAAAATCAATGATCAGACCCAGTCCAACTAGAATTAGTCCTAAACGCACCGTACATAAACACAAACTAAGGAGACCTCTCCATCCGATTCGAATCAAATTATGTGTTCTTCATCTTCTTCCTCAATCCTCTGGGCGAGACGAACACTACATATCAGGAAACCTAAATTTCACCGAGAGATATAAGGTTCGAGAAAATCACAATAACGCTAAGACAAGATGACAAAGCACTAGTGACATGAACCCTAGGGTTAGCAAACCTCTTTCAAGGGTTCTTTTGCAAATGAAAAGTTCGATGAACACAATAATAGACATGGTCGCCGTAATCGTGTTAGAAAGAGATAGGCGAGGGGAAATACAATGGCGAAGAAGAAACAAGACAAATTTTTTTTGGGAAATTCAATCTACGTCGAATGTGGATGCAAGTAATTGGGATTCAAAAAGATGATTAAAAAAAGGGAGTTCAAATTGGATGGGGAGCTTCTCTTGGAACTGTGAAGGGGCGTCCCTCCAAGACGAGAGAGGGATCGTGTAATTGGTTAGGGAGACTGGAAATTGGTTTGGGCGGCAGTGGGTCTACCCAATTGGGTTTGCAGCCTTAATCCATTTAATTTAATCGGGGAAGTTAGTTGGACTAGGATGAAAACAAACTTAACGCGGCAGGAGCCTTTTTGTAATTTGTTTAGTTATTTAGTGGCGCAGTTAGGTTTAACAAACGTGAGCCGTGGAGATTGAAAACGAATGGTTAAGATCGGCCAAGGTACCCGTACCCGGATTTTGCCCTGGGCACCGTAGAAGTCACCATATATATATATATATATATATATATATATATATATATATTATGGATTATGCATTAATAAGAGTTTTTTCTCACACAAAGATATGTTATGTTATATTGACTTATATGATTAATGAACTAATCAAACAAATTAAATTTTAGTTTGGTTAGTTTGATTGGTTTGATGAAGATGCAGTACTTCACGGTTACTTGATTTAATAGTTATCATGATATGATAACCATTTAAGCAACCCCTAGTAGGAATGTTGATAATTTCCGCATATACACGCTTTTGACTTATATAAAGAGCATGTTTTCATGTTCGTAATTTTATGAATGAATGGTTGATCAGTTCTCTTCAAATTAGATTTGTGTAAATAAATTTATGAAAATGTACGAGGGATAGCAGTGATTTGTAACATCGAGTAGTGTGACATAGTTGAAGAGTTTACAAACAACTAATAGTTATAATCAATGTGCATACCATCAGCCAACTTATTTTGCACTTCATATGGAGAATGATAAGAATCAACTACATCTTCTAGTGATATAAAAGTTATTCATTTCATTGTGTATATCTGTACAGAAATCGGTAAAATATGAAATCTTAGCACCCAACATAGAATTTGATAAACTATAATAAATAATAAGTAATAATAATATTCATAATAAATCAATAGATTACCGGTTGAAATGTTAACAACTTATACATATATAGCCTTTTGCCTTGTATAAAGAACATATTTTTTCTTGCTAATTTAGGTATTTATTGCGAATGCTAATTTAGTTAATGATTGATCAATTCTCTTCAATTCTGGCGTACGTGCATCTATTTATGAAAATATCAAATGGAGAGCAATAGTTTTGTAAGATCAAGCAATGTGAATAATTGATAGCTCATCGATGTTCATAGAATCAAAAAAATTATTTTGTGTTTTAGAAAGAAACTGATAAGAATCAACCACACTTTTAAATGACATAAAAACGCTTCTCTTTTGCCCTTAATTGCATGTGACATGAGTAAACATTAAATTATAAGATTTATATAATTCATGGTCCATGAAACCGTACCAGCGGTTTAACCACGAAATACCAGCATCGGAGGCTAAATCGGTAGGCGATGTTTAAATGTCTAATGGTTGAACTACGGTTAAACCACTGTTTTATCATAAAATATCATTGATGACTCGGTATTTGCACATGTTTTCCCCTTTGTTTCTTGATTGTTTGAGCTTGAATTATTGCGTCTTTGGCCTATTTTATGCTAGGTTGTGTTCCTTTGTCTCATTTCAGGTCCTAGCACATAAAGTGAAGCATAGGCGCAAGTTTCAAGTCAATCAGAGATCAATTGACGATTCGAGAGAAGAAACTCGGGCATGACCTGAAGAAGAATGGATTTCTACCTCACTTTATGGACAAAGAATCATGCAAGCTTGTTATGAAAAGAAAGAGGACGAGACCACGAGCGTCTGGGATCAAACGGCGACTGAATCGGAGGTCAAACGAGCTCAAACGAGATCAACGAAGCTTAGGAGTGCATGCTGGAAATTGTGCACGGCCAGAACCTCAATTTGCACGGCCGTGCAAGTAGGGGGTGCGAGTTTCAGCGGGTATAAAAGCTGTTTTGCAATTTTTGGAGGGAGAGAGCTGGGTTTTGGATCCCAAACACCCAAGGGACGAACCCTAGAGAGAGAGAGCGACTTGGAAACATTCTTGGAGCTATTTTGGAGGATTTCTTCGCCATTGGAGCTCGGGAATCAAGCTTGGAGATGGAGATTGAAGATCTAGATCAGATTTCTGTAGTCTCTCTCTTCTCTATGGAGTAACTTCCCTTCACTTAGGTTTTGAGGAACCCTAGTTCCATGAGTTAGGATCTTTCTTGTATGAAGTTTTGGATGCTTTATTGTTTGATTATAATCGATTGAGGCATGATTTATTGAGTCAATTGAATCTTGATCAAATTCTCTTGATTTCTGCTTTAACCTATGATAGATAGAATATGATTAGGTTGTTAGAGTCCCTTCATTCGATAGTAGGAGATTGGCTATACGAGAGTTAGCCAGTTTACTGCTTTGTACTGGAATCCAATTCCGGTAGTGGAGTTCTGTGTTCATAGCCTCAGCTTTCTATCCTGGTGAAGACTAGTCGTCTGCCAGGTAGTTGGACTGAGAGGGCTTGGTCAGCTTAAGAGATTCCAAGCTAATTTAGGATCTTCCGCAGTTTAATCAACAGTAGATCAACCAAAGGTAATTGCAACTTGGACCTAATTGAGGAGCTAGGGGGAATCATACCTAAGTGAGTTCCCAACTTGTAATTAGTAGAGTAGTCAGTAGAGTAGTTTATCAATCAATATTTAATCTAGTTTGCTAGATAATGAACTGAAGCTGAGTAATAGTAACTCTAGAGACCCGTGGATTCGATATTTATTACTTGTGCCACTATACTGCAGTCCCTTTCATTGGTTACACTTGGCCATTGTTAGGTGTTGTGTTTTGGCGTGTCATGTTTTTGGCACCGTTGCCGGGGACTTTCTAGATTATTAGGAAAGGCAGAAGTTTGTTACTTTAGCGTTTTTCTTTTGTTTTCCACCCTTGCTTCTCACTTGGGTGTTTTTGTTTTTGTTGGTGCAGATCTGAATCATGGATCCTCATGGCTTCTCCAATCATTGGGGGTATCCACCACCATCCGAGTGGTATTACCCCGAGACTCCCTGTAGCAATCAAGGAGGAGAAGACTATGGATTCGGGTTCCAGTACCAACCCCCTTTCTACGGAGAACAACCAGACCCCTGGGCATATCAAGAACAACCTCATTACCAAGAAGAATTTCTCCCACAACCAGAAGGGCCATCGGCGCTGGAGTTACCCATGGCGGCCTTCACGGGCCAATCTGCAGAGCCGTGCTACACTCCACAGCCAGATCCAAACTATGAATTGAGGCTTCTCGTGGAGCAGTTTGCTCGAGACACTGAGAGAGCATGTTCCGAGATGGATCTTCAAATCCAAGCCCTTGCCTCGTCCGATCCCTCATTTCTCCATGACATGGAGCAGACTGTTCAGTGCTCAGCGAAGCAAACAGAGTGGGTGAAGCAAGTTTGCTCACATCCTGCTCGAGATCACCTTTCTGCTACTACGCTAGAAGAGGTGGAGAATGACAAGGGCAACGGGGGCGTTGAGCAGCATACAGAAGTTATCACGGAGAACTTCCATGATAATCATGATCAGGAAAGTCCTCTGGTTGCAGATCACACTGTTCCTCATTTATGCTCTAACATGCTGGGCCTGTGCGAGGAGATGCAAGCTGGTCCCATTGAAGAAATTGCCTAGCGACTTGCTCTCCAATCTGTTCTAGAAGAAGAAGAGCGAGCAAGGATGAGGAAAGAAGTTGTGGAGGATGACTGACACGCTAAAACACAACACCTAACAATGGCCAAGTGTAACCAATGAAAGGGACTGCAGTATAGGCAAGTTTAATTATCAACCCGGGGTCTAGATCTACTGCTTACTCCGTGATTCTCTATTATCTAGCAAACTAAGTCGAGTGATTGTTGTGAAAAGTAAAAGCAACAAGAAAGCAGTAAATTGTTCGAGTTTCTAAAGCAGGCAAGAGTCACTCGGGATTGAGTCCCCCTAGCCCCTTAGTTAGGTTCAATTGCAATTCCCTGGGTTGATTTACTGTTGATTAGACTGCGGAAGATCCGACAGTAGCTTGGAATCTCTTAAGCTGACCAAGCCCTCTCAGTCTAACTACCCGGCAGACGACTAATCTTCACCGGGATAGAAAGCTGAGGCTATGAATACAGAACTCCACTACTGGCGCCAAGAACACCAGTACAAAGCAGTCAACTGGCTAACTCTCGTATAGCCAATCTCCTACTATCGAATGAAGAGGCTCTAACAACCTAATCAGATTCTATCTATCTCAGGTTGCAGCAGAAATTGAGAAAAGCTGATCAGACTCAAATCAATTCATTAAACATGCGTCATTCGATTAAAATCAAACAGTAATATCATCCCAAGTCATTACAATCAAATCCCTAACACAAGGAACTAGGGTTCTTCATACCCAAGTGAGAGAAGGGTTCTACTCCATAGAGAGAGAAGAGAAAACAAGAATCGGATTAGTCATACTCATAACGATGAGGATAATCTGCTCCGGGACGATGATTTCCACTCCTATGACGATCTCCAGGCTCGATTCGATGAAATCCAGCTCTAGGACAGCTTCTAGGATGTATTCTTCGCACTTTCTCTCTCTAGGGCTCTGTTTTTGCTCTGAAAACACGATTCTCCCACTTCTGGCTCGGATTAGGCTTTAAAACCGAGTTTCCCCCGAGTTGCACGGCCAGGTGCACAGCCGTGCACATCACCATTCTGGCCGTGCACCCTGGAACGCGCCGTTTCATTTAGTCTGCCTTCGTACATCTTGCACGGCCAGGTGCACGGCCGTGCGTGGCCACGCACAATCCAGTGCGTGCCCACGCACAATCCCGCACGGCCAAACTGGTTACTTGCACGGCCGTGCGGATTTCACTTGTGCCCGTGCGTGCCCACGCACAATCCCGCATGGCCAGAATTACATGTTGCACGGCCGTGCGTGGCCACGCACAATCCCGTGCGTGCCCACGCGACTTCCTCAGAACCTCGCCATGCGTCCGATCCTTGTCCAATCGACCTCAAACTCGCTCCCAAGCCTCCATTCACGTACTAGGATCTGAAATATCATAAACAAGCACAACCTAGCGTGAAATCGGCCCAAAACACGAGAATCAACACCTCAAACGGTGTAAGAACGGGGGTAAAAACATGTGTAAATGATGGTCTATCAAACTCCCCCACACTTAACCGTTTGCTTGTCCTCAAGCAAACCAAGTCGAACACTAGGTAAGCTTACATATTTCAATCAACCAACATTGGGGACAAGTCATAAAGGCACAAAACACGTGAATCGCACTGGTTTTCAAACATCAATATATGCACAACCTCAATAACAACCTGGACAACCACAACAAAGGACATTCGAGTGCAGCAAATCGAATAAAGGAAGAGTCTCCCTTCTGTTCACTGGCCAACCTAGACTTGATTCAACCACTTACTCAAAACAGTCAACTCATGCATCCAACTCAAGACATCAGAATAGAGACCGAGCAATCTAGGTCCTCACCGGGGTACAAGAGCATATAGAAAATGAAAATGAATCACTCACTCTCGACCAGTGGGGTCAGGACAATTTTGATGCGAAAGATGCGCATGCTATTTCTCTCAATACCTATCATCTCTTCACCATGATGGCAGCCTCTAAATGTTAGAGTTCACATATGGGGTGTCACCACTAACTAATCAGGAGGTCTTAGACACAGGTTCAAATGACTGGCTAGGGTCTTGGACATGGGGAAAAGGCCTTTTAGGTGGTGGAAGTATTCATAGCAAAAGGTTCCACATTTCCCAAACACACAATCACAGTCAAACAACCCGGTATTTTCTTTCTGCTATTCTGCATTACTCAATATCTTAAGAGCACAAGAGCGAAGGAGGCATAAACATCAGCATTTCCAAGCCAGACTGCTAAGAAACACTGCTTACTGGGCATTATTCAGATTTTTGGCAGTGGCTCTCTTTTGCTTTCAATTTCTTTTTCTTTATTTTTCTTTCATTTTTCTTTTCATTTCTTAAGAGAGCCACCACTTCTGCATATTTCAAATACCTGCCCAACTTTTAAGCACTACCTCCAACACTCACATAGACTGTAGCAGAAACAGCAGAGAATATGTAAAAACCACTCTGTGGAACCTTCTAAAAGATGCAACAAGGGTGATTTTTTCCATTATAGACCAAAAGAAAGGATAACACACGTCTCAAAGGGGCTGACTAGGGGATATGGCACATCAGGACAGTCAGTTTTGGGCGTGGGCTAATCCTATGCCCCCATCATCTTAGCTAGTGACAACGTAAATGCTACACATCATGGAAGAGGGATCTATCGCACAAGAAAGAAACGAGCAGGCTCAAATCTCACATGGCTACCTATATGCTCTATCTCACATTCTGATACCCTGAACTAGATGCATAAACGACTATCAAGAACAAGTAATCAGATCAAGTCAGATCAAGTCACAGTTGGCAAGCAAACAGTTGAAAAACTGAACCCCTACATCGTTCTACTGCACATCTCAGTCCTCATCATAGGTTGTCCTAGTCGCAAACAAGTTGTCATGCATTAATCCGAAAATCCAATCAATTCATCCATCAAAACACAGTGCCAATATGATCAAACAGCAGTACTTGGAGCCCTCAAATCGTAAGATTTGGACAGCGGACTAGGCTCCAAGCACCCAAATAAATATTCCAACCGATACAAAGCACCCCCCCCCCACGCTTAAGCACGACATTGCCCTCAATGGAGTAGAGGGAAAGATAAGGGGAACGATGTTACCAGATTGGAACACTGCTGGGGGACTGGAAGTGGACCAGTCAGCGGGGCTAGCATCAGCAAAACACACTGGGTGATAGAAACCATAGTTCCAAGTGGACAAACCGACAAAAACAAACGAAAGAAAAACAAACCTTGGTGGGGTTGCCTCCCCACAAGCGCTTCTTTTACGTCTTAGCTAGACGGTGGCTCCTAAGTTTCGGTCCACCCCAAAACCTCCTTGAAGTTGAGGTTCTCATTAATGAGGTGGAGTCTCAAGTCACGAGCATGTGATGTGATAGGTGATGAAGACGGCTCGTGACCTTGAGGAAGATGAAGTCTCCACTCACGAGACCTCTCCTTCGCATCTGCTCTTGTCTCATTGCCCCAAACCAGATAAGATATATTCGATTGACCACCATCGTATCCACCAAGAGGGATTGATGTTGATGTGGTCTTAGTTGGGCAAAGAGACACTGCAAATGGGTCCTTGCCAAGCAGCTCCTCGAAGTTTGGTGGAGATATCAAGTGTAACATAGGCTCGGTGCAAGCCCCTTCCACCTCAACTTCATCCTCAGCCTGGACGCCAATTGCTTCACAACCCCCCTACCTTCTTCAAAATGTGGTCTCTCCCCTTGGAAAAGATCAAGAACTACCTCTTCTTTACTTTCTTCCTCATCCTCCACAACTTTCTTCCTCATCCTTGCTCGCTCTTCTTCTTCTAGAACATATTGGAGAGCAAGTCGCCAAGCAATTTCTTCAAGGGAATCATCTTGCATCTCCTCGCACAGGTCCAGCATGTTAGAGCAAAAATGAGGAACGGTGTGATCTGCCACTAGAGGACTTTCATGATCATGATTATCATGGAAGTTCTCTGTGATAACTTCTGTAGGCTCCTCAACGCCCCCGCTGACCTTGTCATCCTCCGCCTCTTCTAGCGAAGTAGCAGAAAGGTGATCTTGAGCAGGCTGTGAGCAAATTTGCTTCACCCACTCTGTTTGCTTCGCTGAGCACTGAACAGTCTGCTCCATGTCATGGAGCAATGAGGGATCGGAAGAGGCAAGAGCTTGGATTTGAAGATCCATCTTGGAGCATGCTCTCTCAGTGTCTCGAGCAAGCTGCTCCACGAGAAGCCTTAATTGTTTGTTCGGATCTTCCAGTGAAGTGTAGCATGGCTCTGCTGGTTGTGGCAGGAACTCTTCTTGAAAAGGAAATTGTTCTTGAGGTTCCCAAGGGTTTGGTTGTTCTCCATAGTAGGGGGGTTGGTACTGACATCCGACTCCATAGTCTTCTCCTCCTTGATTGCTCCAGGAGGTCTCGGGGTAATACCACACGGATGGTGGTTGATACCCCCAATGGTTGTAAAAGCCATGAGGATCCATGTTTCAGAGCTGCACCAACAAAAACAAAACACCCAAGTGAAAAGCAAAGGTGGAAAGGAAAAGAAATGCAATAAATAAAAAGCTAGAGTAACAAATTTTCACGTTTCCCCAATAACCTAGAGGGTCCCCGGCAACGGCGCCAAAAACTTGACACGCTAAAACACAACACCTAACAATGGCCAAGTGTAACCAATGAAAGGGACTGCAGTATAGGCAAGTTTAATTATCAACCCGGGGTCTAGATCTACTGCTTAATCCGTGATTCTCTATTATCTAGCAAACTAAGTCGAGTGATTGTTGTGAAAAGTAAAAGCAACAAGAAAGCAGTAAATTGTTCGAGTTTCTAAAGCAGGCAAGAGTCACTCGGGATTGAGTCCCCCTAGCCCCTTAGTTAGGTTCAATTGCAATTCCCTGGGTTGATTTACTGTTGATTAGACTGCGGAAGATCCGACAGTAGCTTGGAATCTCTTAAGCTGACCAAGCCCTCTCAGTCTAACTACCCGGCAGACGACTAGTCTTCACCGGGATAGAAAGCTGAGGCTATGAATACAGAACTCCACTACTGGCGCCAAGAACACCAGTACAAAGCAGTCAACTGGCTAACTCTCGTATAGCCAATCTCCTACTATCGAATGAAGAGGCTCTAACAACCTAATCAGATTCTATCTATCTCAGGTTGCAGCAGAAATTGAGAAAAGCTGATTAGACTCAAATCAATTCATTAAACATGCGTCATTCGATTAAAATCAAACAGTAATATCATCCCAAGTCATTACAATCAAATCCCTAACACAAGGAACTAGGGTTCTTCATACCCAAGTGAGAGAAGGGTTCTACTCCATAGAGAGAGAAGAGAAAACAAGAATCGGATTAGTCATACTCATAACGATGAGGATAATCTGCTCCGGGACGATGATTTCCACTCCTATGACGATCTCCAGGCTCGATTCGATGAAATCCAGCTCTAGGACAGCTTCTAGGATGTGTTCTTCGCACTTTCTCTCTCTAGGGCTCTGTTTTTGCTCTGAAAACACGATTCTCCCACTTCTGGCTTGGATTAGGCTTTAAAACCGAGTTTCCCCCGAGTTGCACGGCCAGGTGCACAGCCGTGCACATCACCATTCTGGCCGTGCACCCTGGAACGCGCCGTTTCATTTAGTCTGCCTTCGTACATCTTGCACGGCCAGGTGCACGGCCGTGCGTGGCCACGCACAATCCAGTGCGTGCCCACGCACAATCCCGCACGGCCAAACTGGTTACTTGCACGGCCGTGCGGATTTCACTTGTGCCCGTGCGTGCCCACGCACAATCCCGCATGGCCAGAATTACATGTTGCACGGCCGTGCGTGGCCACGCACAATCCCGTGCGTGCCCACGCGACTTCCTCAGAACCTCACCATGCGTCCGATCCTTGTCCAATCGACCTCAAACTCGCTCCCAAGCCTCCATTCACGTACTAGGACCTGAAATATCATAAACAAGCACAACCTAGCGTGAAATCGGCCCAAAACACGAGAATCAACACCTCAAACGGTGTAAGAACGGGGGTAAAAACATGTGTAAATGATGGTCTATCAATGACGAAAGTGAAGCAGGAGGAGTTCTTGATCATTTCCCAGGGGTGATACCACATGTAGAAGAAAGGGAGGTTGAAGAAGAAATTGGCGTCCAGGCTGAGGACGGAGTTAAGGTGGAAGAGGCCTGCACCGGCCATGAGTTACATGTGATATCTCCACCAAACTTCGAGGAGGTGCTTGCCAAGGACCCATTTGCAGTGTCTCTTTGCCAAACCAAGGCCACTTCGACATCGGTCCCTCTTGGTGGACGCGATGGTGGCCAATCGATGCTGTCTTATCTGGTTTGGGGCAATGAGACGAGAGAAGAGAAGAAGAGGTCTCGAGGGTGGAGACTTCATCTGCATCAAGTGCACGAGCCTTCATCACCTGCCACACCACCTGCTTGTGACTTGAGACTCCACCTCATAGATGAGAACCTCAACTTCAAGGAGGTTCTATCATGGACCGAAACTTAGGAGCCATCGTCCGGCTCACGACGTGAAAGAAGCGCGTGTTGGGAGGCAACCCAACCAGTCGGTTTGCATTTCTTTCTCTATTTATCCTCGGTTGAGTCAGTTTTGTTATTTGATTTTAGAGTCAATAACTCAACCTTTGTGAGATTTTGTGTGGTGTTTGTGTTCTGATTACTCTCTCTTCCTGGAATGCACCGCCTGACCCGTACATCATCATTCACCCTTGATCTGGTAACTTCGTTCTACCCTCCTTATCTTTCCTCCATTGAGGACAATGTCGTGCTTAAGTGTGTGTGTGGGGGGGGTGTTCGATTATGTATGCGGGTGAATGTTTGGCTGTTTGTGTGCTTGGAGCCTAGTCCACTGTCCAAATTTCGATTTGAGGGCTCCAAGTACGTGTTTCCATGCAAATTGCCTGCTCAGTATGCTTTGAATTGACAGTCTCTATAGTAATGTGCAACCTAGGGAGGTAGTGTAGCACTATGGAGGATGTTGAAGTATAAGATTTTTCCTATCTAGCTCTCTGCTGTGCCAGTTGATTTTGTGAATTAGTGGAGCTAAGACCGTTGAATACATGTGGTAATGTGGACTCTGTTTGAATTGTGTTATGACTCGTGTATCGAACAGGGTGCTCATGTGAGAAATGAAAAGCAGTTGGTCCTCCATGTCGAAATCATTGAAATCTTAAACATGGGGCAAGCCCAACGTGTGTGGCACCGTTCATTGCACAAAATCGGGTTTTGGAAGAGATTTTAGTGATCCTTAGTGGGGTACTCCTACAAGGTGAAGCTAAGTTGTCTCTAGTACAAGTAAAACTTCCACCCGTTGAACGGTTTGCCTACTTGAGGATGTGTTTTTAAGGGCACGGATAGAGCTTCCGACCCCCCTTAATTTCATTGACCCTCCACACGAGTTGTGGAAAAGGAGTTAAAAGAAGTACCCTGGCGAGCGCCAGGTGTACAGAAATTGCTCTTGCTCGACTAATAAGGGTCGACCGTGCAAAGGACTGCAGTTGGAACCCCTGCTAAGTGAAAGAAAAAAAAACAAGGAAAATGTGAATGAAAGTGCAAAAAGGGGTTCCAACGGTGAAATGAAGTGAAAGAGAACCTCGGTACAACGAGTCCTTGGTTGTGAATGGTGTGAGTCCCTTTATCCATGAACTGACTGTCTTACTTCTACTTTTTCTCATGATCCTGGCTTGAGTCTAGTACTCGCATTGAGAGAGATAGGGAACGTCTTAGAAGACCAGTTGACCTTGTAAGCTGCTATATGAGCTAGGAAATCCTCTACCAACGATCGGGGTTGTATGTTGCTATAGAGCTCTGGAGAGCTGCATTGGTTTGAGTTAGATTTGCTTGGGGACAAGCAAACAGTTAAGTGTGGGGGGATTTGATGACTCGGTATTTGCACATGTTTTCCCCTTTGTTTCTTGATTGTTTGAGCTTGAATTATTGCGTCTTTGGCCTATTTTATGCTAGGTTGTGTTCCTTTGTCCCATTTAAAGTCCTAGCACATAAAGTGAAGCATAGGCGCAAGTTTCAAGTCAATCAGAGATCAATTGACGATTCGAGAGAAGAAACTTGGGCATGACCTGAAGAAGAATGGATTTCTACCTCACTTTATGGACAAAGAATCATGCAAGCTTGTTATGAAAAGAAAGAGGACGAGACCACGAGCGTCTGGGATCAAACGGCGACTAAATCGGAGGTCAAACGAGCTCAAACGAGATCAACGAAGCTTAGGAGTGCATGCTGGAAATTGTGCACGGCCAGAACCTCAATTTGCACGGCCGTGCAAGTAGGGGGTGCGAGTTTCAGCGGGTATAAAAGCTGTTTTGCAATTTTTGGAGGGAGAGAGCTGGGTTTTGGATCCCAAACACCCAAGGGACGAACCCTAGAGAGAGAGAGCGACTTGGAAACATTCTTGGAGCTATTTTGGAGGATTTCTTCGCCATTGGAGCTCGGGAATCAAGCTTGGAGATGGAGATTGAAGATCTAGATCAGATTTCTGCAGTCTCTCTCTTCTCTATGGAGTAACTTCCCTTCACTTAGGTTTTGAGGAACCCTAGTTCCATGAGTTAGGATCTTTCTTGTATGAAGTTTTGGATGCTTTATTGTTTGATTATAATCGATTGAGGCATGATTTATTGAGTCAATTGAATCTTGATCAAATTCTCTTGATTTCTGCTTTAACCTATGATAGATAGAATATGATTAGGTTGTTAGAGTCCCTTCATTCGATAGTAGGAGATTGGCTATACGAGAGTTAGCCAGTTTACTGCTTTGTACTGGAATCCAATTCCGGTAGTGGAGTTCTGTGTTCATAGCCTCAGCTTTCTATCCTGGTGAAGACTAGTCGTCTGCCAGGTAGTTGGACTGAGAGGGCTTGGTCAGCTTAAGAGATTCCAAGCTAATTTAGGATCTTCCGCAGTTTAATCAACAGTAGATCAACCAAAGGTAATTGCAACTTGGACCTAATTGAGGAGCTAGGGGGAATCATACCTAAGTGAGTTCCCAACTTGTAATTAGTAGAGTAGTCAGTAGAGTAGTTTATCAATCAATCCTTAATCTAGTTTGCTAGATAATGAACTGAAGCTGAGTAATAGTAACTCTAGAGACCCGTGGATTCGATATTTATTACTTGTGCCACTATACTGCAGTCCATTTCATTGGTTACACTTGGCCATTGTTAGGTGTTGTGTTTTGGCGTGTCAATCATATTGCTGACTTTTCCGATACGGTATCCGGTACGGTTTCATGGACCATGATATAATTATGCTAATACAATTATTTGTACTTATATTTAATTTTTTAGCGATCTAATTGAATCCTTATGTAATTGTTTAGATAATTCTCTATGGGGAATATTTCTTCGAGTAAAAAAACTACAAAATAAAAAGGTAAATACTATTTTTTTATTACGGGTTAATTGCATGGTTGGTCACTGAGATTACTTAAAAAGTTCACGTTTAGTCACTAAAAATATTTAATTCCGTTCGTAGTCACTAAGATTAGTTAAACGGTTCAATTTCGGTCACTCTCCGTCCAACTCCGTTAACTTTGGCTGATGTGGCAGTCAACTTTCAAAGTTGACTGTTAAATCTATGACCTGCAAAAAAAATTATAAAAAAAAATTTAATTTTTACCATTTCCACCTCATACAAAAATAATAAAACAAGTAAAAATATAAAATAATTATATTTAAATTTTAATCATTCCCTCAACTTAAAAAAAAAAAATCATTCCCCCTACCAACCTGCAATTGAAAGTTGGAAACTCCAAAACCCTTCTCAAACTAATCCCAAACCAATCAATCTTCACCTGCAATCAAAAGTCTTCACCTTCCCTCAACCCCGACCGCCGTCACTATTTCCTCCCAGCCAACCGTCACACTCCCATCATCGTCGATCATCGCCGCCACCAGACAACCGCCTCACTAGCCCCATCGCCGAACCGCCGATCGCCAGGCCATCGTCGATCATCGTTGGAGTTGCACCACCAAACCATTGCCGCTCCACTGCTCCTTGCTGCTCGATTCGCCGTGGAAGGAGAGGAGGGGAGGGATATCGCATCGTTGGGGGCAGAAAAGGAACAAGAGTTGCAGATCTGTTCGCCTACATCTTTTGCCCTATCCATCCGCCTCCGTCTCTTCTCCTTGCGCTTCCTCGAGGTGTTGTCGGTGTCGTGGGCGCCTTCACCCGCTCCAATGGTTCAAAATATGCTGCATCTCATCCATCCCTATCCCTGGAGTTATTCGGTCGGCGAATCGACATATGACCGTCCAGAGGAGCTGATTAAAAGAAAGTGCTCCTACCTGTGAACCCTAAATCGATGACAATTGGGATTGGACTGTGGATGGCGGCGAGTTGGTCGAAGGGTGGGAAGATGAAGATTCGGCGATGATCGACGATGATGGGAGCGCGACGATTGACCGGGAGGAAATAGTGACGGCGGTTGGGGTTGAGGGAAGGTGAAGACTTTTGATTGCAGGTGAAGATTGATTGGGTTGGGATTAGTTGGAGAAGGGTTTTGGAGTTTCCAACTTTCAATTGCAGGTTGGTTGAGGGAATGATTAAAATTTTAATATAATTATTTTTATATTTTTACTTGTTTTAATTTATTTTTGTATGAGGTAGAAATGGTAAAAAATTAAATTTTATTTTTTTATAATTTTTTATTTGCCACGTTACACATTTAACGGTCAACTTTGAAAGTTGACTGCCACGTCAGCTAAAGTTAACGGAGTTGGACAGAGAGTGACCAAAATTGAACCGTTTAATTAATCTTAGTGACTACGAACGAAATTAAATATTTTTAGTGACTAAATGTGAACTTTTTAAGTAATCTCAGTGACCAACCATGCAATTAACCCTTTTTATTACCCAGGAACCTCAGCCCCACGTGCCACTTTGTGACAGCGGGTCCTACTAAACCTGGGGGCCACCTGCAATAAAATTCGACGCCTACGGGGCTTCACCCCAGCAGCCTTGTACCTCCGGGAACACCCACGGGCATCGCTTGGATTTGAACCTGGGATCTACAACTCCCAAGCCTTCACTGTCGCGGCATCTTTACCGTTAGCCTATCTTACCTTTCGTAAATAAATACTAATTATTAGCTAAACCTTTCTATTTAGTAACCTTAATTTCTTCGTAAATAAACCTTAATCTCAATAATAACTTTAAAAATTTCCTAATTAATTATTCCAAGCCCACAATACAATAAAATTGATAGGGGATGAGAGTATGTGGCCGGTACACGTTTCAGAGTGATATGATCATGATTGAGACGATTTACGGGATATATTTGCTTGCTGAAGAATCTAGCTCAACTTACATGAAGAACGTCAATTTTTGTCTAAGTGTTTTACCCCTTTCAGGTAACCTACTTTGGAGGCTTGGCCCTCGCAATTTCCTCACTGGAATTTGGAGAACAAGAGCTTGTTTTGAAGATAGAGATACCCTTTACAAGATGGCATGGATTTCAGAACCAGACGAGGGCACTAAAGCTATGATTCAGGGTCTCCAGTTGCTATCTCGAAACTGGCAATTTGTCGGAATTTGGCTAAGTCTGGGAGCATGGTCAGACAGGCCACTTTGGAGTTCCATTCAGGACATAGGGTTGAGAGTCGAGTCCAGAGCTCCATACCCCACGAAAGTATGCTTCTTTGTCTACAGAGACAAGGCATTGGTTGAAGGATTGCGCACCAGGAGATCTTCATTTGATGGGCTTGAAGTTGGTATCAAGAGTTGTTTTCTTACTTGCGCAGAAAAGGCAGAATTGTTTCCGTGTTAGAACTGTTTTTAGTTTCCTTTTTTAGTTTGGGTTTCTCTTTCGTTTAAGGATGTTTGTAGGTTCTATTTAAGCGCTATGAAGGCATTGTAATCGGCAAAATGGTTTGAGATGAGTTTTAACTCTAAAAACTAAGTTTGTCGTAGCTAGTTTTTGGTTGAGAGTTTGGCCGAGAAAACCAAGCTCGAATATGCTCTTGTATCGATCAAAAATCACCTTGATCGTGGGCGAGCTTCGACGTATACTCCTTGATCCTTCCTCCAAGTGTAGGATTGCACAAGAGTTCCACCCGTTTCGTTTTAATTGTTATTAGCAACTCGGTTGCTTGGCCACGTTGCAGAGCTTGGGCTTCCAAGTTCGTTTTGTGAACTCAACACCCTGCTTGGGTGTTATCACAGAGAATCGCCGTTAATTTCATTTTCAGGGAAAACTGGCCTAATGCACCATATATAAGGCCAATACTATAGTGCCGCAGTAAAAAGTGCGGCACCGGTAATGCTGATTTTGATTGGCCTGTGGATATGAGGTGGCACGGAATTGGGTTGCACAAATCCAATTTAAACCTATTGACCTGCTGGACAGCTCGAGACAGAACGGAATTTCCACTCAGCCGTTTGGCAATTTCTTATTAATTTTCCATTTATTCAAAATTCATTTATTTTTACCAAATTTTTTTTATTTATTTCTCTACAGCTTTTCTTTTCTTCCGTAACAAAATAGAGAAGGAAACCGAGAGGCGTCTTCCTCGACCAGGGCTCCGTCTGACTGCGAACACTGAACAGAAAACTGTTCTGGTGAGCTTCACCATCGTCGATTCGAAATCTCTCTACTTAAACAAACGAAGAATCCCTGGTGCCAACTGCCAAGCAGTCCCCTGTCTTCGCCGAAGTGCTCAGTGGACACAGACGATCGAAAGCCGAAGAAAGTTTAAACAGTCGTCCCTTTGTTCTGCACCCTCCTCTTGGAATCTTCGAATCTGAGTGTCTAGTGACTTTGCCTAAGGAATCCGAACGCTCCTGGTTATTCGATTCATTTGTGTTTTGGGGTACTAGAACAATGATTTTGATTCGTTTTGTTGCCGAATTTGGCTAAGTTTCATTTTGCCTCGGAACTGTAATGTCATGGATTCTGCAATGGAGCCTTGTTTTGCAATATTTTTCGCTTTCTTGTGTTAACCGGGCAGCAGGGAATTGGTTGTTGTGTCCTTGTTCTGCTTATGAGCCGTTCTTTCCTCCTTTATCTTATGTTGGCTAACAACTTCTTAGTTTTGCCGGAAAAAATCCCACTGTACACATGTTCGTAAAAAAAATTCTCAAAATACATAAGTTATAAAAAATTTTCCAAAACTACACATGTTTGGTATTCACCGTTTTTTACAAAGGCAGTGAATATAATCACCGCCTTTTTCAAAAACGGTGAACATTTCACCGTTTTAAATTAAAACGATGATGTGTTCACCGTCTTTGTTTAAAGCGGTGAAGTGTTCACCGCGTTTAACAAAAACGGTGAAGACATCACCGTTTAAGTTAAAAGCGGTGAAAACGTCACCGTCTTAGGGCAAAGCGGGGAACATTTTCACCGCCCCAGGCTAAGACGGTGATTGTTTCCCACGTTTTCCACCCCTGGTAGGTGAGAATTAGGTCACAACCACCTAGAGTTCACCGTTTGAGACAGACGTGGTGATGTTGTTCACCGTTTTTGTCAAAAACGGTGAAGTCTGGCCGATTTTCCTATATATACAACTCTCACCAGCAGTTGTTAAAACATAATCCCTCCCCCCTCTTCAAATTTCAGCAGCCAAAACCGAGCAACATACACAGGTGATGAATTTTCGGTATGATATAATTTTCGTATTAATTCTTAATGGTTGTTTTTAGTAGTTATATTGTTATGTTATGAATTACTTATCGTAGCAAATATGGTCGATGTTATGATTTACTGGAATTATGCTAACAGTTACTTATTGTAAATTGTAGATATGGGTAAATTCAAGAAGTTTCAGCTTATTATTCGGTGGAATGGAAGGGTTACAAACTCTGACATAGGGATTGATTATGAGGACGGTGTATCCACTATGCTGAAAATTGAGTCGCGATTCAATTTTCAATAACTCTGTGATATTTGTGCAGACAGGGTTTGTACGAGCGGACAAACGAGACTTGGTAAAATTAGTTACCGGTATCCATGTATGAGTAATGGCCGGCTTGTGTACCAAGAAGTTTTCATAAACGATGATGACGCGGTTACGATGATGTTACAGTTCCTAAGCGATAAAGGGATGCGGCACGCAGAGGTGTATGTTGAGACCGAGGCGGTCGGTGAAACTCATTCTCACCAGTATTCTTATGATGATGGTTTTGCAGGAGGGTATGGATGGGGTGGTAGTTCGAGCAACTACGAAGGAGGTGGTTATACAGGAGGTTACGGAGAGGATTGTAGTTCAATCAACTACGGTGGAGGTAGTAGTGCAGGATGGGTGCCATCGGAAGAATACTCGCAACAGGATCAACCTGTCGATGGTGTTCAATGGCCTGATTGGGGGACTGAGTGGGCTGAAATCGAGAATACCATTCGAGCAGGGCGTACTTCACATGAGCGAGAAGACGATGTTGGTGATGGTGGTCATGTTGATCCTTCTGGGCCGAGCTATCCATTCGACTCAAGCGACGATGATACTAAGGAAGATTTGAGATCAGTGAGCGAGGAGGAAGATACTGATGATAACGACGACGAGGCGGTATTTCGTGAGGCATCGACGCCATACTACACACAGGTTCCAACTCAACTTTTACATAGTCAGAATGACGCCCCCCGACTTTGTCCCTATGCCAGTGTATAATCCGACGACCAATTTGGAAGTGGGTATGGCGTTCTCATCGAAGGACGCTGTGCAGGATGCCTTTACCGAAGATGCCTTGAGGCGCAATTTCGAGTGGAAGGTAAAATATTCTGACAGTAAACAATTACATGTCATATGCAAGAATGATGCAGAGGGATGTACATGGCAACTGCTGGCTGCAAATATGAAAAGAAAGGGTGTATGGGTGATTCGAAAAGCTGAGACCAACCACACTTGCTCCTCGTCCATACGTTCCCAGGATCACAGGCAACTTAAAGCAAAGAAAATTGGGAGAACTATTAAACACCTTATCGAAGCACAACCAGATATCAAATTCAAAGCTATCATGGCCGAGGTGAAGGATCGACATTCTTACACGATAAGGTACAAAAAAACATGGCATGGAAAGCAGAAAGCCATGGCTGAGGTGTATGGTGATTGGGAGGATTCGTATGCTTTACTCCCTGGACTTATGGCCGCAATGGAGGAGTCCAACCCTGGGACTGTTTTCGTGCCAGTATACAACAATGTATACACTAAGGATCAAGTTCGAGTACAGGAGAAGTTTATGTTTCACCGTCTTTTTTGGGCTTTCAAACCATGCATTGACGGATTAAATTCAATTTAAATCTAGCTAAGCATGGAATAAATTTAAATTAGGTTAAGTACGGAATAAATGCAATTTAAATCTAGCTAAGCATGGAATAATTATAAATTAGGCTAAGTACGTAATAAACTTACTTGACACCGTAGGGGGGGATTTTGCAAAAAGTTTAGCTCATCATCGGCTCTCCGGTATGGACGTGGGTCTAGAGGTGCGAACATTGGAAGATGCTCCCATACCCACAGCTGTAGGATAAACATCGCAGCACCAGCTTGTTTTGCTCCCACCTTCGAGCAAGTGCATAGCTCCCGGTATACGCCAGCTAACACGGCCGATCCCCAACTCTTTTCTCCGATTGCGTCCTAGTCACCAGTGAGCAATGGCAACCATATGCCTTGAATCCACCAGTTTGACTTGTCGGGGAACAGAAATCCTCCCACCAAACCAATGAGTTAGATGCGTGCATAGCGCTCCACTTGATCTTCCGGAGTCTCGTCATTGATTTCCACCTCATTCTGGATGTGAGTTACCAGCCACGGGACCAACCACTACAAAAAAGAGGAGGTTTGGGGACGACAAAAGTCGTCCCCGAAAATAGGAAAAATCGTCCCCATAATTTTTGGGGACGACTTAGTCGTCCCTAATGTGTGGTTCCCTATACTCTTGTCCTCTATTCTTTTGGGGACGACAAAAACCTAGGTCGTCCCCAATGTTAGGGACGACGGTCGTCCCCAATACTCAAGAATTCTTGTGTCCATTTTTATTCCACAAAAGACAACATGTTGTCTCTATAGTCATAACTTTGGTGAAAAGTCGTCCCCCAAACATTAGTTGGGGACAAAATGTCATTCCCTATATACGATTTCATGATATTATTCTAGCTCATTGGGGACAATATATTGACCCTTTTTATTTTGTAAGGTCTATATGCAACTCCATAGGTGTGATATTGGAGTCAACAGTTTGTTCCCAAAAATTCATTTGAGTGCAACATATGGTTCCTTGTAATATATCTTTAAAGACAACAAATTGTTGCCTATATTAACTTTTAGGAACAACAAATTGTCCCTTAACCCATCTTATACAATGTATACAATGTCAAATTGTCGCCTATATAACTTCTCTTCTCTTCCCTCCACCTTTTCTTTTTCTTAATTCTGCAAAACTCAGTCATTTCATGAACGACCATAACTACTTGTACACACAACTGTCACCTACCAACCAACACAGTTTACTCAACTTAACACTAGACACATGTTCAACCTTCATGGTCTAACCAGGAAACATGCTTGGCACTGGATATACTCGGCTGGTTTTATGGATCTTGTGGAGACAATTTTCTTGGCCTTGGCCTTGATCTTCCAATCTGCCAATTACTTCGGTGTCTAATTATGCATATAGAATAATTTACCAATAGTCCTCCTTCCATGGAAATGAACATGAGAGATATCACAAAGCTGGAAATTTGGAAGAACAATTTAAAGTTTAAGATAGCACGCAATAATATATAAGAAGATACAATCCTTTGCAGAGGGTGTCAACACTATTAGCTAACTTGTACCGATTCTCTGAATTCTCTATACATAAGAATAGAGATTATAAAAAGGTTTAAGCAACGCACTAAACCAAAAGTAATGGGTGAGAACTAAGAATAATGAGCAAACTATAACTACTCAAAGCACTTGCCTTGACCCTGCTTCTCTTCTAAGTTAATCAAACTCTTCCAACTATCTCATCAATGACCCTAAGATTAGTCACGAGTCATTGAGTGACAATCGAAAACTGGATGTTCCCGTGTGAGCTTTCAATTCCTCAACCCTACAGAGAAATGCAACATTATAGGAAGGAAGTCAAGTTCTTCTACATGGTATTGAAATTCCTCTAGCTCCCCAACTATAATATATTCCAATTGATCCTTGTTTCTCAATCCTATATAATCAGAACAATATAAAAGAGGCAAAGCAATGTAGAAAAGCTACAAACTTTCAGTAACTCACACGAATAGAAGTTATAAGACCAAATCTATAATCTCTTCCACTACTTTAGCACCAAAAATCTGATGAAATCGCCCAAGTTTTTTAGGAACTGAAATATGAATAAGATCTTAAAAAAAAAGAACCCTTCCACCACGTGAAAAGATCAAGCAAAACGAAGCAAATAATCACAACCAAATAAAACCGACACCCTACCGAAAACCCACAAACAGTGAGCCATTCAAAATTAAAGACAAAGAACCAAAATAAACGGCCTATTGTAAATTAAGAAGAGAATAGAAGTAACCTGTAAAGAGAAACAATCCATATGTTCTTACCTTCGAATTCTGTAACACTATGTGGTATAGCTATACACCATTCTTGCGGATTATTTTGTATACACGACGAGTTTCAAGAGCACTATTCTCTTGCCAACAACATCGCCCACGACTACGAGTGGTAAATCAGAAGAAAAACATGAGTTTATGAAAGGAGATAACCATATAGGGAGTAAACGAAACGGTGAAAAATCGGGGGAGATGAGAGAAGCGCCGATTTGCTTCCTTTGCTCTGTCCACCGCTGTTTGCTCCTTGGGAGACGATGATGTGGGGAAGTTAAAGATTAAACCCTAATTAAGTCAACGTCCCTCATCCTTTTTATTAAATATCTAAAAGTCAAATTGTAATACTTGTGAAATTTTTAAATCTCAAAATCACAACAATTAGGCGGCACCGGCACTCCCCATACGAGCCGCCAATAAAAGAATTTTATCCCGCCTAGTTGCGGGGACGACTACAATAAGCCCACCAATATAATTTATGTTTCCTATTCATCTTTCGGGACGATTTTGACTGGATGTCCTCTATATTACTAGGATTTTTCATTTCCGAAGACAAGTAAAATTTTCTGTCCCTTATATTTGTCCCCAAACCTTCTTAATTTTGTAGTGAACACTTGTCCCGCATTCAACGGTGGATGCCCCCGTCCTTGAATTGGTGTGGTGGTCGGCATGTCAAATCCCAATTCAGCAAGAATGAGCGGCCCCCAACCTCCTTCAGATTTGGTAGTGGAACCAATGATGGCATCTCCAGAAATCGGCAGTCGGGTGAGGATCGCCACGTCTTTGAGGGTGATCGTCATTTCCCCCCTCCGGAAGGTGGAACGTATGGGTTTTGGGACGCCATCGCTCCGCCATTGCCGTAAGCAGATCGTTGTCGATTTTGAACCGCATGAAATGGCGCAACATACCCAACCCGGTCCTCTCTATATATAGGGCGCCAACCGTGGATGCCAAGCGGGCAAGTTTGTGGTCCCTTTATGAACGACGGGAATAAGTGATTCCTACAAAAAAATATGAAAAACATCAATTTTTTAGTTTAAATAAAGCAAAATAAAACCTTAGAAAATAATAAAATAAAGCAAATAAATCATCAAATTACCGGATTGTTATCCCAAATAGCATGGGAGTGATGAGCTTCTTGATCGGTTAAGAGTCTCATATCTCTTGGCCCATAATGGATATACAATCGAGGATCGTATATCTCGGGACCCGTCTATAAAAAAAGTAATGAAATCAGTGATTGTTTTGATAAAAAAATCACAAAATCAAATTGTTTCGATTAAAAATAAAAACACAAAAAAAAACCAAAAACCTACACGAAGAGCCTCTTTGTCCATTTTTTGGCAGAAGCCGGACTGAGGTTCGACGGGTTCGGGTTTGTAAGGGACGGGAGCTTAGCGGGACGGGGGCTTTAGGGTCAAACTCTAGTAATTCTTTCTGATGTGGAAGATCAGACTTAGCCGCAACCACAGAGCATACTTAGAACGAGACTAGAGCGGATAGATTGAGGGAGAACGAATTGTAAATGTGGTGGTGTGTTTGGAAGAGGGGGGGAAGGGTTCTATTTATAGGGAAGGATGGGAGGGATCTGCGGAAATTAATGGGGAGCATTCACCGCGTCCCTCAAAGGCGGTGAATGCATCGCCTTTTTCAAACAACATGACAGACACGAATCGAGCGACGTGGCGTGCTGTGAGGCGTCGGATCTGGGAAGAAAACCACGATCCGCGCCTCACCGCATCCAACGGCCACGGTGAGTGGGTCAGCGACGCGGATCGCTGACGCAAACAAACACGGGGTATTCACCGTGTTTGTCTAACGTGGGGAATACACCGCGTTTGTCCACGTCAGCGATCCGCGTCGCTTCATCGTGGCCTATAGAAACAGTTTAACTTACACCGCGTTTCAATAAAACGGTAATATGTTCACCGTTTGCCTCTAAAACGATGATTGACTCGCTCGTTGTTCACCGTTTTAGAGAAGAACGATGAATACGTCACCGTTTATTTTTTAAAACGGTGAAATATTCACCATCTTTGTCAAGCGCGGTGATAGTCTTCACTGCGTTTGTCAAAAACGGTGAATGCCAAACATGTGTAGTTTTCGAAATTTGTTTATAACTTATGTATTTTGTGAATTTTTTTTAAGAACATGTGTACAGTGAGAATTTTTCCTAGTTTTTCCTGTATGCTATTCCCCTTTCTGGTTGGTGCTTTTCACATTTTGATTCCAGTACCTGATTATGTTGTTTGGTTTGGTTTGGTTTTGGTAATTGGTCTTTCAATCTTCCTAGTGAAATTGCAGCAAGTCATTTATCCATAAGAACTGAATTTCGAGGCTTGTTTGAACAGAAAAGCACTATATCATTGTATCTTATTTCCCTACATAATTCAAAACCCAATATATCCTGGTTTATAGATCTCTATCATTGCCTTTATTTGTTAGTGTGTGGTATATGATCCAAGATTGAACCTCTCCTAACAACTCGAGTTATTGGGATCAACTGGTTCTTGACATGGTATCAGAGCCTCGACCAAAAGGTCATGTGTTCGAATCTCCACGACTCCCAATATTAATTGTTTTCTTTCAAGCACATGGTATGGTGGGCCTGTGCAAACTTCAAGCCCATGGGTTGGCTTTCGTTTGAGGGAGAGTTTATTGGGATCAACTGGTTCTTGACATGGTATCAGAGCCTTCTGTGACTGAGAGGTCTTGTGTTCGATTCCCGGTGACCCCCATTTGTTAAGCACATGGTATTCGGACCTGTGCAAACTTCAACTCCTTGTGAGTGGCTTTCGTTTGAGGGGGCGTGTTAGTGTGTGGTATATGATCCAAGATTGAACCTCTCCCAACAACTTGAGTTATTGGGATCAACGGGTTCTTGACATTATGAGAATGTACCCTAAGAAAGGAGTTCAGATTATTAGCTTAGTATCAGAAGAATCAGAAGTCAGCCTAGGATGATGATGGTGATGATAAACAGCCAGTAAAGCTTTTACATGCATGATCGCGGTTAAGTCCATGTCTCTTCAGTTTCCTGATGTAGTCTTTGCTGAAAGAGAACTTATTGCTCCCAAGGTGAGAGAAAGAGGCCCATTTATAGGTTCCAGTTTCCTGATGTAGTCTTTGCTGAAAGAGAACTTATTGCTCCCAAGGTGAGAGAAAGAGGCCCATTTATAGGTTCCAGTCTTGTGCAGATCTTCAAACACTATTATGAAAATACCAGTATTCAACGGCATTAGTTATGTTTAGTGCAAGTGGAAAGGATCAGTAGTGTCATCAGTCATGTAAGCTTGAAAAAAAATATCTACATAGTCTTAGGTTTATTCACAAGTTAGACCCTTTCACTGGTCCACCAAACCACCTCACTTGTGAATGCTAGTACAAAAGCAGCAGGTTTTGGAAGGTAATCATATACATACGAGCTGAGTTCCGATTGGTCCCTGGCTTTGGGTTTAGAGACTGAAACTACAATAGACCTCAATAACAGTCTTGGAACCAAATAAATGCTGCATTCTCCTTCCAATCTTGTGCGAAACTACAAGGATCACAAAAACAAATGACCAAGTGGTATTGGTTACCAACCAACAATGGAAACCACAAAACTCAAACTACAGTTCGAAGTCATTTGACACTTAGCAGCAAACATTAGGGTGGTTTAGTTCACAAGCAGACAACCTAGAACTGCACAATCAATCACTTCTCAAGAAGATTACTAACTGCTACAGTTACACGCAACATCAAATGAAAGAAGGGCATTTCTCTTTGCTTTGGCTTGGGTTTGGTACGGTAACGGTGGAGCAGTCCGTTGGAGGTAGAGAGCGGACGGAACAAGGGAGACTGAGAATGATTTTAGTCGATCGACAGCGGGGAAGTTTGCCGGTACTGCTTACCACAGTACGCCGGAGCAGGAGAGCGAGGAAGACGCGGATTCCTCTGGGCTTCGGTTTTCCTTCCTTCTCTTTATTATTATTATTTTTTTTATGAGAAAAACACACCAATACAACAAACAAATTCAAAATTAATTAATGGAAAATAATAAAACTAAGGTGTCGTTTGCTTCATGGATTTAAAAATGAGGGTTTTGTAATTTAAAAACCTAAGGGCCTGTTTACTTTCATTTCTTTTTCCTGTTTTTGAGGAAACAGATGTTGAAAACAGGTGAAAACAACATTTTGTTGTTTCAGAAAACAGCAGGAAGTTGCCACTTTCTGTTTTCATAGTTGGAAACGAATAGAAAACAGAATGAAAAGTAAACAAGTTTTCTCATTTCGGTTGCCAAATTTAAGAAATGAAAACAAAAAACAGGAAACGAAAATGGAAATGAACAAGTCCTAAGGATTTATCAAGGATTTGAGGCATCATGGATTTGTAACAATCCTTTGTTTGTTGAGATGTTTTTATCATGGATTTAAAGGTGTGGGATTTACTACTTGAAGTCCAAAATTACATTACTATCCTTGTCTATATGTTTGACATGTTTATGATATGTACACAAAACAAGGACAAAACTTCAAAATTATCTACTATCCTTTTCTATATGTTTGACATGTTTATGATATGTACACAAAACAAGGACAATACATACTAATAAGCATAATGTTGCCACATGGACAATAATAATAAAAGAGAAAATTCCGTTTAATTTTTAACGTAACATAATCAATTACAAATTCTTTGTCCTCCTTTTCAAAAGTAACATATAACAACATATATTAGAATCGGGAGAACAAAGAATTACACGTTCCATGAAAAGGTCAAAGAAAACTAGAACACAAGAAATGATATAAAAAATCTAACTCATGTTTGCACATTAATTGAATGTTTATATTATTCATTTATTGTTAATTACTTGATTAATTATAATGTGTAATAGTTAAATTTGAGGACAACCTTGGAATATTAAAAGTGCATGAGGATATATAGATAAAATCTCATCAAGGATTTATGTCATGTTCCAAATCCCACATCAACATGTGGGATTTATAAGTCCGTGGGGTCCACGGATTTGGACCCTTAAAATCCGTGGACCCCACGGATTTGGTCTCCAAAAAAAGTGCAAGCAAACAATGGATTTTTGTTAAATCCATGATGGATTGGATTTGGGTACCAAATCCATGATCCAAATCCATGAAGCAAACGACCCCTAAAAAAGGATCACAGAAAGGAAGACGGAATCTAAAGCCGGCTAGACCACCGGATTTGGGCTGAGCTTTAATGAAATCAATCACAGCCACGTCACAGTCACGTGGCCCAATAAGAAGTTGCGTCACCGATAACTCACTTTTAATAGCGGCACCGTAACATTGGCCTATATATAATTAATAATTGGATGTTAGTGTTACGTATATGGGTCGATTGATTCCACGGGGAAGTGCCCCTTTTGTAGTCCATGCATCGTCAAGTATTTATTCCAAGAAGCCCACACGAAATTTGAAAGTAAATTACCATGGAGTCCTTCCGTTCTCTGCGCAGCGGCTAGATAAAAGGAATTTGTATAGGTGATGATAGAGAACGTCTATATAATTGTTGTTTGATTTGATTTGATGATGATTTGCTTTGATTTGAAGAGAATAGGTTCCCGAGGGCTGATAGTGAAATATGCATTGCCAGTGTAAAGGTAAGTTAATTTTATAGAATTAGAAATGAATTTTCGTTCTTCATATGATTCATTGAGATGAATGTTATGTGGAAGAGAGAATTTTACAGGTTTTCTAACATGTAGCCATTTAAGAGATGCTACTCAGAAAATCCTTAGGCCCTGTTCACTTCCATTTTCGTTTCCTGATTTCTGTTTTCATGTCATAAATTTGGCAACCGAAACAAAAAAACTTGTTTACTTTTCATTCTGTTTTCTTTTCGTTTCCAACTATGAAAACAAAGAGTGACAACTTCCTGCTGTTTTCGGAAACGACAAAATGTTGTTTTCACCTGATCTCAACGTCTGTTTTCTAAAAACACGAAACAGAAATGAAAATAAACAGGCCCTTACTTTTGTACTGTTAATTGAAGACCACCGCATTATCAGTCATGACACTATAAACAACATTCACCATTTCAGAAGTGCATCCAGCATAGACAATCTTTCAAAACTCAGTAGCAGTCTTTACATATTACATTTCAATCAGAAACATAAACAAAATCTAACGGCGGTACAAAGATGGCAAAACAGAGGATCTACACAGAGGACAGTTGGGTGTGTGGTGAACAAGCCACTGAAGAACGCAATCCCTGTGAAAAGTGTGCACACAACCAGGCAATCGTACCACCACCGAATTCGTTTTCGGAGCCAAGCAGATGCTGCACTCCCCACCACCACTCGAATCCGCCTCCACTTCCATGAGAGCATTCCCGAGTCTGGAAACCAGCACTCCCCCCCACTCATTCCAAGCCCTCCGAGCCACCGAATCGATGATTGAACCTCGATCCGACGCAGTCATCAGCACGCCATTCTCGACCCTCGTCACGTGCTCCTCTGCCACACGCTTCAGTTCGTCCACTGACATCCTCTCAAATCCTGATCGTCCTCGCGTGGAAGCAGCGTGGTGATCTTGGCAGCGGATCAGAAACTTCTCGAGGTCCTCAATTGCCTGTCCCTCTTGTTGCGCCCTGCATATCTGCTGATACTCTGCCTCTCCAACTCTGGTCTTCTTCGCAATGTTCATCACCATCTTGACCTCTACTTTCTTCCCTTCGTCGTCGGAACCGTAACGGCGTTTGGTTCCTGCCATGACTCCGAGCACGGAATTAACGATGTGGGAAGCCAGCTCTGCTCTGGTCTTTACTCTGGTCCACGACGGCGAAGACGGTAACGATCTCCACTGGATGTTGTTCTCCAACGGGAAGGGGATGTTCAAACTCGAACACACCATCTTCTTGGAGACGGACTCGACGCCGAAAGAGTCGTCGTCGGTGGGGATTGTGAATCTGGAGCGGTGTGATTCCACCACTATCTGCCTGGGCAATGATGATGATGGTTTCGCTGGTGGCTTTGTTGTGGTGCCGCGCGGCTGGTAGATGCGATCGACCTGGGTGACGAACAGGACTTGGGAAGAGGTGTTGTCGTTGGAGAGTGGTGTTGGAGGGCCGCCGGCGGGCTGGAGAGAAACGAATATGTCGTAGTGGTTTTGGTTGTTGACGCCGATGCTGGTTGCGGTGGTGGTATCACTATGAGAATCGTGACTTCCTGTTTCTGCCCTTGCGGATGCCGCCACTCTCGACATTTTCAGTAATTACTGTTTGTTTGGAAGAGTGTTTTTGCGGGGCGGCAAAAGAGCTCGTGGCAGCGAAGAATAAAAACGGAAACAAGCGGGGAGGATGGCTTACTTCGCAATTGGATGAGAGCAAGAGACTGATGTAGAAATCACTCTTTATAGGGAGTGGGGTCGTCTGAATTTCTTCGGTTTCCTTTCTTCAATTTGGTTTCCGGTGCGGGAAAGGAAAAGCAAGTCCGTTGGCAGCTCGGACTAGGATTTCCTTCTACCACTCGGACTCCATCTCACGGTATTTTTTTTTTTTTTTTACTAAAGTGACCTGCTATAGACAAAATTATTAGCCACGTGGAAATTTCAAAGAAAACCCAGGAGATTATGGATGATACTGGATCGATTGAAACTTGAAAAAGCTCAGAAAACTTTACTAAAGTGCCCAGAATAAGCCAGCGCGGGAGAAAATAACAATCTTTGGGTAACAGAGGGAGACAGATAAACAAGGAAGAAGCAGTACCGTAAAAAACACAAGCCTCTTGAATGTCTCTCACCGCAGCTTGCTCTACAATGTTCCTCACCAAAACCTCTTAATCGCCTTGTCCTGCATCCCTCAGCCGATCAAAAGAAAATTGGATTCAGAAACGGCAATAAGAGACATTCGGAATGATCAGATCGGCGGTGTAAGGGTTCACCTTAGGACAGCACTTGCCGCAATTGGAGCAGCGGACGAAGTTGGCATGGCCGCGGCCGTGCTTGCTCCGCCCTCCATTTCTGCGCTTGAAAGTCTGCGATCAAAGACGAAGAAGAGGGAATTAGCCGCTGTGAGCACGGGTGGTGCCTCCACGAGAACAGAGAGAGAGAGAGAGAGTTGGGGAAGCCGAATGGAACCTACCATTGTCGCCGACGGGGGACTTATCACCGGAATCACTACTTCCTTCGTTTAGGGTTTGCAAGGAAGCACTCGGAGCAGATTATAGCTCAACGGAATAGCTTTAGAATAGAGATAAATCCAGTGTTGTTGGGCCTTGCCTCCCAGTAAGGCGGCAAGATGGATATATGGGTAATTACGGGCCAAGCACGCACGACATGTATAGTATGGGCCCAAAATGGCCTCATGTCATGAAGACCTACCATGGCCTAATGCAAAAGTTAAAAAAACTATCAAGAACTCAAACTTCACTACTTGGGGGCTGGACAGCAAATTTGGGGAAAGGTGGGTAGACAATTATTTTTATATTTTTAATTGTGAGGTGAAATTTTTACATAATAATTATGTTTGATTATTTTTAATTGACAAACTCATCAATTTAACAATCATACGTTAGAGTTTATTGTCACCAAGGACGAAAATAACGGAGTCGGATAGAGAGTGACCATCGGTGACATAATTGTGTAATGTTGATAACGAATGAAAAAGGAAAACATTTCGAGCGACAAACATGAAATAAAATTACAACTCGAATGACCAAACTTGCAATTCATCCTGATAGAATAATCTTGGGCTAAATATCATAATTGGAAATCCAGTACCACCATAACACATTACAAAATCCAAATAACTCGAAAATACCACCTCTAGACATAATACATCATTTAGATTCCAAAATGCCATTTTTGTGAAATAAAATCCTCCGGACGAACAATCAAGCCACCATATCTACTTGTAGCCCATTAGGGACAAAAACATAGTCCAACCTATCCACTAATCACGACCAACGCCAAAACAATACGCATGATCTTCAAAATCATGTCCTTACAATTTCAATCGAGCATCAGTCCTGAGTATAGATAATAATAATAATAATAGGTCACATATGAGTAGAATCTAAAGGACAATCACAAAACAAGCTGCGGTACTTATGAATGGATTAAAAGATACACAAGTAGAAAACAGGTCATTAGTAAAAAAAAACGCTGCTCATCAAAGAAACAACAATGTGCACAAGAATGAATAAGTGATGTAATTACCTATCTTACTCAGTAGTGTCGTGAAGGCCGGAGCTTTCTCCTTGTGGGAACATTCTAGATGTGCTTCCATGATGTCATTATCCTCAGCACGACAATCAACAACCTGAACACTCCCTCTGATAGGTTCAACCCAAATAAGTCGATCTACACCCAGTTGACAGTAGAATGTGATCATTCAAAGTCCCGGAAATAATAAATTCGCCACCATCAAACAAAGGATTCAGCACGGAGTGTAGCCTGAACCAAGAATCCTCCTTTCCGTATTCCTTCATTATCCAAACATCAAGCCGTCCCATGAAGGCAGCACACACATGATGACGGTGTCTTCGAAGCTAGGAGGGAGTAAGGAAGAACAATAATCGTAGGCGAAATTCAAAGGTGCTGGCGTGGAATGGAGAACGACCGGGCCTCGCCAGCAGCTGACGAACAGGGACGTAAAGCGCCGGTGTTGGCGTTCGATGAAATCGGGATCGTCTGTTATGGATCTCCATTCCTTTTTCACGCACCTCAATCTGCCGAGCTCCCACGGTGACAAGCGTCCCAGAATTTCGCTCATCACTCCAGACGGAATGTGGTCCGACATTCTCAATATCTCACCTCTGTTTCGGGGGAGTGTTTTTTTCTGAGATGTCCGCTACGAAATGGCACAGTGACTTATGAGTCGTGAAAATGGAAAATGGATAAAATAGTGAATGGTAACTAAATGGCCGTAAGTGGTAACAATTCTCTAACCTTTCAAATTCTCAAATTCCCCATAAAATATTGATAATACCTTGGACATTGAATCCCCTTTTATCGGGTTAATTGCACGGTTTGTCACTGAAATTACAAAAAACGTTCAAGTTTGGTCACTCAAAATATTTAAATCCATTGGTGGTCCTTCAGTTTACTCAAACCATTCACGTTTGGTCACTCTCCGTCCAACTCCGTTAACTTTGACTGATGTGGCAGTCAACTCTCAAAGTTGACCGTTAACTTAGTGACGTGGCAACTAAAAAATTATTAAAAATTAAAAAAATAATTTTTTATATTTTCCACCTCATTATTACATTCATTAAAAAATAAATAATAAATAAATAACCTAATACCCTACCCGACCCCATCCTCTGCCGCGTCTTCCTATGGACAATCGTCGTCCTCCTCCTCTATTAATTCTTTCCCTTCCCTCTCTGGTCAATTTTTTTCATTAAATGCCTCTCCGCCACCTCTATTAATTCTTCTCCCTCTCTCTCTTCCGGCGCCAGAGAAAAGAAAGAAAAGAAAAAGAAATTCCAACACCTGCCCGCCGTCGTAGAAACCCCACCGCTTTGACGACGCGTTGTAACCTCGACGTCGCATTTCACCTCATGCTGTGGCCGAATCTGTCCGGAGAAATTAGGGCCTCCGGATCCCCACACCTCAGCCGGCTCTACGAGAACACCGACGACGGTCTCAGGAACATCGGACTTGTCATGGACTTGCTCCGCCTCGAAGAACCGCCGCCGCAGTGGTGGTGGTGCGCGGGGAATCGCTCCGAGAGGGGGAAGAAGCCGCCTCCGCCTCCAGATCTCCGCCTGAAGAAGGGCGATTTGATCCCCAATCTGTAGTAGTACCTGAACGACGAGAACAATCTATGCTTGGAAGAATTCGACTGGTACGATCCGAATGGGGACGGCCGCTTGCTCCACGCCGATGATCTCCTGCTCGATCTCCACGGCGACACCGTCGCCGGCTCCGTCACCAGCATCCTCTCCGAACGCTCGAATCCGAACGAGTAGGACCGCTCCAGCCGGATGAAATTGTTGCTCCTCCTCCCTCGACGGCTCGATCTTTCAAATTCCAAGACGCGGCAGGGGAGGAGGATGGGGAAGGGGATGGTGCTCGGTGGAAATGGTGGTGGTGGTGGCCGTGGGGGGACGGGGCGTCGGCGGTGGACCTCCAGAGATCAGCAGCGATGGACCGCCGGCTCGGAATCGAAGCAGGCGTTGAGGTCGAAGGCGGATTGGAGCGACGAGTCGACGCATTTGCAGAAAAAAAGAAGAGGTTTTGGGGTGTGTAGAAAAGGAATTATTTTTTTATTTTTTTATTTCAATGAATGTAATAATGAAGTGGAAAATATAAAAGTTTATCTTTTTATTTTTAATAATTTTTTAATTGCCACGTCACATATTTAACGGTCAACTAGGAAAGTTGACTGCCACGTAAGCTAGAGTTAACGGAAATGGACGGAGAGTGACCAAACTTGAACCATTTAACTAATTTGAGTGACCAAGATTGGATTTAAATATTTTCAGTGACCAAACATGAACGTTTTTTGTAATTTCAGTGACCAATCATGCAGTTAACCTCCCTTTTATCATTTCCAAAAACAAAAAGAAGCCAAATGCAGAGTTACCCAGGACATAGAGATTGTTCCAGAAATAAAAGTAGCAATAAATTGAACGTTAGTGGGAACTTCAAACGTCAAGTTAATGAATCTGGCTTCCGATGAATTATGATCACAGACAATTAAGGGTAGTTTGGTGAGTGTGAAGTCTACTTTGATTGTTACAATATATGATCTGTTTAATTTTATGCGAGGTAGTTCTGTCCGTTGCGGCACTGGTACAGTCTTTTTTGCTGACCGGTTATATTTGTTAGGTTTTGAATCGGTTTGGGTGTCTCTGATGCCAAACGAAACCGGAGTGCGGAATTCAGGGGTCGTTTGGAGAATATGAGTTTAAATCTACAGATTATCACCAATCTAAAGATTCTAACTCTTTTCTACCAAAAAAAAAAAAAAAAAAGATTCTAACTCTTCGGATTGTTGAAAACAGATTTTAAAATGTTTATTGTTAGGTAACTGTGATTGTTAACAATCAAGTAAAATAAAAAATTCATTTTATATTAAATAACATGTTTATCCTTAATAAAAAATTAGAGTGGTTCGAGAAATATAAAAAACTTTGTTGATAAATATATTTCATGTGATAAATAAATAAAAGGAAGAGAAAAATTAGGAGAGAAAAATCTCACGAATCAAGATACAGAATCTCTCTGGTTATGAGAGATTTGATATCCGCAGATTTTAGAGATTTGAAATCTGTAAAGCTAGAATCCATAATACAAAAATTAACAAAAAAACATAACTTTCTACAAAATCTACGGATTCAATGAATCCATGTCCTGAATCCTGTTCTCCAAACGACCCCTCAGTGCGGGAGTTTTTTTGTTTTTGTTTTACTAAAACGGAGTGTGGGATTAGTTCAGTAAAGTGTAAACGCTTCTTTATGTTCATATTTTAATTAAGTAGGTTCATCATTGTAATTATTTGTTTGAGTAATTTAATTACTCGTACTAAGATTATCTTTAAACTTTTTCTCGATAAAGTTGAGTTAAGGTTTCTATATTAAATTGATTCATCATTTGAATATGTAGATTTTCTATTTCTCCTTGTAGCTCCCTAATTTCTAGCTCAATGTGTTCTACATTTGTTAACATCAACATGATTAATTATTGACTTACAGTCATTCTTTTTTCTAATAAAGGTGATAAACTTTGTTAAACGACCAAGCGAAAAAAAAAAAAGTACAAACGAGTGACAAGCCATCAAAGTTTCAGAAGATCTTAACCAAGGATGAATGATTAAGTACAATCAAAACTTGTAGCTCTCGAAAATATCAGGACTACTAAAACTTTTTGTTGAAATTTGGAATGTATGTAGTCAAAATTTTACTCCATCCTCTCCTCCATGAGGAACATAGGATTTTTTGTATAAATATTCATAAAAATATAATTGACAGTCTCTATAATCTTTAAATTTTGGGTTAATTTCTTAAATTGGTCCGAATTATACTCAAACATACTACTTTGGTCCGTGATTTAAAAAATTGCTATCTTGCCTTTACCTATACACCATCTAGACTAATTTTGGCCTGACCTGTGAATTTCCATCAAATTAAACGATCAACACCAATGACCCTTAATGAATCATTATTTTTTGCTTATGTGGATGCCATGCATACATTAAATTAATAAAACAATTTCCAGAATTGAATAAAACTAAAAATAATTTATTTTCAGATTATTTTCATTATTAATTTTAATGGTAACTAATATAAATTAGAACAAATAATTTTAATTTGAATTTTTAATGATTTTATTGCTGACATGGCAGTGAGCTGGCCCGTTGGCCGGTATTCAACGATGATGAGCGTCCAAATTGACTTTCAAAACACTCCTGCGGACAAACTAGTCTATATGGTGTATAGTTGAGATCATGATAGCAATTTCTAAAATCACGGGTCAAAGTAGTCTATTCGAATATAGTTCGGGCAAATTTAAAGTATTAACACTTAAAATTTCGTTTTTGAGATGATTCAGATTTATCAGATTCGTATAATTGTTCTTCTGTTTTTACATAATATGTATACAGATTTCAACACTACTGTAATCTAATATGATTTTATCATTTTCAATATTTTCTTTGTCTTCTGGTTCGAATTCGATGGTGATTACTCCTAATAAATCATTTAGCTTGTTTATTTTTTGTCTATAGTTGTCATTATATCCTAAATGGTGCTGTAATTTTTAGGATACTCGACTTTCTATATTCTTTCAAATATTTTCCATATCTTCTATTGATAGATTTTTATTAATCTTCCTATTTTATCCATTTTTATTGATAGATTTTCACTAGCCATTGTATTATTAGGCGATCTGAATCTTAGCAAAAATAAAAATAAAAATAGGGCGATCTGAATTGGTTCGACCAGGTTTAACCTATTTCGGTTCTTTATTGGTTATTATCAGTGGTTCTAAATAGAAGTGGTGGATCCTACGGCTGAGAAACAGGAGGCATTAGTGTCGTCACTGCACCATAGAATTGGCATTTTATGCGACGTTTGGAATGGAATATTCTGGTGTGGTAGTAGAACAATTCAATGGCTGGCTTTGAGATTATGGAAGCTCAATTATGAAATAAAATGTGGTCCAATTTTTTCATAAAAATCTAATCAAGTGTAAATAAATCATCAATGAATAAATAAAAATCATTACGATCTTATTTTAAAATAATTCAAATAGTATATACGAATAGATGATCAGAACTTAATTTAGTTGGAAATGAGAATATAGAAGAATCGAATAGTAGAAACAAACAATAGAAAAAACGAATATTAGATAGGAGAAAGTGATAAAATTTTAGTCTAAAGTTAAATATGTTACGAACTATTTATCATTTATTTACTTATTTTTTATTTTAATGTTGCTGACTTGTGTCTTATTGTAGTCAACGTTAAAAATAAGAGGCATAAGCAATATTATGTTGCCAGCCCTGCACGATTCACACGAAATATGGGATTTGAGAAGAAATGCAATGTTTGGTTGGAAAAAAGAAACATGGTAATTGTGATGTGTGATTCTACAAATACCACAAATATGGTATTCTCAAAATCTTAAGGAAATGGGCTAGTATTTGTAAAATGTCATGGTATTGTTTTTTTCTTTTTTTTATCTTAACATTATGCCCTCCCTATTTGCATATAAACCAAAAATATCGTTGCTTTTCTTCTTCTTCCTAACTTTGATAAAGGCTTTCCGGTCATATCTCATCCAACTCATCTCCACCTTGACTTCAAAATAGATTCAATATCAACGTTGTTAAAACTTAAAACTAAAATGAGGTATGAACTAGTATAGTGAACAACTCATATTTTATTGGTTTAACCGATATTAAATTGTTAAAATATGTTATGAACTCCTGCCCTATGAAAGTGGTTTTCGGGGATTTTAAGGAAGAGATGTTATTTGCGGAGCTACTTTTAGAGATTGGGAGATAATAAGTAAAGAAACTGTTTTCCCTTGTCGTAGTCCGTAGATGAGCCCCGAGGACAAAACAAATATCTACTTCTTTCCCCCTTTTTTAGTCAGAGTGTCTGCTTGCTAGTCGGTTCGGTTATAAACGTAATCATTTGTCCGTTTATCGATTAACCTTTGATCAATTTATGCTTATTGCTAACTACATCATTTATGTTGGTTGGTTATTTTGCCTTGGTATTTTAGTAGAGATATACCACATGTAAAATAACACTTCAATCATGATAATTCAGAATCAAATACCATGTTGCAAACTCCAATCACCTTTAGAACTAGTGCACCATTTAGATTTCTAATACAATTTTTTTGAAATAAAATCATCCAAACGAAACAATTAGGCCACCAAATCTACTAGTAGCTCATTACAAAAAACATAATCGCTAACTTAACTCTTCTACCTCATCCTGTAAGCACGGCCAATGCTGCAATTCCTCCAAAAACATGTCCTTCTGATTTGTAGCCTCAATCCTGAAAATAGGAAACAGGTCACCATATAAGTATAATGTAATTATGTAAACACTAATCGCAAAACAAAACTCATAACAAGTTGTAGTTGTGAATGGATAAAAAGAAGATAAAGCAGTGGTAATCTACTTCTAATCTTTCTCCTTTTTTGTCTCTTTAACGAAGAAAAAAAACTGTCTCCTTTTGCCTTGTTTATGAAAAACATAGTGCTTGGCCTTGAAAAAGCTCTGGACAAGACAATTTCAGGGTAAGTAACTTATCAAGTTAGAAAATGCTCATCAAGAAACAAAAAAAAAAAAAAACCATAAATGTAATTAGTGATTACCTATCTCTTCTGCGGTAGTCTGGTGATCAACCGGAGCTTTCATCTTGTGGGAAAATTTTGACTGTACTTTCCAGGCAGAGATGTGGTTCAATGAGGCAACTATCCCCAACAGGAATGTCAACAACCTGAACACTCCCACTGCTAGGTTCAACCCAAACGATTCCCCTCCGATATGACAGCAGAATATGACCATTCAAAGTCCCGGAATGACGAAATTCGCGACCATCAAACAGACGGTTGAGCACGGAGTATAGCTTGCACCAAGAATCCTCCTTACCGTATTCCTTCATTATCCAAACATCAAGCCGTCCCCTGAAGGTAGCAACCAAAGCCAAGCACGAGTTCACCACCCCAACACTCTCAGGACGATATAGACATTCATTGTCACCATCGAAATCTGGCAGCTGGAATTCACTGATAGAGTCGGTGCCAAGATCAAACGAATAAATCACAGGTGGATTGATTTCGCAGCATCTTGCGATCCAATGCAAAGCACCGCACAGAGGCACGCCCAAACACTGACGAGTTGATATTTGAAGGAACTTATTGGCCGGCAAACAACTAAAAGATTTGGTACCGAATCGGTAAGTTAGAATATAGGATTTGCCTATGAACCATTCCTCCAATACCAATAGAACGGCCTTGTAGTCGCGAGCCACCTTATCGTACCCGAACCCGTAACCTTCCAATGTAAAGCCGTTCTCGAACAGGCCATCCAATAACGGTTCGGCCACCATGAAGCTCAACAGTGTCACTAGTCGCGTCTCCTCTGGAAAAGCTGGATTGAACAGGAGGAGTTTGTACAATTTATCGCCTAGGCAGAGCAAACCATCGTATGAACCCATGATGATGTCGCCTCCGAAGCTAGGAGGGAATGAGTCAGAACAATAGTCGTAGGTCAAATTCAAAGGTCCACGACCAGGACCAAAAGTGCCCGGTATGATCCGGAGAACGGTCTGTTGTCGACACCTCCCGAAGAACAGGGAGGTAAAGCGCCGGCGTTGGAGTTGGATGAAATCGGGGTCGTCTATTATGGATCTCCATTCTTTGTTGACGCATCTCAACCTTCCGAGCTCCCATGGTGATTGGTGGCCCAGAATTTCTCTGACGACTCCAGACGGAATGTGGTCTGACATTCTCCAAACCTCGTCTCTGCTTCGGTAGTATTTTTCAGGGTGGCTGTATGGTCAAAATAGTAAAGTGGTTAGAGTTGTGAAAATGGATGATGGATTGAATAGCAAAGATTGGCTTGGCTGTATATAGTGCATGTTCGAAGCATCCTTTTACCCTTTTCAAATTCTTCAATTTCCCGAGAAAACATTGATTATGCCATGGAAATTGAGTTCCCTTTTTATCATTCCCAAAAAAAGAAAGCCAAGTGCATCAGATAGCCAATTGGTTCTCGACGACAAATGTTGTGTTGTGGCCTTGTTGAGATTGACGACTAACGAGAGACCAATTTAACCGTTCCATCAGGCAGGCAGAGGTCTTCGAGGCGCTTGGCAGGAGTTGGGAGGAATCAAACATCAGAAGCTATTGTTGAAATAGCCCATTTTATCAAGAAAGAACTACTTTGTAGAAGTTTAACCAGTCCGTAAGGAACTAGCAGTATAAGATTTAACCAATCGGATTCTGCCATCTTGATCCCAATCTCAAGCCCCCTGCCTGATTCCATATTTCCATACCCCAAAAAAAAAAAAAAAAAAAACTAATCAGTAAAAAAAATACTATATCAACGGCACATTTCCTTCCCAACTCTCTTCAAAGTCTCTCCATACATAAAAATAAAGTAGCAATCTTCAGAGTGGGCAGCCAACTTGCTCTATGCTCCTATGCCATCATCAAAACATAGACACCCCTTTCTTCCCCAGCAACATCTTCATCACTGGAAACAGTTTTAGCCTACGGGTTCTATCTTCAGGGTGAATATATCTGCACTAGAGAACCTGAGGGGGCACGACGCCCTTCATGCATGCAGGTCCTTGTTCGACTTCCATGCGGGGGCCTTTATGGCAACACCGTCGGCTGTCATTCCACTTCCATTTTCCGCATTTATTAGAGGGTCCGATTCATTTTCATTCCCCTGTACCGAAATCAATAATGTTAGTTAAGCTCAAAAGCGATGCACACAGAACAGTAGAAGAGGGAAATTATTACCTCGGGCTGTTTGGCTGAGGGCTCTTGAGACTTCTGCTGGGTCTCCAGCGTGCAACAGTAGGAATAAAGCACCATCCCAACTACAGCAATAAGGATGCCTAGAATGTTCCTCCAGCTAAATGGGTCTTTAAGAAGTACATAGCCAAAGGCTAACACTAGGCACGTTTTTAGGTGACCTAGGACCTGGTAGGTGACTGGAGATGTCTTTCCAATTACCAGAAATGTACTGAAATTTACAGAGACCGATATCAAGCACGAGAGAACGATGAAGAACTGCAACCAAAAATTGAAAGTTACCGTTGGATTAGAAGTAAGATAGCAAAAGGCCCACTCTGGAAAGGAAATGGATTTGGATATTCTTCCATGCTTACCAGGACTTGAGGGGTGTACTTGAAAGCAAAAACATTTTGGTTGGTTAGGAGCCCATCCAGAAATGGACCGACAATGAACAGAGTTAATGCCTGATAGGGGCAAGATTGATACAAAAGCTGGGTTGAGGAAACTTTGAACTTCTTCTGGATGGTATTTGTCATCTGAGATCATCTGGTTAAGGGTTTGACAACAGATGCAGCAAAAGAGGGGGAAACGGGACAAAAGTACCATTGTCTGAAAGACTAGTTCCAAGCAAACGAGAACAGGATGAGGAAAAGGAGAAACAACATCAATGTAGCAATAACAGAGCTAATAGGTCAAGGATACAATCTGAGCAATGCAGGTAGTAAGAACTGCAAGCAGTGATAAGACAGAGCCCAACATATTGAGCTGTAGATCAGTCACAGTTGCAATTCCAACACCCAGAAGGAGGATCAGTAGTGAAAACTGGATATTTCGACTGCAATTATTCAAGAAATGTCAGCACATAATCAGAATAGCAATACATTTATTTCCAAATTAACTAACAAACTGAGACAATAACAGAAACAACACAGCCAGACCCATTAATACATTTTGCACATGAATATCAACAATAATGCAAGAAAAATTTAACGCCTTACAGTTCCCATTTCAGGTAGATGCAGAGAGCAACAAGATTTACGGACTTGAAACAGAGTTAAACCAGTCAATCATTTTGCAATTTGAAGATCGAAATTCACCTGAATAGCTTCCTGAAGAACAGGGTCTCCAGCAGGACGGTGCAAGGAATGATTGCTAATTTTGTCATCTAAGATATCAAACAAAAGGAGCATATTCAGGAAGTAATAATCCGCAAAATTTTAGATATTATAGGAAATCATTAGCACATAGAATTTAACATAATTAGGGAAATCAACATAGTCCCCGTACAGAGCGTCATGCAAAGTTTCTGGCCGTTTTGCTGGTTTAAAAAGGTCATTGAGCTACAAAGAAGATAATCTCAGCTCTCACAAAGTCTCATCGCACTTCTTCTCCAAATATATATAATTTTAAAGCACAAGCAGCCATTTAAGGCAACCTGTTAGATAGCCTATTTTAGAATATACAGTGTTTCATTGGGAAGAAAGTTGTGGCAATGTACTTGAACTTTTTTAATGTGGAAGTTATTCAGAAAAGCATATGGAGCTAATATAGGAAAAAAGGTCTTACCTGGTAGAAACCAACAGAATTGAAACCCAAGCTAAGATTTAAAAGTCCAATGGAAATCCCATTCAATATGCCAAATCCCATGACTGCTCTTGCATCAAAAGGCTTGTGTTCAAACAACTTCATCCATAACGCCACATGAAGGGAGCAAAATGTGACCAAAAGATGCCAGCTTGTTAATGTCGTGGCTGCAAGGAGAGAATAAACATTAGAAAGCTAAATATTGAAAATATACTACAATTACAGCTATAATTGGGATGAGCACTTCGTAGATGCTTAATACCTTTATTGACATGTTAATAAAATTAAAGACACCTTGTAGATGCTAATAACTTTATCGATTCCGCTTTATCAAATTAAAGAACACATTTTTTATGGTTAACACCTATATTGGTACGTCTAACAATTTCTAAAGCACATGAATGCTTCTCAACTGCTGTAATCAGCAGGCATCAATAAATGGATCCAACGTAAAGTAACTCCAGAAAAGTTATATCTGAAGAACTGCTTTCAGAGACCCCAGATCTGATCCGTAAAGCAAGAGGGAAAAAGAAATAAAAATGGAACGCCTCATAAAACCAGCTCCAAGAGATAATTTAGCCATAAATGACTAGCAAACCAGTTTCCAGAAATATCCCCAAAAGCATACCAAGAAACCAAAATGGTAAAGCGTCATGGTCAAAATTATTACACAATCCATCACAATGGGTTCACCCTTGAATATCAAGCAAGCTCAGCCCTTGTCGACATCACATTTGCACACAAAACCATATTGGTCCTTACCTACTAACTTAAGATAGTTCTATAAGAAAACAATTGCAGAACAGGAAGAGACTCGAGAAGGCATTGGCGGTTAATTCATTCAAGCAGATTTCAATTAAGGTCAAAAGATGCAATGGGCAGTTCCCTAACTGCTACACGTGCCTTCACACAAACTGACAACTTTATCATTTCAACAACATACCTTAGACGACCTACTACCCAGTACCGACACAGAAAATGTCAAAGCCTCAGCCAAAAGTTCCTAATTCAAGCTCGTCTCAGAAGTTCCAAAATGGCATCCACCATTATCCAAACCAACAACAAGTTCCCCAAAATACATCAAAAGAGATAGAATTTGGGAGGATGAAGGAGTGCTAAGTAAGCATTAACACATCACTCACCAAAAGTGAAACCGAGAGTGCTAATGAGCGCTTTGTTGCAAATGACAATGGAGACAGACGAGACCACCGACAAGCTCAAAGCACCCACCGTCCCCAACTGGAACTTCTGGCCCTCACTCATCTTCACCGTCTCCTCCTCCCCCTGAAAACCGCCTCTCTTCACTACTTTCGCCAATTCACCCCGTTCTGCTGCTTCAGAACGCTCGCCGAATTCTCCCCGCCCCTGATCCAGATCTACCATTTTATTTACAAAATTAATCACACTACGTAAACAAGTTTATCTTTTTTCGCACCAACCAACCAATCAATCAATCAAGTTACGGAAAGGTCAAACACATTACCTCCTTTAGCTCGAGCCCACTCCAACGAAGAAAAAAAAACTCCCGCGACGCAGTGACCGGGGGAAAAAAACAGCTCGAGAAACCTGCAAAAGCGAAACGGAAATCAGAATTGAACGGGAGAAAAGGGAATGCTAAAAATAATTCCAACTCGTACAAACCCTAGATCTACTACTGATGCCGCCCCAATCAAAGGATCCGCAATTCGGATGATCAGGACAGTCGGCGGTGAATCACATACGTATAAAAAAGGAGCAGCAAACGCACAGTGATTGTGAACAGAGGAAGAGTACGGAAGGAGACGGACCTGTGATGTGAGACTCTTGAAAGCGAGAGAGGGAGACGGGAGAAAGAAACTCCAGACGGAAAAATAACTATGGGGGAAATTGCAGGGAGAAAGAAGGTGGGAGACGAGTGCGAGCTGCTGGCGCGCTGTGATGGGAGAGAATTGGGAAGGTCAAATCGATGGGAGTGAGAGAGAGAGAGGGGGGTTTCGTTTTTTGGCCTTTTTTCTTTTTAAAGTTTGGTGCATTTGTTAATATTAAGAAACGAAGAAAGAAAGGAAGATGAGGAAAACGGCATTGATTTTTGAACGGGAACTTTGATGAGAAAACGAAATGACGGTGACAAATACCACTTCTGTCTCTTCTCTCCTCTGGGCTTCCACGACGACGTTTGTAACTGTTTAGACTGATTATCTATTTACTACTAGGGGGTCGGCTCGGTTTGGTTCTACTAACCGAACTGAGACCGTTAAAAATCCAACAATCGGATTAGTATGTGCGCCCAAATCAAAATTGAACCCATTAAGACCTTATCGGTTTTTGGTTAATCGAAGTCCTATAAGACCTTATTGGGTTCGGTTTCGGTTATAACGAACCAAAAATCGAACCCCCCCGCATCCCTCAACTATAGTTTTCGGTTTCTGGCTTTTATCTAGTCTTTTGTTAAAACTGAAATTGATAAGTTACAACCCAATTGAAACCAAAGAACCCAAACCAATATGTTCCTTATCGGTTCAGTTTCAGATTAAACTGAAGACGAAACCAATTTCCCAAGCCTAATATTTAGTGGAGATTGACAATGGGAAATCTTGTAAAGTAAAAAATCTTCTCTTTTTTACTTTTCACCATCTCGCTAGCGTACTTCATTTCTTTTTACGTTGTCATAAAAAATACCTCGCATTGTTCGTTCAGCATCTTGTTAACCAATGTATTTTCTTATTTCTTTTTAGTTTTTTTTTATAAAATTTCTTTTTAGTTTTAACCTTACAAAAATCATGTATATATCCGTATCTTACCATTCTATTTCAGAATAACTCTCTAAAACAAATACAAGGGAAATGTTGCATTTCATAAAGGAAACATTTAAAGAAAGAAAGGAGTTATTGATCATGTGTCGTGATCACATGGAGTAACTATCGGCTCAAGCCTCAAGTTCATTAATTTGGAATCAATTCCAGTTTTCCATTAAAAACTCGAATGCATTAATTGGGGATCAACCCCAATTTCCATTATAATAATTAGAAACGTTGCCAAAGTTAACCACTGTGGCTAGACCGCAGGAAAGTGAGATATGAAATTTGATAATGTAATGGGGTGTTTAGCTTATTGTTGTATAATTTTTTTGGAAAACACGTTATAAAAAATCAGCAGGAAAGAGACATGAATGATGCAACGAATAAAAAATCAGTATTATGAACCAAAATTAAGTACATGTAACCTTGTGAAACAATATTGTTTCTGATAATATGATGAGGTGGAGTAAGTTTTACAGAAACCGAATTTCAGAAAATCGAATAAAAAATTGTCTATCCCGCCAATTTTCGGGAAACGAGCATCTCACAATCGTTGCTAGCTTTTACTCGGCCGGTTAGCCGATTAATTTGCTTTATAAAACTTTCATCTTGTCGTCATTGTGTTTTCTGGTTTTTTCCAGGCCATGATAAAATCTAAAGAAATCAAGAATGAACAATACGTTTTGGGATAGGAACCGTCGTTCCTGTATCCCTAGAAAATGGTGGTAAACACGGACTCACCTGCCAAACTGGTTTGGATTGAGATTTTTATCGGGTGTCAGGGAACCATGTGATTATAAATTAGACTTGATCAAAACGGGCCAAAACTTGAAATTCAGCATGTTTAACCGACTCATGCCAAACTCTAATTATTCTTTACTTTTAAACTTTCTGTTTGAAAATAAAAAAATAGTGAAAGAAAATAGATGACTGCAATTCGCCATTTGCACATCACTGATTCGGGAATAAAACTATAGAAATTCGAAAGGAAACTGAAAATGTTCAGGATCGTTTTAATATTAAAAATAACGAAATAGATATTTCTGTTTAGTTTTTTACTAACAAATACCAAACGATTCCCTATAAAATACACTATAATTTAATCATTATGATATCAAATACTTACATAATATATATTTGAAATGATAAAAATTGGACTAATTGGGTTGGTCGAGGTAGAACCATTGAATAACTTTAAAATACATTATTTTTTAGCCACTAAGATATAAAATAATAGCATAATATATATTATCTTAGAGAAAATAGCTTGTTTTAGAATGACAAACCCATTACCCATGATGTTCATTTGTTTTACTTGATGGTCAAATCCCGTGTAGGTCAGACCCATTCAACTCGATCTTTTATTTTATGGTTAGCGGTTAGCCCATTAGAATCCATGCGTTAGTTTATTGTTAATTTTTTTCCTTTTTAGCAATAAAAAGGAGTATTATTTTTGCCTTTTCATATATATTTTACCACCACGGAGAAATAAAATGGCTTAAAGAAAAAAATTGACACTCCTGGACCCGTTTAAATCCGCATGTGTACGGTAAGTTGGCTCGTTCCACAGAGGAAAAAGAAAAAAATTGACACTCCCTATTCTACCCTTCCTACAAACGCTCATGGAGCAGAAAATTTGAAATAGGGGAAGAGTTTTTTCCTCCCTGCTATTATATGTTTTTAATTTAAAAAGATACAACAAATGTACCTAGTGTGATTGCTTATGATCTTTTCTTTACTTTAAAGTAGTCATGGTTCGAATCATAGTACGTGTCGTTTTAATGAATAAAAAAAAGTAATCGGGAAGACCAACAATTACTTAATGGGCCTTCGTAGATGAAAATTGGGTTTAGTTGGGCTTGTCTGGATCTGTTAGTTTTGCAGAGTTATATGATTAGATTCAACATTTAATTGAATATCTTGAATAAGAAGGGAAGTTAAAGAAAAAAGTTATAATGAATATGGACATTAGAAAATAATTTTAGAACAAGAGAAATTTCCTCACACCAAACCAATTCCTTCATTTTTCTTACGTTTTTATTTACTCCTAATATTAATTTTTGTATGTTAATTTTAGCGAATTATATATTTTTGTTTTTTATTTCAACATGTGCTACCTCAAGCAAGTTTGAGATTTCACTAGATCAAACAAAAAGATTTGTAGTCTTTGAAAAGTTAAGCGGAATTAAAAAAAAATCATGATGTTCGGAGTGTGGAGCACAAAGTTATAACCGTACAAAGTGTAACAAAATAAAAAAAAATTGCTCGTTCGGAGTAGCAAGTGACGTTTTTTCGGGACGAAGGCGGGTCATAGGAGGTTTGCGGCTTGCAAGGTCTCGAAAAATTATGAGGAATCAAAAAAATTTCTCTAAGATCGGATACTCGAGCGCAAAATTACGTTCGTTTGAAGTTTCGGTGAGATTAGGAGTTGATAAAAAAGGTAAAAACCGCTGGGGGGGCGATTTTCACCTTAACCGCTTCTTCCCCAAGCGGTTTATCAGACCGCCCGCCCTGATTCGATTTTCAGCAAAAACCGCGCCCTCCCCAAGAGGTTTTCGGAAAAGTGTTGTATTTTTGGAATTTTTGAAAATGGGTGGTATTTTTTGAATTTTTTTATTTAGTTGTATTTCTGTAAAAATTCCACAAGTTTTGAGGTAAAAATAAATGGTATATAGTGATATCAGGGTGGTAACACGTGGTAATGGGGATAAAAAAAATTCAAAATATGTCAAAATTTTATATAAACTTGTAAATCACAACAACCTTGTTTTGTCTGTGTAAAATTTCTCAAATTCCGAGTTCAATCAAAGAAAATACATGTTGATTAAAACATTGGAGAAAATAAAAAGTTTTTTTAATCACAACTATTCGAGTTGAGGCAACTTAAAACCAATATGACAACTTTATATGTAAAAATAAAAATGAATTACCAAAAGTTATACATCTTATCCTAAATCTTTGTAAAGCCCTCGGCACCATAAGACTTCTGAAGACTGATCTTAATTTTTACATACTGGTACAATATTGTTTGTAGATGTCGTTTATTTCTTAGTAAGTTCATGAATCTTAAGCAAACTTTATATGGTCGCGAGTCTATCAAATTTACTACACCAAACCTTCAATTTTCTATTAGCTACCAACCCGAATGTCTAAGAATATGGACTAACTGCTATTTTTGGGAGGTTTTCAGCCGAAACCCGAAAAACTGATAAGCAAAACCGAACCCGAAACTGAAAACCCCGAAACCCGAAACAAATTCGAATCCAAAAAATAGAAAATGTTTTTAGTAGGGTCAATTTCGGGTAAACCCCAAAAACCGAACTCGAATCGCACCCCGATTAAGAGTCACGAGCTGCTCGGGTGATTTATTGTTTGGTCAATGAGCCCAGTGGCCAGTAGCCAAACTCTTCAACATAACCTGGAATTAAGTTGAAAATTGGACACTTAACTGAACTATTGGACCAACTTTTTTTTCTTCAAAAAATATGTTACGAAACAGCTTAAATATTATAAGTTAACATATGTATAATTTTAAAGAATAAGCAGGAAGCTAATTAAGATTCTATAATGTGATTTGATAATTAATATATATATAAACCTTAAGTAAGGTTACTGTTGCATAAACAATAACATTTTGATACCCCAAATTTTTTTAAATTACAATTTAATCACTATAATATACATTTTACATTGTGATACCCCAAATGTAATTTTAATGTAAAATTATGAAAAATTATGTTTCGGTATCTAAATTTTATGAGATTTTCTTACCTACAATTTTTTAAAATTTACATATTGGTATTTAGATTTCACTTGAATCTATGAATCCAATCCACCAGTCATTTCCGTCATCTACTTCCTCTTCGTTCCACCAATAATTAGTATACTATTTTTATGTATTCTAATAACAAGTATGAACGAGTCCATACACGACTCACCAACAGTCTGGAGAATTAATGATTGAACCATGAACCACTAAAATTTTCAGCTCAAAGTCGAGTCCAATTAAAAATAAATATATATGGTTATCTACTTATTAGAAAGTCATCATTTTCCACTACGATATTTGAAGGCGTGAAATTTAAAGCAAGTTCCACTTTGTAACCCGGGGTAGAATTTTCAACAATTATACATGAAATGTTTGGCTAGGTATTTACACATATCAAATAAATAGTTTTCATTTTTCTATAAAAAAGTAAACAATTATCATCTTGAATACCTAAACTTAATAGATCTTCATATTTATAACATAAATTTATTTTTTTGACATATATGAGCCTCAAAATATTGATGGAACATTACATTTTAGTACCTAAAATTTTGTTGGTACCTAAACTTTCGAAGTTCTACAAATAAGTCTAATTTTTGTATGTGTAATTAAAACACCCTCGAATAAATGGCTAACCATACCCAACTCATACACATTTAGATTATGAAAGTAACTATTCATATCCTACCCAAATCCATCTACAAACTTACAAACTCATATATAGGTTACTCATACCCTACCTATAATCAATGGGTCTACTTGGGTTTAGGTAAATATCATTTATTAGCCACATTTTTTAAAACAAATTAAATTGGATGTTGACCGTCATATATATCTTCTCAGTCAATATCGTATTGTCAAATCAATATAACTAACAAAACTTCTAACAAAATATTAATTTAGACTAATAATACTAACAAAACACCATAACTGACCACACAATACAATGCCCATATGCCATCTCCGTCCGCGACAAAGCGCTATATAAAAAAATTAGATATTGCGGTAGGTATACCATACTGTCTATAAATGTAACATATTTGATATACAAATTTGAATAAACTTCATTTTTGTCGATAGCCCTAAATTTCGACAGCTTTTCTAACAAAACAAAAAGCTGTCAATTTGCCGGTTTGATAATGCATCTGATTTTATTGTACTTTTTATTAATATAATGCTTCAAAAATGGATCTTTCCTGCGGAAATAATAAGAAATTAATAAGCGGACAAAATGATTTGTATTAGGCATCCTTCAAGTTCAAAGTCCCATTATTGCTTGCTAAATTAAATCATGATGCTTTCGATTTAGGTACAATGTGACATTGGTTTATCTCAAGTTTAACACCTTTGATTGATCTTGTGCAAAGATTATTCATGACTCATACCAATAGTACCCACCAAGTTTGCTAGTTCTCCAATTGGATGAGACAATTTGGCTTCAATTGCCCCAAAAAAAGCAATTGGTTCACATTATGTCGTTTGACAGCACATTGTAGAAATGCAATAATTGGGTTGAGTCAATTTGAATTGTTTTATTTTTCATCAATTTGAACTGACAGAAGGAGCAAGTATTCCGAAATGATACATCAATTGGGTAAATGTCACATTTGGTCACTGAGATTACTAAATCGTGTCATGTATAGTCCCTACATCAATTATAACGATAAATTTGAGATAGAAGTATGTAATGAAGTGGAAATATATATAAAATTGTTATTACATAACTCACTCTTTCATGAGTTCAACGCTTTTAATTCCACAACTTTTTTCACAATACAACCACACTAACATAAATTATTATCTTGCGATACGACACAAGTGTAACTTTTCTAGTAAAACCCAAAAAAAAAAAAAAAAAAAAAGAGGAATTTAGAAGGCTGAGAGCGGGTGCTAAACTTTAGACACCTCAGCTAGCCCAAAATTCCTCACAAATCAAAGAGCAAACCTCAAGCCTAACTATCCACACAAACCTTAATCTAGCAGTACACACATTTTATATATAATACAGACACTAAAATTCTCACTGCCGAACTGTAAAAGTTCATTTCCCATTTCTTCTAAAACTGGAAGCCTTCGAAAGTTTGCCCAAACTGCCAACCAGCAGGAACGACGTTGTTACTAGTAACAGTCTTCCCATCACTAGTAGTGACTGAAAAGGTGAGACTCTGTCCATTGAGGTAAGCATTGCTCTGCCAATTCTGGCCCCAATTCCTCGACATCCCCTGCCACCCAGTCCTCGACCCTTTCACCCACACCGACTTCACGTCCCCTGCGCCTCCAACATTCGTCACCAGCACCAGGTTGAAGTAGGAGTGGCCGTTGATCGTGAACCTGATCCCTCCCTTTTTCCAGCAGGGAACCCTGCGGAACGAGACGGGCACGATTCCGGCGTGAAATTTGGCGATTTGGAGGAACGCGGGTTGGGCCAGGTCGAAGTGCTGCAGCGGCGGGTTGCACCACCCTCCGTTGTTGTTGGGCAGGGCCGGGTTCGGCGGGCAGAAGTTTGTGGCGCTGACGATGATGGAGCGAGGGAGGCACCATTGCGGGTCGTTCACGCACCGCATCTCGAAGCAGGCTCCGCAGCTCAGCCCGTTGTTGAACAGCGCCGTGCTCAGCGCCGCCGTGTTGGTTCCGTAGCCTTGGCTGTACAGGTTCCCGTACCCGCACGCCCCTCCTAATTACCGAAAATAAACCAAATTAGTCTTCTTTCTTCGCAAATTGAGACAGTTGAGCTTAATTGGTAAGGTAGGCAGAGCTAATTGTACTTACCCATGGTGCCAGAGGCATCACCACCGCCGTAGAAGGTGGCGTGGGCGGACTGCCAGCCGCCGTAATCAGATGAAACACGATCAAGAATCGTCAGGGAGAAGAGGAAGCAGAAGAGGGTAAGAGGGGAGAATGAGAATGTGATAGAACGAGCTGCCATTTTTGGTGTCCTTTGTGGGTTTTGTGTTGTGCTCTGTTTTAGTTGTGTTGAAACAGAGTACTCTGTTTTAGTTGTGATGAAACAGAGGAGGGGAAATGGGCAGTATTTATAAGCAAAAAAACAGAAAGAGTGGGCTCGTCTAGCGTTATCTAGGAAGCTAAGGGGGGAAGAAGGGTATTGCGATCGAGTTAAGGACAGCCGGCCAAGAAGCTGATACACGAAATCGATCGAAAGAAAGCACTCTGCACATGCAGAGGGGAAAAGTTGGGTTTTTTTTTTTGGGAGAGCGATTGATTCGATTATCTTAATTGCAGGATTTGGATTTGGTTTGTTGTTTTGGGGCCAGCAAGAGGTGGGGGAGGAAGAAGGATCCCATTAACAACCGCTCAAAATTCTACCCACCACCAAAAACAATCTCTTCCCAAGGGAGGGAGTGGGGCCGTGACGGATACGAGAAGCTTGCACATGCATATGCTATTAAACATATCATGATCAAGATACATTTCTTCTTCTTCTTCTTCTTCTTCTCATTGTTATTCATTGGTTAAGTGTGCAATTCGCCGTTCGTGGCGTTAATTCTTATCAAGTTTGTTTGTTCTTTTTATGCTGCTATGTCTCTAGCTAGCTACTGCGTGCGTGTGCTTGTTGGTCCTGCTGCTGCATGTGTTGTCTGTTTGTGCTTCTTTGTATGGGGATTGGTTCATTTTTTAGAGTTTCATTTTTGCAATTAACAAGAGGAAGAGTAATAATTAAAATGTTAAAAGGGTGAATGAGTGCTGAATTTTTGCTAGGCGATTTGTCTGCTTGTGCTTTCCTGTCGTCCGTGGAATTGCTAAATGATGGTGATTTGAATAATTAAATTGGCCACGGTCGTTCATTGGTTCAGCGGATAATACAACAAAACTAGAGTTAAAAGGACGGTGGTTTGTCAGTTTATGCCATGCAAAGTAAAAAAGCATAATGGCACTGCGTGAAGAAAGACTAAACAAGTTCATGCTACTAAACCAAATTGTACCTCCTCTCCGACTGAAGAAAAAAAAAAGTTTGTAGATTCACGATTTAAACACAAAATATCTTATCATAAAAAGTACGATATATATGATTTTGTACAATCTTTGTGTTTAAGTGTAAACTCCAGCTCATCTAAGTTTTGGGTGTTAACATACCATCATTTGGCCAGTAAATAAGCAATTTGTTTTACTCTTGGCTTGCTTTATTTATTCCCTTCTTTTAATTTTGTAAGCTTCAACGTTTTGTAGGGTGTTGACGTTGACATATATCTAATTTGGTCATTAATTAATTTCAAAATCATTAGGAGGGGCAGCCAAATTTCATCCCACACAGATAGCACATGAAATATGTTGATTAGTGAGTGTCATTAGGGAAATTGGACAAATTAACTGTAACCGATCAGCTTGATCACCCATGTTCTCCATTTTGCACTTCTTGTTGTTTGTGCGTTGCTAAAGTTACGAAGATGAAGCCAAAAAAATTTATTCGTTTTGTACTTTCTCTTATTGTTTTGGAACGGTAGCTAGAATCTTGTAACCAACGAGCTCCTAGTGTAGTGTATACATAATGTGTATACCGTATTAATTTGGCGTATCGGAGTGTAGATTAAGAAATTATCTCGAACTTTTCATATATATCTTCCTCATCCAATAAGATCGAAAGAAAGAATTCAGATCATAACCCAAAGATTATTGTTATCAATTGACTTTAATTATGACCTTGGTCGAAACAGTACATATTGCTATTAAGGGTTTTCTTCTTAATCAAATTTGGCTTAACCCAAAGACCTTGGCTTAACAAATAGAAGCATCCATGAACGTCCATGACGGCATGCCCCAACCAAACAATCTATGACACCTTCAACTACTGCTCGATATCCTAATCAAACAACAAGACAGACACATATATATGATAATAATTTTTGGTAAATTGCCAATCTCTTTCTCACATTATTCCTTTTTTTCTTTGTTTTGTCTTTTCAAGTTGGGCTTTGGCAAAGGAAAGTTGTAAGCTCGCCATGTGGCAACTGATGAGCGGCCCTACCATGTTACCCAGCAGCACATATATAATTCCCACCGGCTTTGTATTTTCATGGCATGCATGTTTAGGTTAACATTGTTAGTAGGTGGTATAGAATTTTTTATTATTTTTGTCAACAATATTAAGATATTGATTTTTGACATTAGTATCGGAGTTATTCGTGATAGAGATGTCTTTTCTTTGAATCTTGACGATCTTATTTTCATACCGTGCAAATTTCGAGCATAATTGAATAGTTTGAGTATGAAAAGACGTTTTAACATGTGTTATATTATTTACTAGCTTAGACCATGCCCTATAGGCAGGTATTTTTTTAGTGTGAACTTAACTATAAGTCTATAACATTTTATTTATCTATTTGTCTTAAACATTTTGATGTTGGTTGCTCGTTTTTCTTTTTATATAATTTGTTTTGCTACTAAATTATCTCGTTATTTTTTATAGTTCAATGTTTCTTAAGATTCTTGAAAAACAGACTCTTTGGGAGTCACTAATTACATAATTGTTTGCAAAAAATAAATAGTTATGCATTTGAAATGTACAATATTTAGACAACTAAAAAAGTTAGGATAAATACTAATTATTAGTCCAACTTTTTATGTATTTTTTTAATTAGTCAAACCTATTGAATTACTAATAATGAGACAAATGTTAACTTTCAGTTAGCAATTTGTTAGTAATATTGACTTGGCAACAATCAACATGATACTGACTTGGAAGAGACACATGAATGATAAAATTTCAAAATTTTAGTATTTTAACTAAGAAAAATGTTTTAAATTATTAACGCTAACATATAAAATGACTAATATTGTGATGTGTTACAAAAGATTTGACTAACTAATAGTAATTCATTAGGTTTGTCTATGCTGATCGCATGAGCAAATTGGATCATGAATACCCCGATAAAAAATGCAAATTTATTTGGCTAATAATTAGTATTTACCAAAAAAGTGCCTACATATTGTAGATATTTATTACTAACATATATGTGTATTCCTTTTCAAATAACATATTGATATCTACGTATAAACATCAGCGAAAAAATTGTCATTTAAAAAATAACTTAAGAAGTCTTATTTTGTTATAAGTAATAAAATTAAATACACAAATTTGATGATTATTAGAGAGTTGTTGAGAAGGAAAAAAAAGAGAAAAAAGACTGTTTTGGTGAAAACGGGACAAAAAAAGGAAAAAAAAGCCTCCGAATGTTGCGGCCAAGCTTTCTCAGAGAAAGTGCTTTATATATTTTAGAGATTATTGAAACTCTTCCAACAATTTACATACGGACTTTTACGTACAAACATTATTGTGATGTTTTTAATTAGATGCATTTATGAAACTTGTAACAAGCAAGTTTCAAAAATACTTAAGTACAAGCCATCATAAATTATTTTATCATAGATTCATACACTTTCTAGCACATTGTTATATAATTGAAGATTACGACGGTTTGAGAAAAAAAAATTGGAATGACTAAAATAATGGCTACACGGCACACGCTCAATTTTTGTTACTACCTAAACATAATAATTTAACATTTAAGATTAATTTTTTCATTAGTGCTCTTTTAAACAGATTAGGATGCACATGGTAGGGTATATATGCTAATTGGTATATGTTTTTTTGGAATATTAGGCAGCTGATATAAGACCAAATTAAAAAAGAGGGCGTTGAAGACGTCAAATTGGGGTCACTACTCACTCTTGCTTTTATTTTGACCTTCTCCCTTGGCCTCATTAATTCATCCCAAATCTCCGCTATATTATGTATTATCAATATCATCCAACCCATAAACTTCCAATATTGGTCTTGAGGACTGTAAATTACCCTGGTGAAGGGCATGCACTTTCCAAGTGGACTCGATCACAAGACCATCCTTGTTTTGGATATCCTTTCTCGGTTTGTTGGTATGATATTGCGAACGAATTCGCTCAGTTGATACCAATAATTCGAAAGTCATCATATATGGGTTTGGAGTTTGCACAAGTCCGTACACTATGTGCACGTGGTTTACAGAAACAGATGTGGTCATCGAGATTTGAACACAAGACCTCTCAGTCACAGAAGGCTCTGATACCATGTCAAGAACCAGTTGATCCCAATAACTCTAGTTGTTGGAAGAGGTTCAATCGTGGATCATATACAGTTTACTAACAAGCTTATCAATCAACTAAAAATTTGAGCTAATTTACGAGTCTAAATTGTTGAACCAATAAATTAAATTCTAGAACAATTTTAAAAACCAATAGCCCAATATTTGTATGCTATTGTGTATAATGTTATGATAAAAAAAGAGATAACAATAAAAAATTTCATCACTAATGGATCTCATGTTTATAGTTTATATACAATCTGTTGGTATCTGTTGGGGGTACTACCCAAAGGTTAATGGTCTGGGCCCCCAAAAAGTAGGATTGGGGGGCAGGGCCCAAAAAACGGTTCCAATAAAGGCCACTAGGCCCAAGCAAGAGGAAAGGCCCAAAAGAACAAAACACTAAAAGCCAAGAGAAGACCAGCAGTCAGGTGGTCCACTGCCTGGGGCACCTGTCGCGTGTCAGAAGCCTGACAAGGCAGTTAGATGTCTCACAAGGAGGACACAGAGCATTAAATGGAGGCGGTGACGTGGAGGAGATCAACCTCGAGTTCGGTGAGTATAAATAGGGGCAGTTGGTAGCATTTACACAGGTTGGATTCTCTCACCAAATTTACTACTGGAGAACACTTCTCTCTCTAAGAAACTAACTTGGGCGTCGGAGGATTAACGGGCCTGGGCGCCCCCCTCTTTGTGTGTGTAGGCAGGCGCCGGACGAAGGGAGGCTCCTGCTATACCGGCGGGTACTGTGGCTCAAAAAATTGGTGCGCCAGATAGGGGAATATAACCAGAAATCATGAGTGAGGAGACGGCGATGAATGATGAAAGGGAAAGGGAGGAGGTCACGGAGGACCAATCGGAACGATTAAGGGGGCTGGCGCCCGAAATGGAGGAAGGAGAGGAAAGCGATGACATGTTTCGGGGATCGGAAGGCGCCTCGATGACGAAAAGAGAACTGTTCAGAATCATCGAAGACCAAGATGGAGCGATAGAGGCGCTTCGAAAAGAGGTCGACGCTCTAAAAAGGGTTGGAGGAATGACGCCCAGTCCAACAAAGAAAAGAGAAAGGGTGGCGGAGACGGAAAGTGAGTCGGGATATCAGAGGCGCCCCAATTTGTGGCGCCCGCGAGAGTACGATGGGCCAGAAACGGGAGGATGGAACGGAGGGATCTTGGGACGCCTGTCTCGTCACAGACCTGTGCAGCAGCCTTTGGCGCGTAACATACTAATGGAGCCTGCGGGGACCAACATTCCCCCGCTCCCCACCTATGATGGGACCGCTGATCCGGAGGACCACCTCAACGGTTACTTCACCAAAATGCAGCTTTACAACAGTACATACGCCACCCTATGCAAAGTGTTCCCGTCAACTTTCGCGGGCGTGGTCCTCGATTGGTATTATCAGATTGAAGAGGGGCGCATTGAGTGCTTTGAGCAGTTCGCGGAGATGTTTCTGCGAAGTTCGCCAGCAGGAAGCGTCGCACCCTGACCATAGGCGCCCTGTTCAAGATCAAGCAAAGAGATGGAGAGGCGTTGAGGGAGTTTTATGAGAGGTGGTTATCTGTGGCCTTGGCGGTAAAAGACGCGCAGCCGTCAGTATTGGGAGTATGTCTGAACGAATGTACCACCAGCGAGGAGTTGTGCAGATCACTGGCAAAGAGAGACGTTGTGTGCACCGAAGATCTGGATCACAGAGTGCAGAAGGTAATCATGCTCGAAGAAACTTTGGCGGCCAGGAGGGCCGACGGACGGAAGACGAAAGGAGAAGAGGTGGAGGTGGCAAGGAGGCAGCACTTTCCGAGCGGTTCGGGGTATGCGCCCGCGAATCCTCCCCCACCCAGAAGAATGGACGCTGGACGCCCGGCGCCCAGGGGAGCGGGACCCTTTGCTGAGTATACCGATACGCTGAAAAATATACTCCAACATGTCAAGGAAAAGGGGTATCATATCAGGTGGCCGGTCCCCATGAGGGGACAGCCCAACGAGCGGAACCTGGATCGATATTGTGACTTCCACCGAGAGGTGGGACACCATACAGCCGACTGTTATCAATTGAAAACCGAGTTACAAGGCCTTGGTGACAGGGGGATGCTCAACGACTTCGTCAAGAAGCCCGAAGAAAGGGTGCACCGGGCCTGTGTGGCCGGTGTGGAAAGAGCGAAGGAAGAGCTGCCACCCCCACCGTATGACCTCGACCAAGAGAACGCGCCCGAACGGGTGCGCCTGACTATCGAGGCTATCTCGGGGACTGTGGACTTGAGGGAGAAAATAGAAGCGAACCGCCGCCTGAGAGCAGCATCGGCAGACGTGCAGGAGGTGATAGATATCAGCTTCAACACGGCGTCAGAGGAAGCGTGCATGCTCCCATCCATGGACGCCCTAGAAATACAAGGAGTGGTGGCGGGGTGCCAAGTCAGGAGGATGCTCGTAGACACGGGAAGTTCGATGAATGTATTATTCAAGGACACGGTGGTCCGCATGCAACTATCGCGGAGTTAGTAAATACTCCGTTTAATACACGTATATGTACCCGTACGTATTTTATCCGTTTAAAACTTCCGTATTCGTACTATTGTCAACTCGTTTCATTTTTTACCGTTCATTTGATGGCTCCCGTACAAAACACGTATAAAACCCGTATAACACGTTTAATATCCGTATTTAATGACTTAAATTGTCAACTTTACTATTATTTATATATTTATTTATTTTTAAAATAATTTATTTTCATATATTTATAACTATTAACGTACTATTAAACGTAACATTAGCTTAGAGACTAAAATACCCGTACGTATTTTATACGTAACTTTCCCGTACCGTATTTTACTAACTATGTATCGCCGGAACTCATCAGACCATCCGAGTCGGTGTTGGTTGGCTTTTCGGGGGCGCCCGCCAGAGTGATAGGGCGAGTGCGCCTGCCGGTTACCTTGGGCGATGGGGAGCAAACGGTGACGCGTGTCATCGATTTTGGAATAATGAACTGCCCGTCGCCATACAACGCGATTCTGGGAAGACCTCTCCTGGCCTTGTTTAATGGTGTAGCCTCCACTTGCCATCAGACATTGAAATTCATTGCGCCACAAGGTGTAGGCGTAGCCCGGGGGCGGGGCGCGCCGCGTTACACGAAAGAGACGGGACGAAAGCGGAGGTGTTCCGAGGCAGTGAACGTGATGGAAACTGCGGCAGAAGAGGCGCCTCGAGCCGAGGCGGCCGACAAAGAAATTATGGTGGCACTAGACGAGGGGGGCCCGGAAAGGCAAGTGAGAATATCGGCCGAGGCGCCCGACGAAATGAAAGGGCGCATCATCGCCCTTCTGAGGGAGTTCGCGGAGCTTTTCGCCTGGAGTGCGTTAGAAATGTCGGGCGTCTCCCCCGAAATGGTTGTGCATCGAATGGCGGTCGAAGAAGGTAAACGCCCCATACAGCAGAAACGGAGAAACTTGTCGGCGGAAAAAGAGGCGGCGTTCAAGATCGAGGTGGATAAGCTCGTGGGCGCCAACCTGGTTGAAGAAACCTCTTATGTTACTTGGCTGTCGAACGTGGTCTTCGTGCCGAAGCCATAAGGGGATTGGAGAATGTGTGTAGATTACACGAGCCTCAACAGGGCGTGTCCAACGGATGCCTATCCAATGCCCCGAATAGACCAACTGGTGGATTCCACGGCGTATCATGAGATGCTGAGCTTTGTGGACATGTTCTCGGGGTACCACCAGATCCCGATGGCGGAAGAAGACCGGTCCAAGACGGCCTTCATGACGCCCTTCGGAAACTTTTGCTATCGGGTCATGGCGTTTGGGCTCAAAAATGCAGGCGCCACATATCAGAGGATGGTCAACAATGTCTTCCGTCAGCAAATTGGTCGAAATGTGGAAGCCTACGTGGACGATTTGATAGTCAAAAGTCGAAGGCGCGAAGACCACCTGGAGGACTTGCGGGAGACGTTCCAAGCTATGCCGGCGCACAGGCTCTGCCTCAACCCGCTAAAGTGTGTGTTTGGCGCCGAAGCAGGCAAGTTCCTGGGATTCATGATCACTAAGCGAGGCATCGAGGCCAACCCGAAATAGGTGGACGCCGTCCTCCAACTAGCCCCGCCAAAGGCGCAAAAGAAGTGCAAGGTTTGGCAGGAAGGTTAGCGGCCTTGGGACGCTTCATTCCCCGATCTGCGGACAAGGCCGCTCCTTTCTTCCGAACGCTCAAAAAGGCAGTACGTTTTCAATGGACTCCAGAGTGTGATGCAGCGTTTGAGGAGCTGAAGCAACTCCTGGCCGCCCCAACAGTGATGACGGCGCCCAAGGTGGGAGAGACATTGTATCTTCATATCGCTGTGTCGGAAGTTTCGGTAAGCGCAGTGCTTGTTTCAAGGGAAGCCCACTCTGGAGAGGAAAGGCCGGTGTACTATGTCAGTCGCACCATGGTCGCTCATGAAAGGCGATATGCGCCCATTGAAAAGGCTGTGTTGGCAGTTGTGATGGCGGCGACCAAGCTAAGGCCATATTTTCAGGCGCACACCATTGTGGTACTCACCAATCTGCCGCTGAAGTCTACTTTGGGATCAATGAATGTGGCCGGGAGCCTCGTCAAATGGGCGGTTCAATTGAGTGAGTTTGACATCAGGTATGCGCCCCGACCGGCGATAAAAGCACAAGTTTTGGCTGATTTCATTGCCGAGGGAGTAGCAGGATCAGAGAAGGGCACGAATGATTGTTGGCAAGTTCAAGTAGATGGGGCTGCCAGTCGTACGGGCGCGGGAGCAGGTATCGTGATGATAAGTCCAGGCGGTGCGATGCACGAAGTTGCGTTGCGATTCGCGAAGCTGAAAACAAACAATGTCGCCGAGTACGAAGCGGTTATCGCCGGCATGAGCATGGTCAAGGAATTGGGCGCCCACAAGGTCCAGATCAGATCCGACTCGGACCTCGTGGTCAATCAACTCAATGGCGTCTTTGAGGTTAAGGAGGAAGCACTGGAGGGGTACGTGCGAAGAGTGCGAGAGCTGGGGGTGTGGTTCGGAGAAATCTCCTTCATACATATCCCACGTGAAGAGAATGCCCATGCAGACGCTTTATCCAAGTTAGCGACGACAATAGACTTCTAGGAGGAACGAAAGGTCATAGTCACCTCCGAAGCGCCCAGTGAACACCTGGTCGCTACCCTATCCAGTGGGGGCGCCGATGCCGGTTGGATGGTGCCGATCATTCTGTTCCTAACCCAAGGCGTGGTGCCAGAAGATCAGAAAGAAGCCTGGCGCCTCCGCCGCAAGGCAGCCAGATGCTCCATAATCGAGGGAAAACTGTACAAACGATCCCATACAGGGGCTTATTTGAGGTGCCTAAACGAGGAGGAAAGCAGGGGGCAATTGAGGAGGTGCATGGTAGGACCTGTGGCATGCACGCGGGTGCCCGAAGTCTGGAGAAAACATTGCTGCGACAGGGGTTTTACTGGCCAACAATGAGACGAGATGCCAAGGCACACGTGGGTGCCTGCCACCAATGCCAAATCCATGCAAATGACATCCACATCCCGGCGGCGCCCATGCAAGGCAATGTAGGAGCCTGGCCGTTCGCCCAGTGGGGCATGGACCTTTTGGGTCCTTTTCCCAAGGCGCCCGGTCAGATGAAGTACTTGATAGTGGCGGTCGACTACTTCTCCAAATGGATAGAGGCGGAGCCCTTGGCCACGGTTACGGAGGCCCATGTGCGGAAGTTCACCAGAAAAAACATATTCAATCGGTTTGGCTTGCTTGAGTCCATCGTCACGGATCATGGAAAACAGTTTGACTGCAAGAAGTTCGTAGAGTTTTGTGATGACAACGAGGTCGTGTTGCTTTTCTCTTCGGTGGCCTACCCACAAGCAAACGGTCAAGCGGAGGCAGCCAACAAAAGCATTCTTCATGGCTTACATACGCGACTGACGGGCGCCAAGGGGAGATGGGTGGAGGAACTGCCAAGCGTGCTGTGGGCGCATCGCACGACCTAAAAAACTGCCACAGGAGAAAAACCCTTCGCCCTCACCTACGGAAGCGACGCAGTCATTCCAGTGGAACTTAACACCCCGAGTTACCGCGTCGCCCAATACGATCCAAATGGCAACGACGAGGCACGGTCCAATGACTTAAACATGGTGGACAAGGGAGGTAGCGGCAATACGCCTGGAAAAAATGAAGAGGCAGGTGGCTCGGTACTACAACAAGAAGATGTGTGCCCATGGGATCAACGAAGGCGCCTTGGTCCTCAAACGTGACTTTCGCCCGGATGCCCGCGAAGGGAAGTTAGCACCAAAATGGAAAGGCCCATATCGAGTCCGGGAGGTGGTAGGATCCAGCACATTCAAGTTAGAGCATACTGATGGCCGAGTGGTGAAAATGACATGGAATTCTCAAAACCTGCGACTTTACTGTGCGGGCGCCATGCCTGGAGACGGCGCCTCGACTTGACAAGGACGAGAAAGGGAATGAGGTTACCATAGTCGAAAGTGTTGGTTTATGTCAAGACAAGTATGTTGGTCTGTTTGTGTTGTGACTAAAGCGCCCAAAAAGTAGCGCCGTATTGTGTCCAAAACGCCCATTCTCTAGCGCCCCAATAGTGATTGCGTGTTTGTTCTTATCGTTTCTTATGACACAAAAGCTCCCCAACATCGCGCCCAGCAACGTCGAGTTAGTTAAAGCGCCCCGTTTCGCGCCCATCATTGGCAAAAGCGCCCTAACATTGCGCCCTCACATGAAACACTAATGCGCCCAACTTTGCGCCCAATAACCACAAAGCGGCCTCATTTCATCCACCCCATGAAAACAGTCTAAGTCAAGTAAACGATAAAAGCGAAGCAAACGTCTTTATATATAGAAAATAAAAGAAAGTTAAAAAGAAAGATACAAATAGTGCGACATACAGAAAGAAAGATAAAAGCAATGCGCCCCCTCTCTATTCCGCGCCAGAATTCGCATCCTCGGCACAAGGCGCCCTCGGAGAAGGTGATGTAGGAGCAGAAGGCTCGGGCGCCCCACTTGCTCCGCGGGGCGTCTCCAATCCTCCGATTACGTACTCGGCCATCTCAGTGAGATCCAAAGTGTGGTCGGGGTGATCCTTTTGCAGCTTCACCTTAAAAATCTCGAGGCCGGTCAGAATAGCGTTAGCGCACATCCCTTTCCCAGCCAACGACTCCTCGAAGTTATCCAAAGAGTGCCGCAAATCGGAAATTTCTTTCCGGGCTTCCTTCAAGGATTTCTTGGTCTCCTTGCAGGCGTCCTGCAGCCTCTTCTTCTCCTTCTTTAGGATGTCTATTTCGCTGGCTTGGGCGCCAGCCTCCTGCGCCAACGCATCCTTCTCCGCTTGGAGATCCGCCAACTTCTTCCGCTCATCCTCAAGGGCGCCTTGAAGGCGCGACACCTCCATGGCCGCATTCATCTGGGCCTCCTCCAACTCCTTCGCAAACTGCTCGCGGCGTGCACTCGCGTTTTCTAGATCTAGCTTCATCTGGGCAGAAGAAGAGGAGGCCTCGAGCGCCTCTCGTCTCGACTCATTGAGGCGTCGGGCGCCTCTTTCAGCAAAGAGGAGGATCTACATAATCCAAATAAGAAAGGTCAGCAAATCGTACAAGTAACAAAGCGTTCCCACAATCACAAAAAAAAAAAAAGTAGAAAAGCATATACCTTGGCGCCCACTTGGGCCAATTCAGAGAAGAGGTGATCCCCGTTCACCTCGGACGGAACCTGCCATGACTTGGTAGAGCAGGGCAGATTGATGCGCCAGTCCTATTGCGCAGCCTCGGTCGACGGCCACCAAGGGAGAGCAGGGCAGATTGATGCGCCCAACGTCGGCCCGGCGCGGCTGAAAGATGGGAGGGCGCCCGTCAGGGCCAACATAGCGCCCCTCTTCGTTGAGGTGATATCGGGCGCCCTCCTCCTCCTCCTCCTCCTCCTCCTCCCCCCCCCCCCCCTCCGGCGGCACTAGCGGCGCCTGCTTGCCCCTTCCCTTTGTCAGCTCTTTTGCTGACAGAGGCTAAGGGGGAGCCAGCTCTCTTCCCCCGCCGGAGCAGAGGCTCCTCTTCCTCTTCTTCTGCGGAGTTGCCCTCGTGCTCCGCTGGGTCAGAGTTAGGCGCCCCCTCATTTTCCTCTGGGACGGAAGACGCCACGCTGGCGGTCTTCGCGCGTAGGACGCCTCCCTTCACCGCCCTCTTCTTCTTCTTCTTCGGGGGGGGGGGGGGGGGGTCGTGGGCGCCTGTGATGGGGTGGCGGCCGGTTTGGGCGCCTCTTGTCGAGCAGGCGGTGATGATCCCCCGGCCATCGCAGCAAGCCGACTTTTCATCAGCTTGGCGATGCTGGAATAATCCAACCCTGCACAATGGTGAACACAATTAGTTAAAGTACAAAGAGGGCACAACAAAAAGAAGACAGAACACCTAGGCGCCTACAGACCATCATTATAATACGCCTAAATAATAGGAGGGCGGTTCTCCGCAGGACGCAAGTCCACACGCTCCGCACAAATCAAGCGGACGCCTTCTTTCTCTGCTTGGGACAGTGACACTGGCGAGTTGAATTCCTCGACTTGTCCCAACTCCAACAGCCTAAGGAAGGCGCCTCCACTCTCAAAAAACGAGTCCCGATACGCCTTCATAAAGAAGAAGCCGTTGAACCATTTACGGTTGAGTTTGGGACATCGTGACACAAAATGGTAAGGACGCTTCTTCTGCTTCTGAAGTGATAAACAGTTGTCGAGGGGCGCCATCTTGAAAAAGTACCTAAACAAGTTGAAGGTGGGCTCCACATTGTTCTCCCGACACCTCAACTTGAATAGAATCACTATGGTAATGACTGATGGGGATAGGCGCCCCAACGAGCAACCGCACGTCGTCAGAATCCTCTCCATAATATGGTCGAGGGGGAAGCGCAGCCCGAATCGAAAGTACTCCTGGCACACCCCGATCCACTTGGGCCCGCAGACGCCCACTCGTGAGATAGGAGAAGGGGGCGCATACCACCAGTCGTGCGGCAGTTGCAGACTGGTGACAAGCTCATGGACGCGCGCCAGAGTGACCGTCGACTCATGCTTCGGCCCGGCCACGTCGAAGGGCAAGTGGGCCGTCTCCACTGGTAGATGATCCGGAGGGAAGCATTTCTCCCATGTGGTGATCTTGTAGGATCCATCCGCGGGCAGGAATCCGGGTGCCGAGGCGCTTGAGGGTCCGGCAGATGTTGAAGCAGGCGCCTCCTCTAAACCAACAAATGACCCAGACGCAACGTGGACGTAGGGTAAGTGACGCCCTACCCTAATTAACTAGAATAAACTCAGCAAAACCAACGAACGAAAAAAAGACTCCTTACCGCTTCGGGCCGGACGTCTCGCCTCACCACCTGCGCCAGAGGCGCCTGCGCTTGAAGCGCCCGCACCAGATGCACCTGCGCCCGGGGCGCCTTGTCCAGAGGCTTTGTCTTGTTGTGGGGATGACATTTTGGACGGACGTAAAGAAGAAATATGACAAAAGCAACGTTTGACAAGAGAGAAGGCAGAGAAGAATCTAGAGAGAGGTCAGAGCGAAATCTTAGAGAGAAGTCAAATGGAAGAAAGTGAGAAACTAGAGGGGGGAGGGGTATTTAAAGGGAAGAAAGATCCCAGCCAAACCTCGCGCCGCGCGCCACGTGTCAACACCACGGGCGGACTCTTCAGCTTCCCCTCCACCTTAAAAAAAAAAATCGAACGCACGTGCCGATATCACGGGCGGACTTTTGAGCTTCCCCCACCCTTTCCTTTTCTGGAAATTTCCAGAATCCCAATTTCGAATTTTCTTTTAATTCGAAATTTCAAATTCCCCGGCAAGCAAAGCGTGGGGCCACGTCAAAAGTTCCCCCGTGAGGGGGGCATAAGGGTAGGGACAGGCATCATGATGAACTCCATGAAGGGGCGCCCATGGATCACAAAGAGGAAGCGCACAAAACAGGGAGCATCAACAAAGGCTGGGCGTCCATAAGCGAGGAGTGGTCAGCAAGGACGCCCACAAACCAAGCGAAGCATAAGAATACAAAGGGGGGCGCCCATAGGAAGTAGGCGTCTATGGAGAAAGAGGATGCAAGGCCGCGACAAGAGAACCAGCCAGGCGCTCAAGGGCTAGACCATGAGCACCTGACTGGGGGGGCAATTGTTGGGGGTACTACCCAAAGGTTAATGGTCTGGGCCCCCAAAAAGTAGGATTGGGGGCAGGGCCCAAAAAACGGTTCCAATAAAGGCCACTAGGCCCAAGCAAGAGGAAAGGCCCAAAAGGACAAAACACTAAAAGCCAAGAGAAGACCAGCTGTCAGGTGGTCCACTGCCTGTGGGCGCCTGTCGCGTGTCAGAAGCCTGACAAGGCAGTTGGATGTCTCACAAGGAGGACACAGAGCATTAAATGGAGGCGATGACGTGGAGGAGATCAACCTCGAGTTCGATGAGTATAAATAGGGGCAGTTGGTAGCATTTACACAGGTTGGATTCTCTCACCAAATTTACTACTGGAGAACACTTCTCTCTCTAAGAAACTAACTTGGGCGTCGAAGGATTAACGGGCCCGGGCGCCCCCCTCTTTGTGTGTGTAGGCAGGCGCGAAGAGAGGCTCCTGCTATACCGGCGGGTACTGTGGCTCAAACAGTATCATATTATTTAGTTTATATAATGTTAATTAACAGTAATTAGTACCTAACCAATCTATAATACATAATTTACTTTCAAATTATAGATGAGACATATTTGGCCAGGTACTTACAGTCTTAAACCATCATATGTTGTGAGATATATAATATAATAAACCTATGAATTTTTTTGTTGCTAATGAACAAACCTTTGAATTATCAAACAACCAATTCATAAGCTATAAATCGGTTTGCTCATAAACTACTAGTTGAGTTGGCTTGGTAGCCACACTGTTAAGCTAGCTAATGAGTTCAAAACGAGCCAATTTCCAAGTTGAGCTCATCGACCCAGTCGAAGTGACTCCCAATCCTAAAGAGGTTAGCTCAAAGTCTACTCGGTTGTTAGTAAATAAATCGAGTGCCGAGCAAGTTTTTATAGAATCTCACTTCGAGCCGGTCGTAACTAATTCGATTGACTCATTTGTTGGCCTAAGGAAGAGGCAATTGAGGGGATTTATCCAACGTCCTCTCCATGCCCTACTACCTTATGCAATAGATGGGGACGAAATTGACCAGATGCATCATACATATATAGTTCGGTATCCAGCCTCATATGTAGTTACTTCTATGTGTGCGTGCATGTGGCAAGTTGATTCATTAGCTAGCTAGCAGACAAATTTTGATGATTTTTATGGACTAGTAGTGAAAATTAATGTCCCAAGTGCAAGCTAGCATCACTCAGCTAATTCACCAAAGTCGGCCCTCAATCTGATCCTGATATAATCCTCAATTCTGTTTTCCAGCAATCCCCTAACAAGTTACCTCTAAACTCTAATAGCTACGGAATAATTAAGCAAGCTTAATCTTGCTTGGGCCATTTGTAATAATTAACTAGCACAACCCTAAGAAAAGAACACACTTATTGCAACATGTTTCAAGTTCAACTATGAAACTCTCGTGTCCAAATTCGAGCTTTACCAGTTCGATCTCTTCAAGGAAAGAGCGAATTTGTGGAAGTGTGGAGGAGGTGATCCCGTTATTCGCTTCGATGACAACATTAATATCATAATAAGGAAGACCATGAAAAGTAAAAGGGGAGAGATATTATGTGAGAAATAATACATATTAACGTTAGTATTCTCCTTTTCGAGAAATTTGATCAAATTGTTTGGAGTTAGAAGCCCTTTGTTTTGTGAATTGGATTGGACATATTATGTGGCCATGCCAAACTATTGTCTAGTGTTTTCGTGTCAAGGGTCATGTGTTAACTAATTTTTGTGAGGAGAAGACACATTGTTAGCTAGCTTGTTTATTAAGAAATGGCATAATCGACCAAACACTGCTAATCCCCCATCCACAAGAAACAAAATTTGTGCTCCCCAAAATTATTTAGAAACAGACGACACGTATCACAAATTGGGAGAGAGAGCCACTGTAGGGAAAAACCCCTACATAGTTCAGGGAGGAAGTTGTTCAATGTTTGGTCATATATGTACTCAGGAAGATCCAAATTTGGCCTCAAAGGTGTAAATGCAGCAGGACAACATTAGGCAAGTTTTAATGTAGCAAATGATATGCTGGCAGGTGATGAGGCAGGCAACTAACATTGTTTTCCAAATTTGGGTGTTTGTGTTTTCATCGTTTCTTTTTTCGTGTTAGGATGCAACTTCGAGCTATATACATGAATAAATTTTGTTTGTTTTAATCTTAAGTAAAATCACACAAAATTCAGATTTAGGTAAGTGTCACATAAGCACTCTCTAAGTCTCGATCGAATGGAAAACTGTAGTTGAGATCACAAACTCTAATAAAGGAAGGATGATCACCCGCAAAATTTTCTAACATACTGTTTGGTATAAATGAATTCCATAAGTTTTGAGGAATTTATTTAGAAATGAAACTTTTTTGTGTTTGGTATTTAAAAGAATTAATTTTCAATTCTAAATTTTGAATTCTATGGAATTGAAACTAGTTATAGCAATTCTGAGGAATTTAGATGGAATTTCCAAATGAATTCCACAAGTATTTACTAATTATAATAGAATGTCATAATTATCCTCTTTTATTAACTAAATTACTTATACATATGACATACCAAACACTGGAATTCATTTGATAGTGAATTCTACACGGCAATTCATTTTATTTATATAGATATGAATATGACATACCAAACACATGATTTCTTTTGACAATGAATTCTACACGATAATTCATTTTACAATGAAATGAATTCGCGATTCTTTTGATACCAGTCAAAAGAGATCATGTGTTTGGTATGTCATATTCATATCTATATAAATAAAATGAATTCTACACGATAATTCATTTTACAATGAAATGAATTCGCGATTCTTTTGATACCAAACGGTTTGTAACTTTTAAATTTGATACTAACTTTTAAATTTGTAACTTTTAAATTCAGATCGACGATGGCACCCTTCCGACAAAATCTCAAGCTCGATACCGTAGTCGCAGGCGAGGTTCTGCAGAGCACCGGCTACTGCGATGCATTCAGTCGTCGATGAACAAACAATAAAAAAAATATATTTCCGCTGCCGGGATTCGAACCCGGCCCCGGGGACCCCTTTGCAGAAGTCACCGGGCTCGCACCCCAGGATTCATCTTAATTTCTTAATGCTACAGCGGATTGGTGATATTTTTCCGTTTCTTATCTTTTTTATATAGCTGGGCCCTACCTCACCAGTTTATCGAATTTAGGGACGGGTGAACATGCCTACTTTCTTCAACCTCAACTGTTCCATTGTCTATATGTTTTGGTCTAAATTCCATGTAGTATTACTTAAATTATTTTGAATAGTATTTTTATTATCTCATATTTTAGTTATAATTAAATTGTAAATATTAACGGGTGAGAATCTTAACTTTTAGAATAATTTAATCCAAGTTTTCTAATGAGAAAATAAATATTCCTAATGTGTTCTTTTTTAAATTCCGCATCCATATGATTCGGTATGCCATGACCCTCGTCCCGTGATTAATTACTCGACATGGATCTGACATGGCACGAGACGAATATAGATAGCGAAATACCCGCCCCAGACTTGCACCATTCCATTCCTACCTCCCACTACCATTTCACAAGTTTTATTGGCAAAAGAAGCACTTCATGAAGGGACAAACCTATGAATTATCAAGGAGCCAATTCATAAGCTATAGATTGGTTTGTTCATAAACTGCTAGTCGAGTTGGCTAGGTAATCACACTCGACTCGCCCATTAGTAAATAACCAAATATTGGACGAGTTTTTCTCGAATCTCGCTTTGAGCCGCTTGTAAGTAGCTCAACTCATTTGTTGGCCTAGGCAATTGAGTGGATTTATCCAACGTCCTCTCCGTTCCCTACTACCTTATGTAATAGATGGGGGCGAATTTGACCAGATGCATCATACATATATAGTTCGGCATCCAGCATCATATGTAGTTACTTCTATGTGTGCGTGCATAAGGCAAGTTGATTCATTAGCAGACAAATTTGATGATTTTTATTGGCTGATGAAAATTAATGTCCTAAGTGCAAGATAGTATCACTCAGCTAACTACTCGCCCAAACCAGCCATCAATCTGATCCTGATCTTAATCCGCAACTCTGCTTTCCTGCAATCCACTAAAAAGTTACCTCTAATAGCTACCGACTACTTAGCAAGCTTAGCCTTGCTTGGGCCAAAAGTAATAACCAACACAATCCTAAGACAATAGAGCACTTATTGAAACATGTTTCAACCATGTAAGTCTCGTGTCTAGATTCGAGCGTTACTGGTTCGATCTCTTCAGAGAAAGAGTATATATGTGGAAGAACAGAGGCGACCTTGCGTCACTTACACTTGGACGATCAACATATATGAGTAACATAATAAGAACATGGAAACTAAAGTAGATATATATTATTTTTTTTTTGCTTACACGGGAGGCAAAAACTGCCGCAGAGGGAGAAGGGAGACGGGGGGAGAGAGGGTTACAGAGAGGGGGTGGAGGCAACGGAACTTAAAATGTTCCTGGGAAAAGTTTGTCCTCTAAAGTCGTCTCTAATGATAGTACGGAGCCCTTGGGGAGGTAAATCCAAAACGCACTTACCATAGGGATAGACGAGACCGTGCTTCGAGAGCCAGTCTGCGGCTCTATTCCCTTCTCGGTAAGTGTGAACTAGCTTTACCACCCAATCCTGAGCTATTCTCCGTCTGATAGCCGTCAGAAGAGTCGCTTGAGGGTGAATCCGATCATTTCTCTTCTCTATAAGCTGGAGGGCCATCTGAGAGTCGGATTCCACGATGATGGTTCTGCTGCCAGCCTGCCAAGCTACACCCAACCCATGATAGATGCCCCAGAGCTCTGCCTGAACCGCTGAACACGTCCCAAGATTGACAACAAAACCTGTAATCCAAGAGCCAAGGTGATCCCTCAAAATGCCTCCTGCACCTGCCGGACCCTGCGTCCCATTAGCTGCGCCATCCACATTGATCTTTGTCCAACCTGCCGGAGGTGGAGTCCACCCAATTTCTCTGAGCGTGCGCTGAATCGGGGCAGAGCAGCGCCCGATGATGTCCGGCGGAGCCATCCAAGCTTTGTGCCATAAATTCGCCTTGATCTTAATTGCCTGGGTCAAGGAGGGTGGCGAAAGGGTCTTGTCACTCCCTTTGAAGACGCCCTCGTTTCTGTTCTTCCAAAGACTCCACAGTGCAATGCTGAAGAAGGCTTTCCAGGGGGTCTCGATTCTCGGCATCTCTTCCGTCTGCAGGTTTTTCTTTAGCCACTGTCTGAACTGCATACTGAAGAACTCGTCCTGCTTCTCGGTGGGGATGGTGCGTGCCCAAAAGAAAGCCGCAGGGGGGCAGTCTCTGAAGATGTGGAGACAGGTCTCCTCCTGAGTCAAGCACCTGTAACAGAAAGGAGAGGAGGTGATTTTCCTTTTATACCTCTGCACATTACTGCTCACCTTATCATGTGCCACGAGCCACATAAAACAGCGGACTCTCTCCGGGACTGGCAGGTTCCAGATCGTCTTCCAGAGGTCATTAGGGTCGTTTGTTGTGGGCTGCTGCGTGAGCTGAAAAGCACTTTTAGCTGAGAAGTTGCCATCCGAGGTGGGGTGCCAAAAAAGGACGTCGTTCTCTCCCGTAAGCGGATCGACAGCACGCGCCGTGATTTTATGGACCACACTCTCCGGAAGGAAGTCTTCGAATTTTCCGGTTAGCCAGGCTCCTTCCTCATCCACGTAATCCGCAACCACGGCGTTCATCTCCTCCTCCGGGACTGGGCTGGTGGCTATTTCCTTTAGAGGAACCTGCAAAATCCAAACATCGGACCAGAAATGGGTGAGATTTCCTCTATGAATATTCCACCCACACCCTTTTTTCAGCAGATCACTAGCTTTTGATATGCTGTTCCAGGTAAAGGAACTTCCCTTTAATTGCTTAATGATGCTGAGATCCTCCCTGCCCTTGCCATACTTTGAACGCATTATCCGCGCCCAGAGGGTCTCTTTCTCTGTTAGGAGTCTCCAGCCGCACTTAGCTAACATTGCCAGGTTGACATCTCTCGCCGGGCGGAGTCCGAGCCCTCCTTTCTCCTTTGGGAGGGTCAACTGCTGCCACCCCCACTAAATGGAGCTTCTTTTTTTCCTCTGAATCTCCCCAGAGGAAACCACGATTGATTCTGTCCAGCGAATTGCAGATCATTTTGGGCATCAGCTCCACCTGCATAGGATAAACAGGTATGGACGCAGCAATAGACTTTACAAGAGTCATCCGGGCTGCAAGAGAGAGATGCTTAGCTTTCCATGGTGCCAGTTTCCTTTGGATTTTGAGGAGAAGATCCTGATATCTGCCCCGGGTCACCCTACCATGAATTGCCATGACTCCGAGATATCTCCCAAGGTCCACCGTAAGAGGGATCTCCATGCGCGCACTCAGGGATCTCGCCTGTCTTCTGCTGATGTTTGCCGAGACGAACATGGCTGACTTGTGGAAGTTCACCCTCTGCCCAGAGCTACTGCAAAAGTCGTCCAAACACTGCTTGATAATCCTGATCTGCGAGCCCCCTGCTTCTGCAAACAACACAAGATCATCGGCAAAAAAGAGGTGAGAGAGAGGAGGGCCGTCCTTGGACAGCTTGATCGGCCGCCAGAGCTTATTCTGAACTGCCTGGTCGATTCTGTGGGACAAACGTTCCATACACAAGACAAAAAGGTAAGGGGAAAGGGGGTCTCCCTGCCGAACTCCTCTGGACGGAATGATGGGGGTTGACAGCTCGCCATTCCAGAGAAGGCGCATCCTGTTATGCTCCACGCAGTACATGATGCACCCTATCCATGAGCTAGGTAAGCCTATTTCCTTGAGTGTATCCCGCAGGAAATCCCACCTCAGACGGTCGTAGGCCTTCTCGAGATCGATCTTCATCACAATCCCACCCTTCTTCCCTTTCTTTCTCCGAAGGGTGTGGAGAACCTCCTGCAGGACGATGATATTGTCGGTGGTTTGCCTCCCCGGGATGAAGCTGCTTTGGCGAGGAGAGACCAGCTTCTTCATGATCGGCTTCAACCTGTTGGTGATGGCCTTCGTGATGGCTTTCAGGCAGACATTGTTAAGAGATATGGGTCTGAGCTGGGACGCCATTTCCGGGTGCTCCACTTTAGGAATGAGTACCACCGTCGAATCAGTGACATTTTCCGGGAGGCCACCTGCATTAAAAAACTCCAAAGCCATGTTAATCAAAGATTTTCCCACAACTCTCCACTCCCGCTGGTAGAAAGCTGCATGGAATCCATCCGGGCCAGGGGCTTGGAACGGTTTCATCTCATGGATCGCCCGATGGATGTCCTCTGCTCCAAACGGTCTCAGCATAGCAGCAAAATCCTCTTGGCTAAGGCGGGGGAACGCCCCTCTGGGCATGAGGTCCTCATAATTGTTATTATCCTGCACAAACAGAGAGACAAAGACATTATAGACAAAGTCAGCCAGCTCCTGGGGATCATTGATCCACTCCCCAGTAGCCCCTTTGAGGCTGCTGATGTTGTTCCTGCGCCTACGGATGACCGCCTGGTTATGGAAGTATCCAGTGTTTCGCTCTCCCTGTTGGACCCATTTTTCTCTTGACCGTTGGAACCAGAATAGCTCCTCCTGCTCGAGAACCTCGTCTAGCTCTCTCTCTAACTTGATTTGAAGCTTGAGGAGACCGGGAGAAAAAGACGTAGCCACCCTCTCTTGAATCCCGTGGATGCGTGCCATCAACCTTCTCTTCTTGTGGAAGATACTTCCAAAGGTAGTTTTGTTCCAATGGTTTAGATTGGACGCCATTTTCTCGAGGGCAGCTGGTAGGGAGGCGTGATGGTCCCATCCCCCCTTCCACAACCTGGTCAAAAGAACCACTAGTTAGCCAAGCCGCTTCAAAACGAAAAGGGCGGGTAAAGGAGGAGTTGACTCCCTGGTTTCCAATGGTGGTAAGAATAGGGTGATGATCCGAGTGGAGGCGGGGGAGATGCTTGACAGTGGTGTTCGGTAAGCACGAATTCCAGATAGTGTTGCAGAGGCTTCGATCGATGCGGCTTGCTTTGTACGTGTTGGGATTGTCCCCTCTTGTCCACGTGAATCGCGGACCTGAGAAGCCAAGATCAATAAGTTCCGCCTGATTTATTCTGTTGCTGAAGACTCTGCACTTATAGAGCGTGGAAGGGGAGGGTTGGCCTGAATTCTCCTCCGGTTTCAGAATAGAGTTGAAGTCCCCGGAGAGAAGCCAAGGCAGATCGTTCGATTGGCTGGTGCGTAGGAGAGTTCGCCACAAACTATGTTGTTGAGATTGCTGAGGGCTAGCATAAACTGCTGTAAACAGCCATTTAGGGGCAGATCCAGTAGTGACTTCAACCGACAGATGTTGTGAGCAGGCTGAGATCACTTGAAGCTGGAAAACAGCAGCATTCCAGCAGAGCCAGATGCCTCCTTTCCGCCCTTCAGACTCTACTCGCATAATATTCGGGAATCCCATCCTCTCACATATTTTGTTGGCAGAACTTCCACTCACCTGCGGCTCCAAGATAACAAGAAAGTCAGGATTATAATTCTTAACAATCAGCCTAAGGGCTCTGGCCGATGCAGCACTACCAGCACCCCCAATATTCCAGGCAATGATTTTAAAATTCTGAAATTGACTAAAAGACATGGGGAAAAAAATATAAGCAGAGAGTAAAGAAGGGGGGGGAGGGGAGCCGAGCAGCTAAGGAGAAACAATCAGGGGGCGACGAGCTGGGGATCTCTCTCGGTGGCCGCCGAGGAGCTGTCGCCGGTGATGGTCCGCGTTGACTCGGGGTCCTCTGACCGGCAAGCCGCGCCCGTCCACGCCTCGATCTCTTGGAGTGTCAACGCCGCCAGCTTGGATCTTGTTTTGCCTTTCCTCTCCTTCACCGGTGTCCAGACTTGGAGCGCCTTGGTTACAATCGGTCTCGAAGCTTTGCTCGGGGATTTCAACTTCTTCCTTTGTTTATTCTGATTTTTGGTGCGAGCAGAGGCCGATGGTGTTATTTCCATTTTTTGCTGGTCGGTGCGAGCGTCTGTTTGAGAAGGGGTAACCAGCTGGATGGTTGTTCCCTTTGCGGTTGAGACGGTTGTCAGAGAGGGAGGGCTTGGGGCCTGATCCAGGCCATCATTGAACTCCTTCCGTGGACTGGGAGATTGTATGGGCTTAGTGCCTGAACTCGACGGCCCATCGGCTTTAAGTGAGACACTTTTGGGCCGCTGAGAGTTGGGCTGTTGCTTCTTGGGGACAGGCCCGAGAATGCCCTTCCCTCTCTCTTTCCCATCAGAAATCTCCGCCCCTGCTTTCCCTTTCTTCTTCGCCATTGTCCCCCGATCCCTTTCTAATTTTTCTCCGCTAATTGCTCTTTCCAGCCGTTGAGTCCCTGCGCCGCTTGCTTCATGATGATGCTCGGCGTTCGTGTGGCCCTCCTTCACGGTAGCCTTTCCTTTTCCTCCCTTTCCTTGAATTTCGTTTTGATTATGGAAGGAATCAGGGTTGTTTCCTTTTTCTGTGTTGCTGCCTCCACGCCGTGATTTTCGGGTAACGAGCATCCACGGCCCGAAGCCGGACTTCTCTTCCGGTGCGGTAACTGGTTCCGGCGCCGGCGAACCTCCAGCTACCACAATACTCCGTTGCGGGGATGGGGATCTCAGGTTGGGGCAACTCTCCTTAGTGTGGCCGACTTTTCCGCACTCAAAACAGCACACTGGTAGGTTCTCATATTCCAGATACTGCCAGGCTCCATCAAGCCGGACTCTTGTAATCAGTGGCTTTGAGAGATCAATTTCCACTGCAATTCTTGCGAATCTTGCCCGTTGCTGATGGAGAGTGTGATAATCCAGCTTGATTGTGCGTCCAATCATATTCCCCAAAGAGAAGAGTACTTCTTTGTGATAGAAGTGAATCGGGAAGGCCGGAAGTTGAACCCACACAATCATCGAGCTCGGCAGTTTGTCAGAGAGACGGAATTCCGGGGTCCATTGTTGAACAAGCAAGTAGTGATCGAAAATCGTCCAAGGTCCCTCCGTGAGAGCGCGGAAATAGTCCATGTCATTGCTGAGTTTCACCATAAAACATTCCGATCCGAGGAGCATGACTTCCATTGGTCCTGTTGGTCGCCACTGAGCACGAAGCTTACTACTAAAAGTGGTGAAGGATATCTGTAGCCCTAACGTGCGGACCACCAGAGACCGCTGCCAAGGTTTGCTGAGTTTGGTCCTAAAACTGTCGGATACCTTCAGTTCTGGTTCTCCATTGAATATGCCTCGGACCAGATCATGTTCGCCCACTGGTGTCCAGGAAACCATCCCCACAGCAGGACTAGCAGACACCCCGGCGACTGCATTTGCATAGGATAAAGGTACAACCTTAGTTGGTCCTTCTGCAGTATTATTCGGCTTATCGTCAACCGCCATGGAATCGTTCCCTGTGGCGGAGTCTCCATTGGGCGTGGCTGAGGGATCGTTTGAAACACCCTGCAAGGGAGCCGGAGGCACCTCTTGGTCCGGCGGTCTGTCAGAAGGGGAGAGATTTCCTGTCGCCGGTAAGACCTCAGAGAGCACCTCAGAGAGCATTTTTTCCCTAATTTGTTATTGAAGTTGGAATCCTCTTGTTTTTGAATTGGATTTGGACATATTTGTGGACATGCCAAATTAAATTATTGTCTAATTAATAGTGTTTTCATGTCAAGGGTCATGTGTTAACTCAAATTTTCGAGGAAGAGACACATTGTTAACTAACTTGTTTATTAATTAAAAACAAGGCATAATTGTAGGGGGAAACCCGAAACCTCTACATAGTTTAGGGAGGGAGTTGTTGTTCAATGTTTGGTCATATAGGTACCAAGGAAGACCCAAGTCGGCCTGAAAGCTGTAAATGCATGACAGTGTTTAGGCAAGTTTTAATGTAGCAAATGATCACTACAAAACAAACCACCTACAGTAGGGGTTTATTTGCCTTTTATCAACCAATAAAACCGCCGCTAAGAGTCCCGCCAGGGGTTACTGATGTTAATTGTATTGGGTGTCAATTGTAATTAGCCTTTAATCCTTGTGCTAGAAGTATTGGTTAATTACACTTAGGTCCTGAGATAGGGGTTTTTCGACTATGTTAAATAGGTGATGTTAGCCGATCTTGTAACCTAAGGATTCTCGGATAATACAATTGACTCTGAGAGGTTGCTCCTCTCCGTGGATTAGTCTCAACGATACTCGTTGAGGATACCACGTAAATCGGTGTTCGTGTTTTGTTATCCTTCTTTTGATCTTGTGTTTAACATGGTATCAGAGCCCATTCACGGATCCTGGGTTTAATTGTTGCTGCTGTGTGTTCTGCCTCTTGCGTCCGCCTTCTGGTTTCGTGCGGCTCGTGCGCCTTTAGGGTTTTTGGCTGCTTTCGGGATTTCTTCTTGGTGGTCACTTGGAATTGCTCATCATGGATGCTTCAAAAATTGATTCAGTCTCCGTTAAGTTTAATGGCCGGAATTTTGCTCTCTGGGAGCTGCAATTCCGCTTGTTTGTGCAAGGGCGCCGTTTATCCTCTATTCTGGACGGTACGCAGCCTGAACCGGACGCCACTGCATCGGCCAAGGATCGGGATGACTGGGCGGTCAGCAATGCCCAGGTCATGGTTTGGATTTTGGGATCGGTTGATCCGCCGATCGCTCTGAGTCTTCGTGCCTTCCCTACGGCGCACGCTATGTGGCGCCATCTCTCCGACGTTCACTCTCAATCCAGCCCGTCGCAGAAGTTTGAAGTTGAGCTGGATTTGGCTCGGTTGCAGCAGGGAGACCTTGATGTCAGGTCCTACTACCAAGCTGCCGTCAATCTCTGGACGGAACATGACCTCATCACGTCCTCCGTGCTCTCGTCGGCGGCGTCTGCTGAGGTTCTTCAGGATCGCGCTAGCTCGCGCGTTATGCAGTTCTTGATGAAGTTGCGGGGAGAATTTGAGGGCATTCGCGCCTCCTTGCTGCATCGCAACGTCACCAGGTTGGAAGATGTGTTGGGCGAACTTGTCCGCGAGGAAACAAGACTTCGCAGTCAAGTGAAGCTTGACATTCACCAATCTGATTCGACTTCCGCGTTTGCTGTCTCGGCTGGGAAATCTGGTTCTTCAGCGCCCTCGACAGACACTGCTGCTTTTGCCGTTGGGTCTGAACGCCCTCGGTTTCGTACGGCGACAGGGGAGATCGTTTGCTTCCACTGTAAGGAGCCAGGGCATATCCAAAATCACTGTCCACGCCGGAACTCTTGTAACTACTGCAAAGCTTCTGGTCACAAAATTGGTGACTGCCCCATTCTCGCCAAACGTGGTCGCAACCGATCGTCAGGATCCTCTTCTGGTGGAGGGACTTCGGCTGCCTCTTCTAGTCCAGCCTACGCGACTACTCTTGCTCCTGTCCAGCCTGCGACTTCATCATCGGTCGGTTCTGTGACTCCTGATTACATCCGTCAATTGGTGCAGGATGCGATCAAGGAGGCTCTTCCTACTGCTCTGGGTTCGGTCTTTACTGCTGGTATGCATTCTTGTTCTTCTCCCTCCTGGCATCTTGATTCTGCTGCCTTTAACCACATGACAGGTTCCCGTTCCTCCTTTTGTTCCTTACGGCCTAATCGGCCTATTATGCTTCAAGTGGCGGATGGTACTTGCTTACCCGCCCAGGGGATTGGAGATGTTCAACAGTCTCGTATTCGTCTTTCTATGTCCCGAAATTAGTGCCTAGTCTTGTGTCTGTGGGGCAGCTTGCGGAGGACGGGTGTCGTGTTACCTTTGATGGTCGTGGTTGTGTTGTGCAGGACACGAACACAGGGAGGGAGATAGGCCGAGGGACTAAAGTTGGGCGTGTGTTCACCTTGGATAGCTACTCTGGATGTCCGAAATTGGATGATGGTGCAGCCAGTAGAGGAAGTTTGGATCCTGTTCAAGGCGCAGCATGCTCTCCTAAATTTTTTGATTTTTCTCCTGTTGGATATTCTGTTAAATTGTCAAACTGGGATTTATGGCACCGTCGGTTAGGCCATCCTCATTCGGCTCGTTTGTTGGATATGTTTAAACAGAATTTATTATCGGGCAGTTCAGTTTCGGATTCTCGTGATTGTGTTTCTTGCATTGAGGCTAAACTATCTCAACAATCTTTCGCTTCCAGTACTACGGTTTATACAGATCCGTTTGATCTAGTCCATACTGATTTGTGGGGGCCTTCGCCTGTGACATCACGTGTTGGCTTTCGCTATTTTGCGTTGTTTGTGGATCAGGCTACAAGATTTGCATGGGTTTACTTCCTTCGTCACAAATCTGATCTTATTAAAGTGGCTAAGGAATTTATCCAGATGGTTAAAACGCAGTTTGGAAAGATTGTTAAAATAGTTCGCTCTGATCCTGGTGGCGAGTTTATTTCTGGTCCTCTGCAGGAAGTGTTTAAAGATCTTGGGATTTTACCTCAACAGTCATGCCCGGGAGTTTCTCAACCAAATGGACTAGTTGAACGTAAACATCGTCATGTACTAGAACTGACTCGTGCGCTACTGTTTCAGTCTTGGGTTCCATCGTCATTCTGGGTAGAGGCGATTCACACTGTGGTGCACTTGATTAACAGACAGCTTACTCCGATACTTGGTCAACGGAGTCCTTATGAAGCTCTCTACGGCAAACGCCCGACATACAAGGAGCTCCGGGTGTTTGGCTGTACTTGTTATGTTCTCCTTCCGAACCGTGAACGTAACAAACTCTCTCCTAAGGCTGTGAAGTGCGTGTTTGTCGGGTATAGCGACAAACACAAAGGGTACGTCTGTTATGATGTACCTAGTCGTCGAATTCGCATTTCGTGTAATGTCGCATTCCTTGAGCATATCCCGTACTATGGATCGGCGGCTGATTCCCCCTCTCGTCCTGACTTGGAATTTCTTCAAGCTTTGCCTATATTTCCTGATGTCCAGCAGCTGGTAGTTGATCCTCCTGATCCACCCACGCCGCCGCCTGAAACCACTTCTCTTCATTTGGATTCTCCATTAACTACCGCTAGCTCTTCTGCTCACATGGGGTCTGCTTTGGACACTTCGTCCTCTTCCTCGGGTGGGGAATCTTCTCCTCCCTTGGACTTTCATCTCGTTGAGAACGAGGAGCCTCCCCAGCTGCGTCGCTCCTTGCGAGCAAATAAAGGGAAATTGCCGGTGCCGGCCCATATGTCGGATTTTGTAGCCTTTTCGACGACACCCATTCCGGTCCCAGCAACGTATAAACAGGCTCGGGGTAATCCTCATTGGGATGCAGCTATGACTACTGAAGTACATGCTCTTGAGGCAAACCACACTTGGGACATTGTTCCACGTCCAGTCAATGCTCCTGTTATTGGGTCCAAGTGGGTTTATAATATTAAGCTGCATCCTGATGGTTCTCTTGAGCGATTTAAAGCGCGTGTTGTAGCTCAAGGATTTCGTCAGGAATTTGGTATTGACTATGAAGAAACCTTTGCTCCAGTTGCTAAAATGCAAACTGTCCGGACATTATTTGCCATGGCAGCGATGAAAGGATGGTGTATTAAGCAGTTGGATGTGAAGAATGCTTTTTCTTCATGGCGATCTGAAGGAGACGATTTATATGGAGTGTCCTCCTGGTTACTTATCTGGTGACAAATCGAAGGTATGTTTACTTCGTCGATCCCTTTATGGTTTGAAGCAGGCTCCGCGAGCATGGTTTGAGAAATTTCATGATACCATTTTGATGGCTGGTTTCCATCAAAGTGATAATGATCCATCCCTGTTTTTGAGACGTACTGATCGTGGACTCACTGTTTTGCTTATTTATGTTGATGATATGTTGGTAAGTGGAGATGATACTACTGGAATTCAGGAGCTTACTAATAATCTCCATGAGGCCTTTAATCTGAAGGAACTGGGGGATGCTGCGTACTTTCTGGGCCTCGAACTACATCGATCACCCTCTGGTTTGTTGGTCAGTCAGAGGAAATATATTACAGATCTCTTGGAGACAGCTCATATGGATGAATGTGAGTCGTGCGCAACTCCAATGGAGCAAAACTTGAAGTTGCGTCAGTCTGATGGTGATTTGCTTCCTGATGGTTCCACATATCGAAGTCTGGTTGGGAGTTTGATCTATCTCACTCATACCAGACCTGATATCTCATATGCCGTACAGGTTATTAGTCAGTTTATGGCTGCTCCTCGGACTACTCATATGGTGGCAGTTACTCGACTGTTAAGGTATCTAAAGGGGACAACTGATGTTGGTTTATTCTTTCCTTCGACTGGTGATCCTGTGATTGAAGCATATGCGGATGCAGACTATGCTGGCTGTCTTGATACTCGACGTTCTACTTCTGGCTGGTGTGTGAAGGTTGGATCCTCTTTTGTTTCTTGGCGCTGTAAGAAGCAAGAGAGAGTTTCCAAATCGTCAACTGAAGCTGAGTATCGATCCATGTCAGAGGTGACTTCGGAACTGGTATGGATTCGTCGACTGGTCCAGGAGCTTGGAGTGAGTTGTGTACTTCCCATGCGCTTATATGCAGATAATACGAGTGCCATTCGAATAGCTACAAATCATGTTCTTCATGATCGAACAAAGCATATTGAGGTGCATGTTCACTACATTCGTCAGCTGGTTTCAGAGGGGGTTATCGAGTTGTCTTATATCACTTCTGAAGATCAGACAGCTGATTTACTCACTAAGGCGGTGGCTACTTCTCGACACTGGTTCCTAGCATACAAATTGATGTTGCGTAAGCATCATCAATTCGAGGGAGGGTGTTAATTGTATTGGGTGTCAATTGTAATTAGCCTTTAATCCTTGTGCTAGAAGTATTGGTTAATTACACTTAGGTCCTGAGATAGGGGTTTTTCGGCTATGATAAATAGGTGATGTTAGCCGATCTTGTAACCTAAGGATTCTCGGATAATACAATTGACTCTGAGAGGTTGCTCCTCTCCGTGGATTAGTCTCAACGATACTCGTTGAGGATACCACGTAAATTGGTGTTCGTGTTTTGTTATCCTTCTTTTGATCTTGTGTTTAACAACTGAAACGGCTGCAAAACCGGTGCTACCGCGACTGCCGCAAAGGAATGACAGGGGTCAAGCCAACCGCTGGTGATTGTGCCTTGCAGCGGTGTTTTGAAGCGGTTGTAATGACTGCGAGCTGTAACTGCCTGGGTAGTTCTTGAAAGGGATTTTGCGCCGGTTTAGACCCTGTTTTATTATTATTTTCATCCAACTTTTGACAGAACTCCCAAACCCCTGGAAAATTAAATTTTAACGATAACTTCCAACGATGGTTTTGGAACAGCGATGGTAAAACCCTCAAAAGACATTTCAATTTCTTCCAATGATGTTGCATTTCAATTTCCACAGCAAAACTCAAGAATCTGAGAAACACAAAATCATTCATCTACCCTACAAACATCTCTCATTCAGAGTCACAAAACCTTTTTCCACAAAATTTCTTCCAATAGAGTAGCAGAAAGGAGACAGAAATCAAGCATTCTTCTACTAAATCTTCTCTTTAGCTCACTTTCCATTTCCCACTCCATTGAACCTTCCTTCAGGGAACCCATAAAGCTTCAACAGCTTGGCAGTCCTGCTTTATGCCTCTGCCAGAAATAAGGGTTCAAAATCGAAGAAATCGGATGTAAATAGGAAAGTACAGGCAATAACATGATTGATGGACATTAACAGTCTTTTCTCTTACTGATGGCAGTCATCCAGCCATCAACTAAAGCCCACAGCTCCAATGCTCATCAACTTATACAAAATCATTGCCAAGCAAATGAAACTAATATATTAATTACGTTGACATACAGAATCAGTATCACTATCAAAGTAGACACCAGATCATATCCAAGGAAATAGATAAAGCAATTCCAAATTTGGTATGCGCATAAAGGGCTTTCACCAGAAGTTCTGAAGCTAACTTAGCAAGGGAGAGGAGAGAATTAGAGGTGCATGAGAATACCTCAACGACTTGCTAAACCCGCTGCAGATGAATATTGATCACGTGGCTGCTGCTCTATCAAAAGGCATTCAGGACACCATTCAATCCCTTCATGAGCACCAACAAGTGAGCCTGATTTTCTTCTTTTCCCATCTAAGCCATAGGATCATCCAATTACATTATCACACTATGTGTAATCAACATAACTTAACCAAAAATGCAGATAATCCTATGCTCAACAGTTAAGTTCTTCCCTGGAGGAAAGAAGGATACCATAAGATTAAGCTAGAAATCAAACAAACTAATTGTTGGAGACTATAAACACAAAAAAACAACCAGTTAATCTTTCAACTAGTTACTTTCAACCACAGCTACACCAACTATACTTCCCTTCCTACTGGTACTCAACCAACTACCAAACTACAGAATACCAATAACAACCAAATTAAATAGCAAAGAAGCTAGATGAAGAGAAAACTAAGTCTGAATAGCTAGGAAGGGAAACTGACCTGTCTCCAAATTATATCGAACCCAAGAGCTTTGATGTTACATCAAAATTTTCTTGGATATCTGCAACCTACAAGAGCAAATGAACTAATGAGAGTGCAAAATACCAGATTTGAGTACTTCCTTAAATTTCCAATCTCTGTCATGTTGTCTATATTTAAGTTAATAAAGCTGGGATCTGCCTTTAATGAAAATTGATAGCAGCTTAGTCAGCAACAGAGTGACCATAATGACAGAACTAGACATGTCTTCTAAATTTGTGGGATGTTAGCATTACTCACCTTCAGATGTTCCATTGCTGCTAGAGTGTAACCAAAAGTACACCTTATGTTTATCAATCCAATTCCTCCATCGTGAAATCCCTAAAATATTGAAGGGTTAGTAACATTATATTACATTATTAATGGAGGAACTAAGAGAAGAGTAAGGTAACAAAACAAAGAGACAACAGTGGAGATCAAATAAATAGAAAGGCCCCAGCCTTTAAACTCATACATCAACCATTGAGCCTTGAGTTAAAGAGTACTCAGTAGCAAACTTTGCAAGTTTCAAGCCAAATCAAAATAATGTGCTTTATACCCTCCAGTGCGTCTCTTCTCCCCTTTCTATAAGGAAGACATAATTTATCAAACCAACTACTTTTAAGTTCTCATCATTGAGTCCTAAAATGAAATAACCATAAGAACAACGGAAAATGGGAGGGCAATTACTCGTTTGTTTACCTTACAAACATCAGACACCAAGGCTACGATGAATAGCAGAACAATCAATGCAGAGGAAGACCCCATAGGTTACAGATGCCACGTAGGATTCTTTGCATTACAATCGAAGCACACCTGTAGAAAAGGTCATTGACTTTAATTCCCAAATCCAGCGTAGGAAACAATCCAACAGAACTGAAACCAAAGTCATAAGGAAGAAATCATAATTATAAGAAAACATACTTTCTTCTCAGTGTTTACTCGGAGTTTCCTAAACATTGCTTCTTTGTCAGTGAAAGTATCGATAGATGCCATAATATATAGCTGGCTGCTTTCACCAAACAAAGCAAGAGATTGAGGTTAGAGAGAATAGAAGTTGTGGGGCTCCAAAGATGTGAGTGGAGAACTCTTGCTTTCCCAAACCTCAGACACATATGACACCAGACACTGTTAGTTCATATAATACAAGACAATATAAAATCAAATTAGCAGGTCCAAACTGTAATTTAGCAATGCGCATCTCAAGACTAACAAAGGGCTCGAACTAAAACAGAGGAAGTGTTGAGCTCCATATCCAATCTCATGTCAAATGAAACATTACAAAGAGGATGCATCTACCTCTGAATCCATCATTATCATCAAACTAGAACAAGATGAAGCAGAACAGAAGCAAAGCCTTCATGCACATCAATTCCAATACGCTAAACACCCATGGAAAATGAAGGAACACAAAGCAACTCTCATCGCCTAATCAACCCAAATTAACAAACAAGAAAAGAACACCGACTACTTTAAACCAAACAACAATTCCACAACCAACCAACTATAGTTATCTCCATGCAGATCGATGACAGAAATCAATACCTAGGGTTGTCAGCAATGTCCTCACAAATGCAGAGAATGACCAGCAACAGATCGACGGAGATGGATCCTGCGGAGAGGTGGTGATCGTCTGAAAAACAGACGAATTCTCCTATGATCTACCGACGTTCGCCTTCCCCTCTCTCGCACGATTTCAGCGATTCCAAGCAATCTGAGGCGACGGAGATTTGAATTAGAAGTAGCAGACAACAACAACGACGCTGTGAGATCACCGCCATCGATGAAACCTATCGCTTGCGAGAGGAGCGGAGGACGGCGGGAGACGATCTGCCAACACGCGATTTCTGAATCTAGGGTTAGGGATTTGTTATCGGGAGAACAGAGTATATAAGTGACGACGAACGAGAATGCTATGTTTAGAGAGAGACTAATAGGCTTTTTGGAATTTGTTGAAATTTCTTTTTGTTTTAATAAAAAACCTGGACCGGTCCTTGAACCGCTGGATGAGACTGCTGTTATATGTAAATCACATGAATGTGGCAGGGATTATGCCAACCGCTGGGAATAAAGCGGTGCCATATGTCCATTTCCTTGTAGTGGATATCCTGGCAAATGACGAGGAATGCAACTAATATGGTTTTCCATATTTGGGCGCTTGTGTTTTCTAGGATACAACTTCGAGGTATATGAATGACCAAATTTTGTTTGATATAATCCCAAGTGAAATTATAGAAAATTCAAATGTAGATATGCATCACATAAGCACGCTCAATCAAATGAAAACTACATTTGAGATGATAAACTATGATAAGAAAAAGATGATCACCTGCAAAATTTTGAAAGCTTGCTTGTAAACTATGAACCTCGTCATAGTATTGATCTATTTATAGTGGGATGTGTTTTTTTTTATTGTTGTGAGTAACTTAACGTGGAATCCGTCTAATTCTAGACTGCAAGTAACTCAACGTGGAATCCCGACTCACCGGTCTCCATCTAACGCTCGCTCCATTTTAGAGGGTGCCAGCGCAGGGCATGGACGGCGTGTACAACGAACTGCCTTGCACAATATTCCTAAACCTTTGTACCATCATTTTTTGTTTTTTCAAAAAAATTCATCATCTAAAATGACGTGGCAGTTTGATGGCATGACGTAGCGTGATGGAGTGATGTGGCAGCTGACAAGAATAGTGGCCTTGTCGGTGAGGAAGAATGCATGCGGGGGAGAGACCTCATATGCGGAACAAATTGAAGCATCGTTGCTGGGAAAGAGCAGATAAGGCAGGCGAGGTTCTGCAGCGAAACCGACGACTCGATGCGTTCACCCGGCGATGAAGAAATGAAAAATGTTATTTTCCGCTGCCGGGATTCGAACCCGGCCCCGAGGACTCCTTTTCATAAGCCACCGGGTTCACACTTCACACCCGAGAATTCTCGTTTGTTTTAATGCTACAATGGGTTTGGTGATACATTTTCGCATTTTGTGGTATTTATAAATAGAAAATTTTACTTGCATGTAATAATAATAGTTAATTTCTAAAATAATACACAAACGATCAATTTTATCATAAATTTTAACGAATTTATTTTAGATGCTAATTGGAACTAATATATTTGCTAATTTGGCGATAGTTAATAGAAAAAAACATTGTCAGGTGGAATTAACTAAATTCACTTGCCATAACTAAAAAAATAAAACAAAATAAAATGAAAGGGTCATTGACCTTCACTTATAAATAAGATATACCCGCGATTAGAATTGGAAGTTTGGTGTCGAAGTTTGGGATATACCGAATATCGTATCCAATTTATCATTGTTTGGTATTATTGAATATCAATTTATTTTTAGGGATCTGGATTGGAGTTGTGATTCATTTGGAGGTTATTTGGAGTTCGGAATTACGGGATTGAGAATGAGATTGTTGACTGTCCTATTGCGGATATTTACCTCGTTGAGGCAAATCTCTGCCTGGAAAGTATAGTCAGAATTTTGAGTCCGGATCTGGTGACTAGGGGGGGTCCTTAGTCACTTGACTAAACCCCCCTCAGCCTTTGGATTGATCTGATGGTCCAGATAAATCAATAAATTATTATTAAATGAGAAGGGTAGTTTTGGCATTATCAATAAATTTTTAACTCCTATTTTTTGGGTTTGTTTTATTTATTATTATTGATTTCTTTTTTTCCCCTCTACAACCGTCTCCTCCTCTTCCCTTTTTTGCGATGTCGAGAGAGAGAGAGAGAGAGAGAGAGAGAGAGAGACATGGCGGAGGAAAGAGATCGCAACGCCGATGGAGGAGAGAGAGAAAGAGAAAGGCGATGATGTCGATGGAGAGAGAGATGGCCACGGCGCTATGCTGGAGGAGAGAGAGGCGATGCCAACGTCGGCGATGATGGAAGAGAGGGCGGCGACGACAATGGAGATCTCGACGGCGACGATGATAATGGAGATCTCGACGGCGACGATGAGGGTGGAGAGAGGGAAAGGAGATCGCGACAGAGGCAGCAACCTTGGAGAGAGAGAAAGCAGATCTAGCCGCGTCGTAGGAAAACAGAGGAGAGAGAGAAGATGGTGGAGGAGAGAGAGGCGGTGCGGCGATGGAGAGAGAGAGGTGGCAACGGCAGTAGAGAGAGTCAGCGGCGGCGGCGGTGGAAAGAGAGTCGACGGCGGCAACAACGGTGGAGAGAGAGGGAAGAATAGTGATTTGTAATGCAAGTGTTGTCGGTTTGTATTGTTAGTATGTTTGTACATAATTTCAGTGTGATTTGTATGGTTTGTATGTTTTGTCAAAATGACAAACCTGGTGAACAAAAATAACAAAGTTTACAAACATTACAAAAAAACCAAAACATATGGTTAGCTGGAACCGGGGGCCTCGCGTTAATGAACAGACGCTCGCTCGTAAACGGAAATTCACGTGGTTGCGGGCGCCTGATTCGGCTAAGGAGAGAACTGCTCTCTGGGACCGTCCTCTCATCAGTCAGGCGCGCTGGTGGTCAATTCAAAGATGGAGCTGTTATCCATCATGCAGGGAATGCAATCTGCTGGCGATTCTGCCTCTGCAGATTCAGGGAGTGCGGCTACTAGTCCTCGGCCTGATGAGCTGGCGCCTGACCAGTCTAAACCAGCAGCAAAGAGAGAGCGGCTTTTGCAGGTTACGCAGCCTGTTATGGTGGAGAATCAAACAAGGGTGGAGGCAGCCGGCCCAGATCGGTCCCCCCTGTCTAATGAGTGTCATGGGGTGGAACTGTCAGGGTCTGGGCTCCCTCCTGACTGTTCCCTCGTTGAGGGATGCCATTCGTCGTCATCTTCCCTTTATCATCCTTCTCAGTGAAACCAGAAGGGATGATGACTTTGTTGAGGATCATATTCGTAGTTTAGGCTTCCAGCATGTGCGTGCCTTCCATGGACTAAATAAGGGGGTGGTTTAGCTGTGGGCTGGTCTGATTTAGTCTCTTGTACAGTATCATACTATTGTTTTGCTTATCTTATTATTGAGCGCCTCCGTCCCTCTTTAGGGAAGTTTATTGTCATCTTCGTGCACTTAAACTGTGATGTACATATTAGGCAGGTTGAACTTAATGCAATTTCATCTTTTCTTTTGTCTTGTGATCTTCCTGTACTCGTCATGGTTGATTTTAATTATCTTCTCTCTTCTTTGGATAAGCATGGGGGCCGTTCCCTTACTCCTGCGGCTTATGCTCAGCTGAATGAGTTTCTTCTTGATTCTAACCTCAATGACCTGTGTAGCATTGACCCTCAATTAACATGGTCTAATCGGCAGTCGGGGACCCATCATATTGTTGAGAAATTGGATAGGTGTTTAGCTAACTCCATGATTCTTCAGTTGTGGCCTGATCTGCAGGTTAGGAATCTCTCGGATATCGGCTCCGATCACCGAATCTTGTTGGTCTCATTCCTCAAGTCCCTAGCCCATTCGCGGAGGCATTTACATTACGATGTATGATGGGACACTAATGCCGAAGTCCCTAATGTTTTCCATACAGCATGGCCGCAGGTTGTTCATGGGACTACCCAGTTCAAACTTCAATCACTCCTCAAGCTCCTTCGTCATGGATTAGTGGAATGGGCTCGACGTGGTACTTCGAACTCGGTCAGACGTATATCTGATTTAAAGCTTCAGATTGAGGATGCGAAGGACGAGGCATCTGTCGACTGGGAGCACATCAGCGCTCTAGAACTCCAGCTCGGCGAACACGAGGAGATCTATTGGAAGCAAAAGTCTCAGGTACGGTGGTTAAAAACTGGTGATTCTAACTCCCGATTTTTTCATTTATCCTTAGTACAAAGACGGAGAACCAACCCCATCCTCTCTCTTCGTGATGATCGTGGTACATTGCATTATCTTGAGGATGCGAAAGGGGAAATTGCCGTGGAGTATTATAAAATCCTATTCACCTCTTCAGGAGATGATCCTACTCATTCTTTCCACAGCCTGCAGCTCCCACGTTTGGTTGATGATACTGCAAACTCAGCTCTAATTGCCCCGGTCTCGACCGAGGAGATTTGACGAGCAGTGTTTGCTATTGGGAAATTACAGGAGCCAGGTTCCGATGGATTCACAGGAGCCTTCTACCAGCGTTTTTGGCCTGAGATTGAGAGGGATGTCTGCGCGGCAGTTATGTCTTTCTTCAGTACGGGGAGGCTTCTTCACAACATTAATCATACCTGGATAGCACTATTTCCCAATGTAGCAAATGCTGACACAATGCGTCAACTGCGGCCTATCAGTTTATGTCTGGTACTGTATAAGATCATCTCCAAAGTCTTGGCGTCTCGGCTGAGCCAGGTCCTGTCTCGCAATGTTAGCCCTCATCAGAATGGATTTGTGAAAGGTCGTTCCATTTCCGACAACATTTTGATTTCTCAAGAGGTCATGCAGTTTCTAAAGACAAAGGTTCAGGGCAAAGAGAAGTGGATGGCTCTCAAACTGGACATGGAGAAAGCCTATGACCGGGTTGAATGGAAATTCCTCCTACAGGTTCTAGCAAACATGGGTTTCTTGTCTACTTGGGTTCGTTGGTGAATTTACACAAGTCCTCGATGTATGTGAGTCACAATGTCTCCAGTGTTGAGTTTGATGCCCTTACCGCGTTCCTCGGAGTTGGGAAAATGGGAACGGAGGACAATTACCTTGGGCTGCCTTCTCAAGTTCATCGTTCCAAGACTCTCACTTTGCGGTTCATTCAAGAGTCTTTAGCTGCCCGTGTTCGCAATTGGAAGTCAAAGTCGCTCTCTCTAGCCGGGAAGGAGGTGGTAATCAAAGCGATTGGGGCCGCAGGACCGGTGTATGCTTTTTCTGCTTTCCGGATTCCTTCTGTCACTTGTCGTTGTTGTAATAGCTTACTGTCGAGGTACTGGTGGGCTGGTCAAGATAAGGATACTGGTATGCGGTGGCTATCCTGGTCGGCGACATGTCAGAGCAAATTTACAGGTGGCTTGGGCTTCAGAGATTTTGACCGGTTTAACGTTGCCTTGCTGGCAAAATAGGCATGGCGTGTGCTGATAGCTCCTGACTCTTGTTTGGGGCAGCTCTACAAGGCCAGGTATCATCCTCATCTTCACTTCCTTGATGTTGAAGCAGCGTACAGGGGCTCCTGGGCATGACAGGGGATCTTGACAGGGCGTGATCTTCTCAAACGTGGCCTTTGTTGGCAGGTAGGATCTGGGCAGGATATTTGAGTCATGGAAGTTATTTGGCTTCCATCTACTCCCCCTTCCTCTCCCGTCCTCCTCCCGGGCGTTGTCACTGTTGCGCCGAAGGTCAATGAGCTAATCTGTAGTGAGACTCGCGCTTGGAAGTGTGACGTGCTAGCAGCGTGTTTCACCCTGGATTCTGTGTATTACATTTTTCAAATTCCCTTGTCTCTTCACTTGGCTCCTGATCGTCTTATATGGCATTATTCTACCTCAGGGGAGTATACTGTCAAAACTCACTAACGAACTGAATGCACAAAATTCTCCTATTGAGTTGCCATTTGATTGCAGGTTTTGGAAAATCTTGTGGAATCTTCCGGTTCCTCCGAAGTTGAAGTTTTTCTTTTGGAGATTGGTTCGTCGGTTTCTTCCGATTCAATCAGTTCTTCACTATAAGACTCTAGTGTCATCTAGCCTCTGTCCAGTGTGCTCGGATGGGGTGGAGACTTTTGTCCATTTCTTCTTCCAATGTCGAATTGCTCAGCCGCTATGGGCCTTTGCTGGTCTTGCAACAGTTCGGGACGAGCTGTAGGTTCTTCCACCGGAGGAGGCCTGGCAGTCTCTTCTCTTCTCCCTGCGTCTGACTAAAGTGCAGATTGCGGAGGTTGTTTTTCTTTGTTGGAGGATTTGGAAAATTTGATGCTGGGCGGTGCATGGGGGTGTCCAGTATCTGCCTCCTGCCCTCCTTCGACAATTCCGGATGCAGGTTGACGAATGGAGAGCGGCGTCAGACCAACCAACAACCTCTCCAGCGGCATTTCCTCCCTCTTCTGTAGGTTCCCCGCTCCTCCGAGGGCAAGGCCTATATGGAGTACTCATATCCCCGCAGAGGGACGGTGGCCTAGCTGCTTCCACAACGTGTCTTGTCCGTTTTGATGGCGATGTCAACCAGCCTCGGGGTGGCAGTGTGGGCTTTGTTGGGTTCAGCCATAATGGTGAGGTTTCGTTCGCACTCGGTAAATTTTATATTGGTATATATGACCCTTTTCTTATGGAATTATTGGCCCTTCGAGATGCGATGAACTGGTGTCTAACCAGGGTTTTTTGTCTGTCAAATTCTTTGGCGATTCGCAATTGGTTGTTCGGCGGGTGGTGTTGGGTGATCGTTGCCATGCGGTTGGAGGTGTTATATTGGAGGATATCCACCGGTTGGCGCAATCGTTTCATTTCTGTTCGTGCTCCTACGCCTAACGTAGCTTTAACACGGCCGCCCATTTTGTGGCAAAACAAGCCCTTTCATCGGAAGCTCGACTATTGGTCGACTTTCGCACGGCGCACTTTACTTTCTGTTCTCTGACTTTGGATTTGTTCCTTACTATGTTAAAAAAAAAACAAAGCTTACAAACATTACAAAATAAACCGACAAACATTACAAAGCATACTAACATTACAAAATACCACTACTTACAATACAAATCGGTAAAAATGTATTACACATCAATGAATACAAAGTATACAAATCATAACATAAAAGTATACAAACTAGAGCAACAAATATTATAAATCAAAATATATACAAATTAGTCATGTAAACATTACAAACACAGCAGACAAAAATAACAAAGTAGAATGATAAACGATACAAACCGAATTGGTATAAACAGTACAAACTTGACTTATTAACATTACAAAATAGGTCGACAAAATCACAAATCAGCACTATCCCTGGAAAATTTGTCTTCGCCGGAAAGCTCTCTCTCCCTCCTTCTCTTAAAGGCTGTTTGGATACAATTCCGGAAGAAATGGAAATGGAAATGGAATTCAATTTTTTATTTTTATAGAATTCCATTTCCAATTCTAGTGTTTGGTATAATTCCTACAATTATGGAAATGAATTGCACTTTTAACCATAATGAATAATGTAATATGTTTGTTTTATTTTGGGAAATGAAATATGAATGAGAGAGAAAGAGAGTAAAATGATAGTGGGTCAACAAAATAATAAAAAGTATTGATGGGTCCCACTAATTCCATCTTCATTCTCTCAATTCCTATCACTTTTGATAGGAATTGTAATTCCCATATTTTAGACCCATTGGAATTCAATTCTCAACCTTTTTATTATTCCAAACATAATATATGAAAATGGAATTGGAAATGGAATTCCAATTCCTTACTTTTTTGTCAATCCAAACAGGCTGTTAGCTATAGCTATTTTGGGGCACAAAAGCCCTTGGGTTGGGGACACAAATTGAGTGAATTACTTTGTTGCCCTTCATTAAAATGAGTGAATTATAACCATAGGATTTAAATGAGATTGAATGGCTCAGATTGACTTAGGCAAGTGACTAAGAGATCCCCTCAGTCACCTGATCTTAATCCCAGAATTTTTCCACAAGGAGGAAGCTCCGGTTGAAAATAGGTAATTACTCTTGTGATTTTGTTGTTTCTTGACGAATGTTTTTAACTAGATCATTTACTTGCTCTGAGATTGTCTTGTCCTGCTTTTCAACGCCAAGCTCTCTGTTTTCATTATAAAAACAAAAGAGACCGATTTGCATTGGTTGTATTTTATTTCTATTAACCCATTCATAACCATAGCTTTTTTTAGGTTTGCTTTGCGATTAGCATTTACATTCTACTCATATGGTGACCTGTTTTCTATTTTCAGGTTCGAAATCGGAAGTACATGTATTTGGAGGAATTACACCATATTTTTCATCCTGGGTCGTGTTTACCAGATGAGGTAGGAGAAATTAAGTTAGGGTTATACTTTTTTCTAATGGGATACTAGTTGATTTGATGGCCTAGCGGGTCGTTTAGATAAGCGATCGTTTGTTTGTTGAGGTGTGTTATTTGTTGACAAATGATTGAATGCTCGTTTGGATAGATTAATTGTCAATGTAATATTTTTTATAATAGTAGTCTTCTTTATTAAGCTGATGCTTTGATCAAATGCTGAGCAAGCTCCTTCGAAGCCAATCAAATTACATATGGTTACATTTCGACGAGAGCACGTACATGCTTTCAGGACACTCACAAATGCGCTGCTTGGTCTGGTAAGAAATTGGAAGCGGTGCAAATTTTTTTTTTTTGGTAAAATTGGAGAGCCTCTTCAATGGAATCGTTTTGATTAAGCCCTGCAATCAATGCAGCCCAGAAGATATATAGTACGTCTAAGGCCAGAGAGTTCAGTGAAGAGAAGGATGCCATCACTTTTCATTTGACCACTCATGTGCATGGTTAGCAGAGAGACGTCCAAAAACTCGTCACTTGATGGAACAGAGTTCCAAGCCAACACATTCCTACCCGCCTCAAGCCAGTCAAATGCATTTCTCCGCCGAGTCCACATCGCTGACAGATGGTATAAAGATCGAACTGGTGGTGGGCTTTGGCCTGCTTGCAGAGCAGGTTTCCAATAGCTGGTCGTAAGCTTAGAAATTAAATTAGGAGTGAGAGGCGGTTGTGGCTGAGAAGGCGAGTTCGTTGGAGAGAGTTGCGAGCTTGTAAGGCCGGCGACTGCGATGCATTCACTCGTCTGTGAAGAAAATAACACAAAAAAAAAAAAAAAACATCCGCTGCCGGGATTCGAACCCAGTCCAGTTACCACTTTGCAGTGGTCACCGGATCCACATCCCAGAGTTTCTCAATTTTGATGCTACAGCGGATTAGTGACACTTTTCCGCATTTGAATTTATTTATAAAGCTTAATTGCAAGTTTGGTCACCCGAATTGCTTAAAAATTTCACGTTTGCCACCCGAATTGATTTATTCCATTTATAGTCACCCGAATTAGTTGAACAGTCCAAATTCGGTCACTCTCCGTTAACCTCCGTTATACTCCGTTAATGACGATCGTTAAGTGATGACGTGGGTAACAGAAAGACACAGTCAGCACATTTAAACATTAAAAAACGACGACCCGACCCGCCAGCTCAGCCTTACCCGCCCAGTCAGCCATTCTTGCCCAACCCACGAACCAACCCAATTAATTGACCCTAAACCCAAACCCGAGACCCAACCCCCCCTGAAAAGTAAATCGCAGATGGATTAGGGCATTTCCCTTCCATCATCTTCATCCTCTCATCCTCCCGCACCGCCTCTCTCTTTGCACACCATCGAAAATCACCGTCGAAGGGATGGAGGCCGCCGCCGCGCCGCCGCCCTGAATCCCTCACCCCTCCCGCGTCTTTTCTTCCTCCGCCGTGATTCTTCTTCTTCGCGGGTTGCAATATGGATCCCTTCGAAAGAAACATTAGAAACATCGAAAATCATGTTTCTGAAAGAAAGGTAACCAGAGAATCAAGGGCAAATCCCTTATTTCGTAGAAAGACGAGCAAGCCAAACTAGAGCTAAAAGATACATAGAAACAAAATAGCTAGCAAAAAAACGATACAAAGAAAGTCATGAAGCAGGATTGAACGCTACCAAGACTCCCTCTACTGCCACGCCCACCGCCAGTTCTACCACAATTGCGAAATCTCCGGCACGATCGACTTCATCTTCGGCTACGCCGCCGCCGTCATTCAGAACTCCGTCATCACCATCCGCCGCCCGATTGGGAGCCAGCAGAACGCCGTGATCGCGCAGGGGCGTGCGATCGAGCAGCAGACCACCGGGATCGTGCTCCAGAACTGCAGGATTCGGAAATCGGGGGCGTGATTCGGCCGGAGGGGTGGATGCCGTGGCTGGGGGATCTGTATTTGGATACGTTGTGTTTTGAGGAGTATGGGAACTCCGGCGGCGGCCTCCATCCCTTCGACGGTGATTTTCGATGGTGTGCAAAGAGAGAGGCGGCGCGGGAGGATGAGAGGATGAAGATGGAGGAAGGGAAATGCCCTAATCCATCTGCGATTTACTTTTCAGGGGGGTTGGGTCTCGGGTTTGGGTTTAGGGTCAATTAATTGGGTTGGTTCGCGGGTTGGGCAAGAATGGCTGACTGGGCGGGTAAGGCTGAGCTGGCGGGTTGGGTCGGGTCGGGTCGTCGTTTTTTAATGTTTAAATGTGCTGATTGTGTCTTTCTGTTAGCCACGTCATCACTTAACGATCGTCATTAACGGAGTCTAACGGAGGTTAACGGAGAGTGACCGAACTTGAACTGTTCAACTAATTCGAGTGACTATAAGTGGAATAAATCAATTCGGGTGGCAAACGTAAAATTTTTAAGCAATTCGGGTGACCAAACTTGCAATTAAGCCTTATTTATAAACTAGCTTTTATCCGGCCCGTTGGCCGATGACTTTTTATTTATTTTAGATCCTAAGTGAATGTATCGTTGCCCCGCTCATAATTCTCAATCGCTCAAAATCGTATGATGGCAAGTCAAATATTTTGGTTTGTGATGCAAATCATGATGAGTCTGTTCATAATAGTAGACATTTCAAAGGAGAATATTGAATATAAAAAATTCATTAATAATATGGGAGAGTAAGGTGATGTAAAATAGAGGCTATGGTATAATAATCATAATGAAATTATTTATGAATTAACTACACAAGTTTAACGTGAACAATTTATTAATCTTCCCACTTCTAGTGAGCTAATGAAAGTTAGGTCCAATACTACAAATATGACATTTAATCCACCAACAACTTCTACATATTATAAAGGTAAAACCGCAAAGAAAGCAAGACCATGTTTTCTTCCGATAAATCATTGGTCTTCCCTACCTGTGTATTAACATTAACATCTAGAGTGTCGTTGGGCCCTAATAAATCATTTTCAACCCTCACTACAAAAAAGCCACACAGTTTTGACGAAATCTTTCTGACAGCAGTAAAAATACGCCAAGAAAAGTTTTTTTTTTCGACGAAAAAGTGTTCTCGTTAGTAATTCTAACATTAATATTGACAAACAAAATACATTGTCAGAAATGATAAGATTTTTCATCAGTAAATACTAATTTTTGAGAATCAAATGTCAAAGTCTAACTACTTCTGACGATTTTTTATTGCGTAAGAAATATGTCAATATTACTTACGAAAATTATTTTTGTCGTCATAACAAATTACTAGTTTTAACGGTTAAACATCTCCGTCGGAAGAAAAAAATTGTTTTGACGAGCCCTCACAAACGTCGAAATCGAATTGTAAGAAAAAAAAAATCATATTTCTGAGGCAGCCAAAACGGTCGTAAAAAATAGTTAGTTTGTATTGGCGACAACCCATGTACGTCATTAATAATCTGCCAGAAACAATGCTTTTTTTTTAACAAAAGATAATCATATTGATTGAAAAGATCACAAGTTACATCCTGGACCCAACCCAGGCACGAAAATCATACAACCGACACGAGACCGAAGACAAAGACAGGGCCTTTCTAGCCACATAATGGGCTACCCTATTGCTATTCCGACCTACGAACCGAACCTGGAACCCACTATTCAGATCTATCAGACTCAGAATTTCCGAGATGATAACCCAGCACGACCATCTCGCGCGTCCTTGGCATTAATCTTCTCAATAAGCACCTTCGCATCACCCTCAAACCTAACTTGATGGATGCCAATTGCCTGACACCACTGAACGGCTTCCCAAAGACCAAGTGTTTCTGCCACGAGAGGATCCACAATGTTAGGAAAAATCACTCCCTTTGCCAATGATGACTTGATATTTGCACATATTTTTATCCACCTTTCTCATACCGTTTGAGCCTCATTTCTCGTATCTTAGGCCGATTTCACGCTAGGTTGTTCTTGTTTTGTGTCATTTCAGGTCCTAGTACGTGATTGGAGGTTTGGAAGCAAGTTTCGGGACGATTGGACGAAAGTTGGGCGATTGGAAAAATGCAAAGGAAGCCACACGGCCAAGCTTCAAAGCCACACGGCCGTGTGAGGAAACCCTACTGGCCGTGTGAAGCCTCGGCAAATTCAGAAGTAAAAATCACGCGGCCGTGTCACTCTGGCCGTGTGAAATCACACGGCCTGACCTAATTTGCACACGGCCGTGTGAAACTGGCCGTGTGACATCACACGGCCTGACCTAATTTGCACATGGCCGTGTGACTCGGCCGTGTAAAGTCACACGGCCTGACCTAATTACCACACGGCCGTGTGACCTGCCCGTGTGGTGTTTTCTATATAAGGCAAATCCGAGTTTTGAGAGAGGGAGTTCAGTTTTTAGAGAGAAGTCAGAGAATTCTAGAGAGAGAAAGTGTTGAGAACACTCTCCAAGAGTGGTTTTGAGCTAAGTTTCGTCGATCAAGCGTGGAAACCATTCTCGGAGTAACGATCATCATTCCAGAGCGAGCTTTCCACATCGTCATGAGTAAGATCATTCTGATTGCGGTTTATCTCTTTCTCTCTATGGAGTAGATCTATTTTTCACTCGGGATATGAAGATCCCTAGCTCATGTATTTAGGATATTGATTGTAATAACTCTGGATTGTGTTATTGTTTGATTATAATCGATTGAAGTGTTTCGTTTGAATCAATTGAAGTCTGATAATCTTTTATTGATTTCTGCTACAACCTGAGATAGATAGAATCTGATTAGGTTGTTAGAGTTATTTCAATCGGTATTAGTGAATCGATTATACGAGAGTTAGTCGATTTACTACTTTGTACTGGAATCCAATTCCAGTAGTGGAGTTCTGTGTTTATAGCCTCAGCTTTCTACCTCGGTGAAGATTAGTCGTCTGCCGGATAGATTGGATTGAGAGGGCTTGGTCAGCTTAAGAGATTCCAAGCTACTATCGGATCTTCCGCAGTTTAATCAACAATTAATTTATCCAGGGTAATTACAATTTTGACCTAATTACGGAGCTAGGAGGACTCATTCCCGAGTGATTCTTCCCTTGTAAAAGAAAACCAAACCATTTATTGCTTTCTTACGGTTTTGACTTAAAACAACAATCAATCAACTTAGTTTGCTAGATAATGAACATTCACTGAGTAGGCAGTAGATCTAGACCCGGGTTGATAATATAACTTGCCACTGTACTGCAGTCCCGGATTGCGATTATACTTGGTCGTAGTTTGGTGTTGTGTTCAAGCGTTTCAGCCAACAACATATGTCCATCCTTGTCCTTCAAGATCATGCCCCCTGCTGAATGAGGCAGCATTCACCGCACCATCCCACATATAGACGACACTCCTCAAGTCTCCTTCCAAAGCTGGCTGCTGGGCCCCCCGATCCATATCCATTCTATCCTCTGGTAAGCTTACCCACTAATGGACCTGCTGATGATATTGCCACAGTAGTTGAGGAAGCAAGAATTGCTTACCTTCAAAGGCAGCCCAGTTCCTCGACTTCCACATACGCCATAGTAGAGCCACCAAGGCCATAACTTGGGCCGGCTGGGTCATCCTAAGCAAGCATTTCTTAAGGAAGTAAGGAAAAGTATGCCATGGCAAATCATGGCCCAGATGTTCCAATCCAGAATGTGTCCAGAGGACTGTCGTGACGATACACTCCCAAAAAAGGTGCTCCATCGTTTCAGAATCCGCCCAGCACACCGGACATCGAGGTAACACCTGAACCCATTTCTCAATTAATGCCTCAGTCGTTGGCAATACGCGATGGAGGATGTGCCAAATGAATAGCTTAAGCTTTGGCGAGATCTTTAGATCCCATACCTTTATCCAGCTTGTCCTATCCATCCAGCTTACCATCGGTCGCCATGCCCCACCTTGTCTATCCACCAACATCTCAAGGTGATAAGCCGACTTGACCGTAAAAACACCATCACTCGTCTCATGCCAAACCAACCTGTCCACCACACCCCTACTCGGTAATGGAATCGCCAAGATCTCCCGGACCACATCAGTCGGAAACCAGTGACGAAGGGATTGACAGCACCATCCTCCACTCACCGGATCCATAAGTTCTACTACCTTCGAATCATTCCCCTTCAGATTTATATGAGGATTACACGGAGGTGGATGTGGGTACCTGGATGGGACCCAACTAGGCTGATGGATAGAGGCCAACGACCCATCCCCAATCTGCCACCAAAGACCTCTTTGAAGCAGAGCACTGCCATGGAGGGTACTTTGCCATCCCCATGAAGGGCGAGATCTGGCGGTCGCAGTTAAGAAAGTACCATTTGGGAAATATTTCCCTTTATAGATCTGGGTCAGGAGGGAATCAGGTTAGTGCAGAATACGCCACCCAATCTTGGCCAAGAGGGCTTGGTTAAAATGTTCAAATCTCCGAAACCCCATCCCCCCTCATGCTTACTTGTGCACAAACGCCGCCAGGAAATCCATCAAACTCTGGTCTTCCCACTTCAACCCCCACCAAAGCCGAGCAACGTGCTTATCCAAGATCCGACATAGAGAAAGAGGTTGCTTAAAGCAAAACATAACATGTAACTGCAGTGAGAACACGATTGACTTAATCAATGTCTCCTTAGCCGCCCATGACAGCACCTTCTGTTTCCACCCCTGCAGCCTACTCAACAACTTCTCTTCCAAATAGCGGAAAGTAGCCATCTTAGATTGAGCAATCAAGGTGGGTAGCCACAAATATTGTCCTGAACACCAACTGCACCTACCCCTAGCCGGAGTGCTAGGGATTCTTGATCAACCACCAAAATGTTCTTACTAAAGCAAACGGCAGACTTAGCCAGATTTATCCTCTGCCCACTAAGCTCCTCATATTCGTTTAAGACCACCAACAGATTCACACATTCTTGCATCGATCCTCTTAGAAACAGATAAGAATCATCTGCAAAGAGTAAATGTGAAACCCGTGGGGCTCGGGGGCTCACTCGGACTCCAACTAGTTTCTTTTCTGCAATGGACTTACGTAACAGAGCAGCAAAACCCTCTGTACAAATTACAAAGAGAAGAGGAGACAACGGATCCCCCTGCCGCAGTCCCCTGTCAGAAACAATGCTATTACTAACAAGGCTAAAAAAGTCATAGAAAGTAATGTACCACCTTGTCAGGAAAAAATAAAGACGATTACATAAAAACTTATTTCTGACAAATCCAAAAAAAGTCAGAAATAGTCAGTTTTTACTGACGAATACCTAGTTCTATTGTTCTTAACCTGTCATAATACTATTATTACTGATAAGGCAAAAAAACGTCGTCGGAAATAATGTGCCAATTCGTCAGGAAAAAATGAGATCGGTTACAGAAAAAATTGTACTTCTGACAAAGCCAAAAATCATCAGATATAGTAGGCTTTAGTGACGATGACCTATGTTCGTCGATTCTAATCCGTTAGAAATAATGTTATTACTGACAGTGTGAAAAAAAGTCATCAGAAATAATGTTCTAACTCATCAGAAAAAAATGAGAACGGTTATACCGTAAACTAATTTAAGTTGTTCGATGATATAAAGATCATTTTAGAGTAACATTAATCATCGGTTGATAATGCAATGTTTAGAGCACAAAATAAAAATTGTAATGAGATAATATAAGCAAAACTTCATAAAAAAATGAAAGTCGTATATTTCATTCCAGAATATATAATTTCACTAAACTACTCTTCATCCTAAAAAGTCAAAACCCGGTCTAGTCTAGTTTATTTCATCATCTGCCTTATTTTAGATTGGATCAATTGAAATATTATCTTCTTGGTAGGCTTCTTCTTCTTCATTAGAAGGCATTTGAAACAAATTTCTTGACATTGTTCCGCCCCGGTTTCCCAATCAGAATCTCACAAACACTACACAAAACTTGAATTGTTTGACTGGCCAGAATGAAGGGCTCATCCATTCTAAACTTACGTTTTGTGTTGATAGTAATAGTACCGTACCTATCCTTCTTGTAACCAACGCCTTCTCGAGTTGTGTCAAATAATGAACTACTGAATTAAAATGAATTTTATATCTGATGAGAACTTGCACTTTAGTACTTTGAATTATTGTCGTTTTATTATCATTTCGGATTATTGGGACTATTTTGGGAATTTGGGAATAATTGATAAATCGGGTAGCGATAGGAAATTAGCCATTTTTATATAAACTACTTGTACGTGGGATTAGAGGATTAAGCAAAGAATAAACCTATTCTCCCTCTCTCTCTCTTCCTCTCTCCCTCGACCAAAACTCTTCCTCCTCTCTCCAAGGCTGCCGAGCAGCCACTTCTGCCTCCCCTCTTCTATTCTCAACTTCCTTCTTTACCATCTCTTCTGCAATTCCACCTCTAAGGGTCAAACCTCCATTGACCCCAAATTCTTAAATCCCTAGATAGATCTTGGGACACCAGACTCTATCATTTGGTATCAGAGCCTCGTTCTTGATCAAGGAACGACAAACAAGATGGTGCTGACGAAGTCAATGACGGCTGCTGAGAAGGATGCACAAGCCGCACAGGAGAAGGAGATCGTGGGAGCAGCTGCAAGTCAGGCTGGTGACGGAGAGGAGGTGGTGACCGAAGCGACTATGCTGCCGAAGCCAACCCAGGCCGCCATCGCGCCACCAAAGGCGGCGTAGTCGAGCCTTCCACCATTGGCGGCCAGCAAAGGACGCCCGGAGGGCGTGGTGGAGGACGTGAAGGAGGAAGAGGACCTTCGCACTCTCCTGAAGAATGTGTTGATCACACATACTCGGGGATCAAGAAGCTCGTCAGGCAGACTCCCAGGAGATTTGGCGGGCTATAGGCGAACTGAGAGAGTTTGTGACGTAGCGGCAAGGGTAGCCACCGAGCCAGGCTGAGCCGCGAGGCGCCAGTTGTGACCAAGCCGGAGTGGCGGCGGCGATGGCGAAGGCGCAGGAGCGGCGCTGGGCGCGGGGTCTTCGCTGGCAGGCGGCGGGGCCTGGGGTGACGCGTCCAGGGTTCGGCTCGTCCGGGCCTAATGTCGAAGTGGGCCTGCTACCCACTCCCACGACCCAAGAACTGGCGGCGCGCAAGGGTAAGGGCAAGATGCTAGGCTACGACACGGACAAGCCTCTAACCAATGATGGGTCGGAAATGGTGGGGAGATTTGCAAGAGATGACAATGGGCTTGGATAGCTGGGCCTAGATGATGAGGCCGAAGATGACGGGCTCAGCTTGGTAGGCCGACGGGCCGGCCCAGTGGTGGACCAGAGGGGTGGCAGACCGGGCAGGGTGGCTGACCCGACCGGTCGGATGGGGTCCGCTACTGTTGGGCAGACCAAGACCGGGTGGAGCATGGCGGGTCGAACTGAAGGCGGGCGGACTGAACCGGGATGGACCAGTGCAGGTCGGACCGAACCGGGGTGGAACGGTGCAAGTCGGACCAAAGTAGGTCAAACTGGGCCTGGGTGGACCGGTTCTGGCCGGCCCGAGTGGGTCAAACCGGAAATCGACCAAACCCAACCCACCAGCCCCCGGGAAGAGCGAACAGTAAGGGATCCCCGTGCTAGAAAGGGTCGTATGGGGCGGCCGAACCTCCTGGTGGGTACCTAGACTGACAGGGCGGCTATCAGGGGTACTACTGACCAGGGAATCCAAGCCAAGGGCAGGGATTCTCGCACGGACAACCATGGAGGACAGCGGGTGAGGACAAGTATGGGTCGTATTACCATTCTTATGAGGGAATTGATGTCATAGTTTTCCGAGCTAAACCTCCTACCATTGAGTTTCCAAAATTCAATGGGCAAGAGGATGCAGGTCTCTGGTTGTATGCAGCTGAACGGTGGTTTAAAAACCACCAGATTCTAGAGGAAAGGAAAGCTTATCTGGCATCCTTCTACTTGGAGGGTGACACGCTTCAGTGGTGGGAGTGGATGGAGAGATTCTATGCGGCAGTTGAGACCTTGATCACCTGGCCCATGTTTCAGGAGGAGCTCCGATACCAGTTCGGAAAATTAGAAGGGTGGGCACCGGAGCAGCTCGCGAAACTGAAACAGACCGGCACGGTGGCCGATTATCGCGCTGAGTTCTTCAAGTTGGGTAACCAGTGCAGGGGAGTGCCAGAGGACACATTGGTGGGGCTGTGCATGGCGGGTCTCAAGCCCGAGATAGTAGCGACAGTCAGAGTATTCGAGCCGGATTCTCTGTAGGCTTTTTTTCGTCTTGCATGTCACAAAGAGGAAGAACTTGCCATTTGGAGGAGCACCATTGGTCGTTACCCGAGGCCAAGTGGAGGGGGCAGAAGCAGTGGAGCTGGTGGCAGCGGGGGAGGATCCGCGGCGGGAAGTGCCTCCAGAGCTAATACCGGGAGTGGGAATGCGACACCAGTGACCAGAGTGGGGCCGCATGCCATACCACAAGGGTTCGTGCGACTCTCTCCGGCTGAGATCGAATAAAAGAGGCGGGAGGGCAAGTGCTTCAACTGCGATGGCTGGTTCACCATTGGCCATCAGTGCCCGAAGCCGGACCTGATGGTGCTCGTCGGACGCTGGGAAGACGAAGTAGAGGACGCCGCCGAGGATGTCGGAAATGGCGAAGAGGAGAACCAGTGAGCTGTAGGAACAACCTTGGGGACAAGGTTGCTTTTCGAAGAAAGTGGGGATGATGAGAACTTGCACTTTAGTACTTTGAATTAATGTCATTTTATTATTATTTTGGATTATTGGGACTATTTCGGGAATTGGGGAATAATTGATAAATCGGGTAGCAGTAGGGAATTAGCCATTTTTATATAAATTACTTGTACGTGAGATTAGAGGATTAAGCAAAGAATAAACCTAAATAAACCCTAATCTCCCTCTCTCTCTCCCTCGGCCATACCTCTTCCTCCTCTCACCAAGGTTGCCGAGCAGCCACTGCTGCCTCCCCTCTTCTATTCTCAACTTCCTTCTTTCCAATCTCTTCTACAATTCCACCTCTAAGGGTCAAACCTCCATTGACCGCCAATTCTTAAATCCCTAGATAGAGCTCGGGACACCGGACTCTACCAATATCCTATTGGCATAAGATTTGATTTACCGTCTATTGACGTGCATCTTAAGAATGAAAAGGTTTTTGGTTAGTTGTACTCGAACCAATTTGTTGCCTACATAACCAAATAGTCGGGATCAAATTTCAAGTAATTGGGTCAAATTGATAGATTTTGAAAAACATTATTTATACGATATAATAATTGATTTTCTTATTTGAAGTATTTAATTTGAAATTACCAAATATCACGCAACTAAATTTCATGACCAAATTTATTGGCTACGATCCTTCCAATTTTCGAAGCAACTAATACTTTCGATCATATAAACTTACTAAAATGGTCACTTTTAGAGTTTTAGTAACAAATATTTTTAAATACAATTAAATTCACGTCAGAAAATATTTGCTTTTTTCTAACAATTTTTTTATTAGTTACCAAAAGTTTATATTCTTAAGTTAATGCATCGAAACCCTAAATGAGGGTGCTCTAGTCTCTTTAATGTCTAGGAACATGGGACATCCTACTATGAGTAATCCAATCCTCTGTCCCCACGTGTCAGCCTTTTCTTTTATTAAAATTAAATACGGAGGGGCAATAGAGCAAATTGCAGCCCCTATTTAATGCTGAAGTTGACGCTGCCGCTCTGATGCGGATCCCACTCCCCACCCCGCACTGGTTCGCCTCTCTTTTACTCTTTGTTTTATTATTAAAAGAACAAATATATTATTTCTTCTCTCTCATTTACAACAAAAATGAATATAACCATCCTAGCTATCTCTATTCAAATTTCAACTCAAATTGAGTGGTGATTTTAATGTTAAATAATTTAGTGCTAAAGACACTAATTACAAATATGAATTTTATTATCACTTTCTACTATTATGATAAAACATAGTAAAATACGTTGAAAAAATTACAAATCTAACTATCATACAATACCAGTATACCATATGGTATAACGTCGTAAAACATGCTACAGAAATTTACAATCTATTTACCATACCATACCATACCATATGGTATAACATGGTAAAATAAAATTACAAATCCAACTAGCACCACATGGTATAACATGGTAAAAGATGTTACAGAAAATTATAAATCTAACTACTATACAATACCACCATCGTAGAACATGGTTAATCGGATGAACACAAATTAACTGTAATTATCATACAATACCACATGGTATGAGAAGGTAAAATCAGACAAAAATTACCATACAATACCACATGGTATGAGAAGGTAATTACAACCCTTTAGAACCTTAGTAAAACATGATATCCATAAAAATACATTTCGTTACCACACTTTACCATATGACATAGTGCGGTAACTATATATATATATATATATATATGGGGAGTTCTACGGTACCCAGGGTGAAATCCGGGGTACCGCATACCTTAAGTAAGAAAACGCTATCTAGATATTGAATTGGTTGATCTTTCAGACATGATATTATACTCTAACCCTTAAAGATCAAAATCTAGGTCTAATTCTCTAAATCTTATACTCTAAGATCAATTTAATTAGAAACAATAATCGACGGTTATGATTCATCCAAATATAGGCAAAAAAATCAATGCACCATCTTAGGGTTTATAGTTTATGATTTAGATAATTAGGACCTAGGGTTCACTCATTAAGGGTTAGGGTATAATATCATGCCCAAAAATCCTACTAATTCGAGGTATAGATAGTGTTTTCATACACAAGGTATGCGGTACCCCGGATTTCACCCGGGGTACCGTAGAAGGCACCATATATTATATATATATATATATATGGCAAAGGCTAGCGTACGCCCGGACTTACCCTAGCCTACCGTACGCCTGTTGAGTTTTGCTATTTAGACAATAAATTAACCGGAGTTTGGGGCACGATACTATACCCTAACCCCTAATGGGTGAACCCCAATCCGCAATTCACTAACCCAAATAATAATATTCATTTAATCTTGAAATGAAAATCAACGGTTCTGATTCGTCGAAATTATTGTTGATTTTCATTTTAAGATTAAACGAATCTCATGATTTGGGTTAGAAAACTAGGGACTGGGGTTTATCCATTAGTGGTTAGGGTATAGTATCATGCCCAAAACTCTGGTTAATTCTTGATCTAAATAACAAAACTCAAACGGACGTACGGTAGTCTAACGTACGCCAGGGCGTACGCTAGCCTGAACCATATATGATATATATATATATATATATATATACATATATATATTATATATATATGATGACTTCTACGGTGCCCAGGGCAAAATCCGGGTACGGGTACCTTGGCCGATCTTAACCATTCGTTTTCAATCTCCACGGCTCACGTTTGTTAAACCTAACTGCGCCACTAAATAACTAAACAAATTACAAAAAGCCTCCTCCGCGTTATGTTTGTTTTCATCCTAGTCCAACTAACGGGCCCGATTAAATTATATAACCCAATTGGGTAGACCCACTACCGCCCTAACCAATTTCCAGTCTCCCTAACCAATTACACGATCCCTCTCTCGTCTTGGAGGGACGCCCCTTCACAGTTCCAAGAGAAGCTCCCCATCCAATTTGAACTCCCCAACTTAATCATCTTTTTGAATCCCAATTACTTGCATCCACATTCGACGTAGATTGAATTTCCCAAAATTTTTTTGTCTTGTTTCTTCTTCGCCATTGTATTTCCCCTCGCCTATCTCTTTCTAACACGATTACGGCGACCATGTCTATTATTGTGTTCATCAAACTTTTCATTTTCAAAAGAACCCTTGAAAGAGGTTTGCTAACCCTAGGGTTCATGTCACTAGTGCTTTATCATCTTGTCTTAGCGTTATTGTGATTTTCTCGAACCTTATATCTCTCGGTGAAATTTAGGTTTCCTGATATGTAGTGTTCGTCTCGCCCAGAGGATTGAGGAAGAAGATGAAGAACACATAATTTGATTCGAATTGGATGGAGAGGTCTCCTTAGTTTGTGTTTATGTATTAACAGTGCGTTTAGGAGTAATTCTAGTTGGACTGGGTCTGATCATTGATTTTTGCAGGCTTTTAAATAACATTCAAACGTGGGCTTGTACATGACCCATGCAATATTCAAAAGTGGGCCTGGAACGTGCGAGCCCATTTGTTTTCTCGTGCGGTATCAATTCGTGCGCCAACCCTAGTTTAACTAGCTTTACTTACCCTAGTTTAACCTACACGAGTTAACATCATCATTACTACATATCTTCCGAAATCTTCTAACTCTTGACATTCCAGACTCAACCGTATCCATCACACTCACGTCTCCACACTCAACCCCCACGATCACTTTTTCTTACACCTACAATCTCGCTTTCCTCCATCTTCACCTTCCCTTGTTCCTTCTTCCTCTGACTCCATGGCAAACAAAGGTAAATCGTTTGCGGAAATGGGCATACTAACTCTATCAAACGACGACTGCCGAACCACCGCAAGTCTCGGGGACTATCTTTCATTCACAAGCAAGACATCTATTGTGGCCGAGTATGAGTTCATCCACCTGAGTCCTTTCCCTCAAGAAGTGAAGAAGTTAATTAAAAATCTTGGCTGGGAAAAGTTCTTTGATCTGCAGAGTCGAGGAAGCACTAGTTACTGCCCGCATGTGGTGAGGAAGTTCTACCACAATTTAGAGCTGTCTGGTCCCTGCGATTCTCATCTCGTGTCGATCTTCCTGGGTTATAGAGTCTGCTTCCAGCCTCATCAGTTTGCTGAGATCATCGATCTCCCCGCCACAGGACACCCCATTGATAGCAGAAGCGATCTTGGGCGGCTGTACGATTTTGAGTTTGAAGTTGAACTAGCGAAACTGACGAAGGGGAGCATCCAGGCTTCTTTCCTCCCAGATCCTCTTCGATTCCTCCATTGGATGATCGTCAACTGCTTCATGCCAAGGTACCGTGGTCAATCGATAATTCGTAAACTTGACCTGTTTATCCTTGTGCAAGCTCAAAGAGGTGTTCCTGTTAACCTCGCATCTCTCATGTGCCTGAACATGGTTGAGGCTGCTCCTAGAGGGGAAAACTGGTACACTGCCTTTCCATATGCCACCTTCTTGACCACCTTTCTTGGAAGGGTTGGGATGGATATGGGGGTTTATGCTAAGGAGGACCAGTGCGCCTATTTGCCAGTCTACCGTATCGCCGAATTGACCAATACTTTTATTGACCTTCGGCATACGGAGCATGAAGAGACCCCTGAGGCATCCTCAAGCAAACGTCCTCGGCTTACATGAGAGTCGATTGATGCAGGGCGGGGTGGAGCGTTGGAGCAGCCAAGGGGCCAGCATTGGATGTCTTTTGTTAAGAAGTTTACTGTAAGGCTTTGTTGTTTTTTTTTCTAGTCTTTTTCTCCAGCACTCAAAACTGTCAGGTACTGAGGGGAGCCAGTATATCATCTGACTAGGAAAGTCTCCCATTTTTTTAATTATCCAGACAAATATTTTTCTATGCATGCAGTATTTTGTGAATTTGCCATGGCTAATTTCCCTAAGACAGGTGACGAGATGCAGTAATGGTCATCCCTAAGCAAGGAGGTGCAATTGCATCCTACACTTGCTATGATGTGAGAAGCTATTGCAAGAGTGCAAATTTGGTTGCAATTGAAATTGGCCCACGAGTGGGGACTAATGATGAAATTGCAATGTTTTCTCAAAATTATAGAAGTGGAAGTAGGGACTACCTATGAAATTGCAAATGAATTTCATTGGGGGAGATTTTAATCCGCTTTTGTTCTAAGCAGTTCCAATTAGGTCGAAGTAGGGACTACCTATGAAATTGCATGTTTTCGAAAATTATGGTTTTATTTAGAAGTGGAAGTAGGGACTACCTATGAAATTGCAATTTTTTCGAAAATTATGGTTTTATTTATATTTGGTCACAAGTATAGTGACGATGATAGGCGTGAATAGTATGGATATGGCTTGATTATAATGATTTTTTATCTATGGTGATTTTTTTCCCCCTTTTTCATCAAGACTCATGCTTCTTTTATCCCCCTGTGGATCTATCATGCTTCGTTTATAGTAAAATATCCTTTTTAATTATACACAATAAAGAATCCATTAATTATGTATGCCTTTTTATTGTATTTATTACAACAATGAATTCTCTGACTAAAAGGGGAGTGAAAACATCGTTGGTAGAAATTCAAGGAATGGAAGCCTTTCCATATCCTAGGAACATTAAATTAATTACATAAGAATTTTCTATCTGCCTTGTACTGGGTTTGGTCATTAATTATACTGATTGGGAGCCAATCAGTTTTACCTTTTGGGTTACCTATACATGAATGCAAATTTAATTATACGATTGGGAGCCAATCAGTTTTACCTTTTGGGTTACCTATACATGAATGCAAATTTAATTATACGATTGGGAGCCAATCAGTTTAACTATACATGATCCCAATTAAACCTCTCTACAAGATACAATGGCTTGAAGCTTTGAACAGAAGCAACCTCACTCACAAGTTGGAAGCTGGAATTTTGGTGAAGTCCATTTGCCATTTCCACGAAAAAACAAACCAAACCAAACCAAATATAGAAAGCATTCACAATACCAAAAACCAAATATAGAAAGCATTCACCAAACCAAAAACCAAATATAAAAAGCATTCACCAAACCAAACCAAATATAAAAAGCATTCACCAAACCAAAAACCAAAAATAAAAAGCATTCACCGAACCAAATAAAAAACGGTTGTCCATCATCCTGAGAAAAAAAAAACATAACTTTTGTCCATCATCTTGAAAACTAAAACGCTAAATCAGGTTGTTCTTGGGCTCGTTGACTGGGTTTCCTTGTGCTCTTCTCTTTCCTTTTTCCTCCTTTCATGGGTTTTCTTGTACTCTTCCACTGCAGCTTCAACTTGAGGTGCAACTCTTCTTGCTTCCGTGAGCACCATATGCCTTATGTAGTTTATGGACTCTCGAACAAGGTACAAAGCGATCTGCATCCTCCTCACTTGAGTGCATGGCTATCAACATCAACAAACATGGTGCTTACCGCATGATTCAAAAATAACAATCAATTGTGGTTTTCTAATATGCGAATTAGAATTGTCTTTACCCAAATATAAGAGGAGTCCCAGCTTGCGCCATACATCCACATGCATACCCAGACTCCACTGTCAAACCTACATAAAATAAAAGCATTGCGTGATAAGAACCAAGTTGATAAGTCGTCGTTTAATATCACAAAAAAATGGGCATACTTACCGATGAAGTTGTTCTTGATCCTTTGAAGGATTTGGGTACGAAAACTCCGCAATCCTTGGTGGCGACAATCCCGGACCTTGTTCACGATAGAGAATCTTCCACAAGGCTTGCATAAAGCTCATCTGTGCAAATTAAGAAACGTTTGTACTTAGAAAGAGTTATTTACATTTTTTTTGCGTTATAACGGCACAATGTCACAAATTTACCATTTTTTGAACAGATTGTAGTCGAAAGGAATTGCGGTCTTCATTTGGTTGTGGATCCAAGATATGGACTTCTTCCTTGTCCAACTTAATGACAGGCAAGTACCAATGGGCATTATCTCTCATCGGAACACACACCTACATATGCGGAAATTGTCAACACGTATTACAAAAATAAACTGCAAACCATGTAATACTTATTAAGACGAACAGTTTACCTTGTTCACCATATTGGTTTGACTAAGGAATTTTGATTGGTATAGGTCTAATGCCATCTTGGGTGTTATTCCACATGAAATCACTAGTTCCTGCCCATGTGGTAGTTGCATAATGGAAATTTTGTCAACACAATATGATTCACGTAACATGTGTTGTAATTTTTTTGGTGAGAGGAAATTTTCATTAAGTATAATCGGACCACAACCTGTAGTTCAGCAGGCAGATATCACACTCCTTTTCCGTCCTTGGAATTTGTCCACAACTCTTCTAGAGTCAAGTGGCAGGCCATCACTGTTATAACCTAATATAACATGGACAAAAAACACTTCATGATACTATCGAGTTGTTATAAAATAATTCTACGTAGAAAGCATTGATAGTGGACAAACAAAACAAAATTTTGGAGTTCCGTTGATTACTTCAGCATCTACGAATGAGCGAGGGCTTAAGGACCACAATGACTTCCTCGTACAAGAGTTGTTAGTGGTTTTGACCAATACTTCGTCAGGTGGCAGATGGGCTAAAAATATATAGTGAGCAAGCTGGATTTGCTCATCATCGTATTCCATAGCGGTAGGTAGCTTAAAATTCAAAACAACCTGGAATAGGGGCCACAAATAAACACGAGTTGAAATGCATTCGTTATGACGGAATAACGGCAAAGAACACTTCAATGGCAAACATGACACCTTTATTACCTTGTCAACAGAAGGTAGACAAATACTTTTTCCATTTGGCTTCTTTGGTGTGACCTCAGAGTCAGATTCATCGTCTGAAATAAAAACGATGACTGAAGCAGGAGTGGGTGGAGGTGCTTCACCTTTGGGTATCCCTTGGTTTCTTTGTTGGAGTCACAATTCGGCTGTCTCTCTACAATGACAGTGAACCTGCGATTAATAAATTAACTAGAATGAATTTCAATGGTAAAAAGAGCTATTATACATACACAAGCTTGGACGAAGAGCGAGTAATTCTTCTATTTTCCATGTTGTGCCTCTAATCTAAGCTTTACTCTGTACTCAAAATCGCGGCAAAGAAGGATATGGAACCACTGCTCTACCGATGAAGGTTAATTATATATACAAGGTTCATAGTTAGGGTTTAGTCTAAGGTACATGAACTTGGGATAAACATTGGTATTTATTAAACCTAAAATTAAAAATATACTTTTTCGATGAATAAAGAATTGAGTGCTATCTAGTATAATATTCGTCTCATATTAATATTTGATCCTTCCCCATACACGTAGTACACAGCTAGAGTCAGCTGGCGTTTGGCTTTACTAAGAAAGGTTTTTTCATTTAAATATTTTCGTTATTGTGAAAAGGGTAACGAAATCACTAAGATTAAGAACAGATAAGTTCAACTCGTTCCTACCAAAAATATAGATATCAAAAATCGTGTTATTATATGGGAGAATTCTTAAGTGGCCATTGAAAGCATTAATTCGGCCATCATTCCCAGTAGGGTTTTGTAATCTACGTCCTTGGTTCCCAAAATTTCCAGCCGTGACAATGACGTCGGAGGGCAAGACTCACCATTGACGTCGGAGGGAAGTCTAATACTTGACGTCGGAGGAAGTCCAAGAAAACGCTGGTGCCGGAGCCAGTCACACCACCTAGGAAGATAATGTCGCCGATCTCAATGTTTTCTACAGCTGAAGATATTAAAAAAATGAAGGTCGATGATATCAGAAGAAGCCTATGATTTCTACATGGACTACGGTCGATTAGTCAAGGCTTCGACATCAGAAAATCAGACATTGGTCGTGATAAGAACAAAGTTATGATATGGCATGACTATGTATGCTCTGGCGAGGGAAAGAGGCGAATGAAGAGCACAGAACGAAAGAGAGAAGCAAGAGGGGAGACCAGATTTAACTGCAGAGCCAAGATGCGTGGTTAAACACAGACAATGTCGATGGGAAGTGGGTATGTGCACCAGTTTGATGATGTACATACACATGAAACGATCCACCAGAGAATATAGACACTACATGAAAGTGAAACGTCGTATGAGTGATGCAGTCAAAGCAGCGATAAATTTTAGAAGAGCTGGAGGTATGAAAACTTTTCAAATTGTGAATCTGGCCGTAACAGAAGCAGGAGGCTACGACAATTTGGGCTACACGAGGAAGGATGCATATAATTATGTGGACAACGAGAGGAAAGAACAAATTAGTGAAGGTGATGCCGCAACAGCCCTAGCCTACCTGCAAGCTAAATGCAGCGCGGACCGGCTTATTAACATTTTCTGGGCCGATTGTATTTCTGTTGCTGATTATGCATGCTTTGGAGAATTACTGTCATTCGATGCTACTTACAAAAGGAACATTTGAACTTTTTTAGGTGTCAACCACCATTCGCAAACTTGCGTATTTGCATGTGCTTTCTTGGCTAACGAGAGAGAGGAAAATTATATTTGGGTGTTGGGAGCTTTGAAGAGAAGGCTAGGCGGTGTAGATCCCAAGACTGTTATTACAGATGGGGATAGAGCAATGCGTAATGCTATTCAGAAAGTATTTCCCGATGCAACACATCGTCTATGTTCATGGCATATAGACAAGATTATAACTAGAAATGTGAAGAATCATCCTACTTTTTTGCCCCGATGCAAGCATTTTGTGTCAGCTGACTGGGAACCTTCAGAATTCGAAGAAAAGGGGAAATCAGTGGTTGAGGAATGCTCCCTTCAGCACAACAATTGGGTCTCCAATTTATTTGAGCAAAGACATGAATGGGGGTATGCATATTTGCGTTCGAAGTTCTTCGCAGGCTTGAGTACAACATCAAGATGTGAAGGACTGAACTCTCAACTTGCCAATTATATCGAGAAGGATAAAAATCTCCATGAGTTCTTTATTCACTTTGATCGTTGGACTAGGGATATGAGGGAGAATGAGCGTCATTCTGATTTTGAATCCATTCATCGAGAACGAACCATCACAAGCAATGTCTTAGTCTCACTTCAGAAGAGTGGAGCGGCGGTTTTCACAAAGAACGCATTCTTCTTATTCAGAGACGAGGTTGAAAAGTCGGCATGTTGCATAAGGTTGGAGACTGAGCGATCGGAAATTGAGCATGTGTACAAGGTCAAGGTGTCTGGCATGGATAAGGTTTTTCAAGTCACGTACGCAGTTGAACCCTTTGCAATGGAATGTAGTTGTAATCACTACAATTATATGGGAATACCATGTCGTCATATGATTTTTGTACTGAAAGAAGAGAGCATACTGGAACTTCCTGAAGGACTAGTACGTCGAAGATGGTCAAAGAAGCCGAAGACACTAGAGAGCTTGGAGGAACCGGGCAGCCTAGATGAATTGTAACTTTTCGCATTGAGGTTTGCCATGACTATCACTTTTAATTTTTTTTTAATATTGGTTCGAAGCTAGGTGAACATTAATTTTACTCACTTTGTATAAAATCTTGTGTCAATCAGGTATGGTACTATTCAACAACACAGCTTACAACTAATGTTAAAAGGGGCAAAATCTAGTGAGTGCTTCAAGATTGCTCGTGAGGGAATTCAATCATTATGTGAAAAGTTGGACATGGTGGACACTGGCAACGTGGACATACCCGGCATTAATAGACCGAAGGCGAATGAAATTTTGTTGGATCCATTACAAGTCAAAGCTAAAGGTTCGGGGGCTAAAAAATCTAAAAGGAAGAAAGGAGAACCACGACGGTGTAGCAATTGCGGTGAATGGCGCCACTATAGGAGCCGATGCCCACATCCTGTTGGCTATGTGAAGCCAACCTCAAACGGTGATGCCCCGAATGATGGTGTTTCGGAAGAAGGTGGCGGTGGCGATGACACCGATGTTGATCCTCCCACCACTCAAGATCAGTCGGAAACAGTACCGAAGAGAAGGCAAAAGCATTGCAGTAAGTGCGGTTCTACCAATCATAATGCAAGAACGTGTACTGGGTCTGGGCCATCCGATGATGAAAATGAAGATGATGATAATGACGATGACGACGATTATGAGCAACCTAGGGTAAGAATAAGATATAATTGTTCGTGTCTACACAATGCAGTTGCATCCAATATTTTTGTACGTCTAAAATCGTCGTTATCGATTTTGCAGAAGAGGCCTGTTACAAGAAGTAGCAACCTAAGGATTGTTGAAAACTTGAAGTGAAGATGGACGTCCTTATCCTATTCGGATTAGGACTAATGGACTATGTGAAGACTGCCAGTATCAGCTTGAAGCGGCGTCGTTTGATTTATAAGAAGACTGTTGCCGTCTGCGGGGTCGTTTTACTTGTGTGTCGTTTTATTTATGTGTCTCTTTGGTTTATAAGAAGACTACTGCCTTCTACGGTGTCGTTTTATTTAGTTCGGATGGATTTGATTGAATTCGATATGGAGGTTGCTCCCTAAATAAATCATGTGCAACATTTCAGTTGAATTATTTTTCTCACTCGTTTTTTTTATTGAATAATTAAATCGGATTTTTTACTTGTTTATAAAATTACTTAATTTTGGCTACTAAAATTATGAAATGTAATTTGGGCGTGAAATGACAAGAGCATGCGCCGACAGAGGACTTCTGAAAATGGAGGCAGTAATCAAGAAATAAACTACAGTATTTTTATTGAGTGAAAGATCCCTCACCGATATATTATTAAGATCTCAAACACTAAAAGTACAAATCTTGAAAAACAAAACAATGTACTTTCCCTCCTCCCACTTTTATACTATACATATGGCAACTTTCCCCTCTTGTATATATTTTGGGAGCATGATCAACAAGTACGCGTCAATGTCGCCCAGAAGAACCATCATATGACGTAGGGTTCCACAACACCTATTATGGAATCGTAACAACATATGATGATTCTTTGGGCGATATTCAAACGACGACTTATTGTCATTGCTCCCCTCCCTGCCTCTAACAAAGACCCTGCATGGAGAGCAAAGGAGAAACAATACAACGAAGGATTTAGTTTAACAGTCATGATCTAACAATGACATAATTAAAGGAACTGAGATCTAAAATAATACGCAGTCTCATCTTTACCACTGCACCCGAAAATAAAGCATGGACAGGAGGACGAAGAGGCGGAGGGGGTTGATTTTCGGGGTTGGGAAGATGGGAGAAAGGGGTCTTTTCAGGGATTGAGATGAGGAACGAAAAACAGCAGGAGATGAGTGCCTCTCGGGTTTCGAAGCATGGTCTCTCCCTCTATGATTAACGAATTTATAAATGAGCTCATAAATTTACTTTGCCTTTTCAGCCCTTCCCATTTACTGAAAATCACAATCCCTACCGCTGCCTCGGCCTTGGTAACATTAGCACTGGTTAGGGGCAAATGCGACTTTCCGAAAACGGCGATATCTGATTGGGTGACACGCCGCGGTAAGGATTGAAGCTCTTTCACCATCGGATTAAAGGAAAAGTTTAGGAATTGACGGTGGGAGATGGGGATGTGCTTTTAGACTGGCTTTGTAGATTAACTAACTTTTTCGTTTAACAAAATTAATCTACTGATTTGGTACATGTAATTGTAACCCTAAACCCTAAACCTGAATCCCTAAACCCTAAACCCTAAACCCGAACCAATCAATACCATATACTCTACAACAATAACACCTTATAGGCTTATACCCGAACCAATCCATCCCATTGCTTATTAAGTGGAATCCTAGGTGGCACCATTATTTAGCAAGATTGCAATGCCACCTAGGATATTTTTTCTAAACTAGCAAGATTGCTAAATTAGGAATTCTTCTTGCAATGCCAAACCCTAATACACGAATGGTTCAATAACATATACTCTACAACAATAACACCTTATAGGCTTACACCCTAACCAATCAATACCATATATACTCTAAACCATCAACACCTTGCTTATTTAGACCATCTCCAATGGTGCAATTCTTGAGAATTGCAAGCTGATGTGGCAAGGGAGTGAAAGTGGGATGGTGAGTTGCATTGATGTGGGATTAATTACAAAAGTTGCAAATTTGCATCTGATGAATGTTTTCATGCAGTTGCAAATTTTCATGCAACACACACATATATACAATTCCAATCATAATACTTTACATAATTCGAATAACACAACGACAAAAAACAACTTGAGAGAAAACTCAAATTAATATAACACACTCACCAATTAATATTGAATTGCATTGAAAATTAAGTAGGACCCACGGTCACAATTGATGTATAGTTAAAGTTGCTGAAGTGGCAATTGGGACCATATAATTGCTCGGTGTTGGAAACTTGAACTGAAACTGGAAGTCCTCCTATGCCGAGTCGTTTGGTATATAAGAAGACTGTTGGCTCTTGCGGTGTCGTTTAATTTATGCACTCATTAATGGTCAGTTGAAGGCAATTTTTAAGCACTCTAAATAAATCATGTGCAACATTTCAGTTGAATAATCTTGAGAACTAGTTTTTTTTATTCAATTATTACATCGTATTTTTTGCACTAATTTTGAGCACTCATTAAATGGGTAGAGCATGTGGCGACAGAGGAGCAGAGTTCGAAATCTGGCAAAAAATCCGGTTGGCCCAATCGTAAAGACTTCTAAAAATGGAGTCAGTAGTCAACAAATAAAGTACAGTATTTTTATTGGGAGTGTAGGATCCCCTGCAGATTTTAGAAGATCTCAAACGCTAAATAGTACAAAGTACAGTATTTTTATTGGGAGTGTAGGATCCCCTGCAGGTTTAGAAGATCTCAAACGCTAATAGTACAAAGTACAGTATTTTTATTGGGAGTGGAGGATCCCTCGCAGATTTAGAAGATCTCAAACACTTTTGGAAGCCGCCATGGAAGCGAAGAGAGAAGCAGAAGAAAAAATAACAAAACAGTATACAAATATAAACAAATGTTACATAGAGTCCAACAAAAACAAAAAGCTGTACTTTCCCTCCCTATTTTATCCTATTATACATATGGCAACTTTCCTATCTTGTATACATTTTGGGAGCATGATCAACAAGTACGAGTCAATATGGCGCAAAAGAACCACCAGATGACATAGGGTTCCACAACACCTATTATGGAATCGCAACAACATGTGATGATTCTTTCGGCGATATTCAGACGGCGACTTATTGTCATTGCTCCCCTCCCTGCCTCTAACAAAGACCCTGCATGGAGAGAAAAGGAGAAACGATACAACAAAGGATTTAGTTTAACAGTCATGATCTAACAATGACATAATGAAAGGAAATGAGATCTAAAATAATACGCAGTCTCATCATTACCACTGCACCCGAAAATAAAGCATGGGATAGGAGGACGAAGAGGCGGATGGGGTTTATTTTCGGAGTTTCATATTGAGAAGATGGAAGAAAGGGTTCTTTTCAGGGATTGAGAGGAGGAGGAACGAACAGCAGCAGGAGATGAGTGCCACTCGGGTTTCGGAGCACGGTCTCTCCTTCACTGATTAACGAATTTATAGATTGACTCGTAATTACTTTTACTTTCCCTCCCTTCACATTTACTGAAAATTACACTCCCTACCACTGCCTCGGCCTTGGTAACGCCAGCATTGGTTATGGGCAAAAGCGACTTTCCGAATTCGACAATATCTGATTGGGTGACACGCACGCGACGAGGATCGAAGGTATTTCACCATCGGATTAAGGGAAAAGTTTAGGAATTGACGGTGGGAAATGGGGATGTACTTTTATAAATAGTCTGAATTTGTAGATTAACTAACTTTTTCGTTTACCAACATTACTATATTGATCTGGTTTATGTTATTCTAACTTGAATCATAACCCTAAACCCTAAACCCTAAACCATAATACACGAACCAATCAATACCATATACTCTACAACAATAACAACACCTTATAGGCTTATACCGTAACCAATCAATAACATATATACTTTAAACCATCAACACCTTGCTCCTCCCTTATACCATAACCTTCAAGACCTTATACTGTATACCAACTTTCAATTTATAATAAGTGTTTCTTTTGGAATATAAAATGGAACCCACCTTGGCAATTGCTAGCATAATTTAGGGATGTAGATGAATAGAAATTGTTAAGTGATGAATTGCTAAAATTGATGATGTGGCGGTAGGGACCTCGTTTAGAAATTGTTGTTCAATTTTAGGGATGAAGATGATCAATACACTAACCCAATACCATATACTCTAAACCATCAACACCTTATACAATATCGTATTTTAGGGATGGAGATGATCAATACACTAATCCAATACCATGTACTCTAAACCATCAACACCTTATACAATATCGTATACCTATACGCTGATAAATTAAAATTATAACTTGCTTTTCAAAACATAAATTAAAAATTGATACTCACTAAGTATCGAACCACAAACCTCTACTTTATTGACTAAGCAAATAACAGACAATTAACCAATTAAGCTACATCACATTGATGACCATCTTGCATAATTTCGCTTTCTTATTAAGTGAAGGGTTAAAATGAACGATAAATATATCACAGGGGATTGTTTCAACTTCGGCGGGGACTGAGAGAGTGGAAAATGGGTAATTATTCTACCAAAAAAGAAAAGAAAAGGGGGAATTAACGAAGAGTTAAATTGGACGGATTGTCTTTAGCACGCCACTACCACCGAAAATCCTTCGGAGCAAAGACATGTTGGTTCAAGTCAAAGAATAAATGAAGAAAGATGAAGTTAAGAACTCTAACTAATTTTGATTCCATATGTGGCGAATCGCTAATGGGCGGGATAACCAACATGGCAAAATCGTTAATGAGAACCTACTTTGCATACACCAAATCATTTTATCTCGTACCGATAAATGTGTAAAGAGACACGCTACAATAATTATGTCTAAATTTCCTGATAATAAGGCATGATCAGCATTTATAAGAAGATGTTAAGACAATATAAAATCGAGAAAAATAAAACAACACCTACCCTCAGCCGAATCAATCAATACAATATGCTCTGGACCATCAACAATTCAACACCTTATAAACCATCCCATATACCATATACTCTAAACCATATACCATATATCATATACTCTAAACCATCAACAACCTAATACACTAACCAGTCAGTAATCATTAACTTAACCATAAACACCTTATACAATAATCGCATACCTATACGCTGATAAAATTTTACATTTTGAAAATACTTGCCCAAGTAAAGTACACAAGTACTTCAAAGTGAAATTCTAACTTTCGTTTCAAAACATAAATTTAAAAAATGTCCTCACTAAGTATCCAACCACAAGCCTCTAATTAGTCTACAAGAGGTTTGTTATGTCAAGAGGGGCAAACAGTGAGAGAGTGGAATATGGGCAATTAATAAAGAGTTAAATTGGGCGGATTGTTTTTTACCTCATACCGATAAATGTGTAAAGAGACACGCTACCATTTACCGAATCCCAAAAAAAAGATGGAACACATAATTGTGTTTAAATTGCGTGAACGCAAGACATGATCAGGATTTAGAAGCAGAAGCAGAAGCAGGCGCAGATGTAAATAAAAGCCCAACCTCTTCACAATCCGGATCATGTACACAAGCCCACTTTTGAAGGGAATTTAAAAGCCCAACTAGACTTTGTCCTAAACGCACCGTTAATACATAAACACAAGTTAAGGCGACCTCTCCATCCGATTCGAATCAAATCCTGTCTTCTTCATCTTCTTCCTCAATTAGGTCGAAGACTGTGTTGCTTATTTCATCTTCAATTTGTGTAAATTCCGGTCGGAAATATAATGGCGAAGAACAAAAAGTCGATTGTGGATACAAGGAAACGATGAGTATGTGGAGATTTTTGATTCCGGTTGGAAATAAAATGGCGAAGAACAAAACGTCGATTGTGGATACAAGGATTTGTGGTTCAAAATGATGATTATGTGGGGATTTTAGATTGAAAAGGGATCTTCTCTTCGAACGTGGATACATAGATTTGGGGTTCAAAACATGATGATGTTGGGGATTTGATATTGGATTGGGAGCTAAATCGAATGTCGATCAAATAATAAAAAGGATTTCAGATTTCAGATTTCAGAAACGATGATAAAAGGATTATGTTCGAACTTCGAACTAAGAGGGGACATCCCCTCCAAGACGAATGAGGGACTAGGAATTGGTTAGGGCGGCGGGTCGTATCCATAGGGTTTAACCTCTTAATCGATATAATTAAACTGGGTACAGTTAGGTTGAAGTCCAATGAAAAACGCTTAAACGCTTCGTGATGCTTTTGGTAATTTTCCATGCCCCTGGTTACCCGTACCCCGGATTTTTCCCTGGGCACCCTAGAACTGCCCATATATATATATATGGTAAATTGTGGTAATATCAATATATTACCTAAAAGAAGGAAGAAAAACAAAAGGAGGGAGAGGGAAAAAAACTCGTCTTCTGTCTCCTCTCATTTCTCCTCCGCAATCAAGAGCACCAAATGCAACACACAAAAAAGAGAGAAGGAAGGTCGGAATTGAAAATTCACAAACAAATACTAAAATATAAAACATACAAACTCGACTCACCTAGATCCGTCCCCTCTTGGTAAATCTGGAGCGTCATCTATTTTGAGACCGAGAAAAGAAAGAACAGAAGGAAGGAGCAGCTGCAAAGAAGAAAGATTTGGAGCATCACCGGATTTGAAACGGGATGCTTCAATTTTTATTTGTCGATTGTAGGATAAAAAACGAAGAACAAGAGAAAGGAACAGATCTAGATCTAGAAAAATAAGTTTGGAAGAGAGAAGAAAGAGAAGAAGAAGAAAGAGAAGCATTTCCCTCGGAACCCCGGGCAAACCGCTCCACCAAGAGTTCCAATTCGCTTCTTGGATCCGATTGTGGAGTGGCATATGGTCTTGAGGTTTGTCCCATGAAAGCCTCCATAGCCAACACCAACTTGGATTTCACCTTGAGTTGTGGAGGGAAACCTTCTTAATATGGTTTCTCTTAATGAAAAGTAAGTTGGTAGTAGAACCCGGATCCTTGAATTCCCCCATTTTCTTCATTCCATAAAGTTTCGCGGTAACCACTCTCGGTGGGTGGTGGATAACCCCATACTTGGGTGAAATCATAAGGATCCATGTCTGATACCTACAAACACAAAAACACTAAAAAAAGGAAAATCAAACACACACAAACCACTCTTCAAGCGAAGAGTGGATCAACAAATACAAAATGATAAAACACGAAACGCAACAAAAGACAAGATAGAAAATGCTAGAGTAACACCAAGAAACTTTTTCAAAATAATGGACCGTTGTTCCCTGGCAACCGCGCCAAGAACTTGACTCACCACGAATTACACCGTGAATTACCCGACTAGAGCTCAAGTTTTTAAACTCTAGCCGGGTGCAATATAGGAAAAGTATTTAAAATGTCAACCCCGGGTCAGTCCATGTACCCCTACTTCAATCGCTTTGGGTTTTACAAGCTAAGAAAACTACAAAATAAACAAACAAACAAGTAAATAGAGGTTGTCCCAATGAGAGAAGACTTCACCCAGGTATCCCTCCGCCTAACCTCAGATCAAGATCGACCAAATCGAATGCAAATGTGTGAAGGTGTGTTCATAAACCGTTAGGAGGGCGCAATAAGTGAAGGAAAGCTCACTCTTTTAATCAACCGGTTAAATCCCTAGCTCTCTCAATCAATGGATTAAGGATTGCGACAATAAACTAGGAAGTCTAGCTCTCTTAACCTTTCTGCTAAGGATTGCAACAATAAGTTAGGAGTCATAGCTATCTTAACCAATTAACTAAGGGTTGCAAGAACCACTCCCTCATAACTTAATCTAGACGGCAAAATAACACCCAAGTTAAAGTGCTTAATCGAAGGTTGAGTTTTGCCCTAATTCGCCCTAGGTAGGTGGCTCAATTGGCCAAGAATTCATCTTATCAAAGCCTCCTAACAAAAAGGAGGGTTCCCTCTACGTAGATCAAACTCACACACAAAGCATTCAATTAATGCAATCTATCACAAATTTCTTCGCTTTTTTTTTTAGTGCCCTTTCTCCAAGAAGAACCCCCCCCCCCCTCGCGCCTTCTCCGACCAAGAACGAGGAGGTGGGTTACGGTATGATGTGCATGCAGGAAGGGAAATTGGATTCAGTTGAGAAGAGGCACGAGATTGGAGTTGCTGAGGAGAAGGGAGGGGAAAAGTCTCAAATCCTCACTCGCTGCCGGCAGCTTTGGTGGCAGGGATATGGCCCCGTCGTCACCCGCCCAGATCTAGGAATTTCTTTCAGTCATCGCCGCAAACTACCTCACATCTCTCTTCTCCCATCTTTGGATTCACCGATTGATTTGCTTGGTTGATCGATAGTGAGAAAGAGCGACGACAACGGCAGGGGAATTGACGAAGGAGGAGAAAGGGATCCGCACTGGGAAGAGGCTGCACGGTGGAAGGATATGATTACAGCGTTGGCGTTGGTGGAAGAATAGGAAGAAGAGATTAGAAGGCGAGTGGTGGAGGAGGAGGATGTGGCGACGGTGGAGGAGGAGAGACTTCTAGCATATTGTCTTTGTTGAGGAATAAGAGGAAGGATAGAAAAAGATGAGACGATGGGTTTTTTTGTTTTAAAATTATTAAGTCAAAAGTAATATGACGTGGAAGAAGACATGGTTGCTGATGTGGCAGTCTTCGTTACAAAATTAAAGACGGTAACAGACTATTAGGCACATCTTGACCCGCAACAATAGTTATGGCGTTTAATTTGTATTTCGATATTTGTGACTATAATTTACCGTTTCTAAATAGTTGTGGCTAATATATTGTATTTATCCATAGTTTTTTTATTCAACGGGGAGAAATGCCCATCATCAGCGCGGGCCGCACATCCGTCACAAGCGCCAATCAGAAGCAGCCCCGTGCGCGACTGGAGATTACTTCTCCTCCCCGTCACGTCTAATGGGAAGAAAGAGAGGGGGTCGAGTTTTGCCTTTTTTTTGTCCTGGATTGGGCTAAAACAACCCCAATTTATTGCTTTTTGTGGCTTTTTGGCTCTTTTGGTTGGTTGTTAGAGGGAGGAAAGAGCTAGATTTTGGCACTTCCCCTCTTTGTTGGAGATGGCCTTACCTAACAAGTCGGTACAATTGTGACTCGTTATTCATTCACATTTTTTTTTCCTGGATTGAGTAGGTGGCGGGTGGGTGCATTTGGGTTGTAATTAATCAACAAAGTAAATTTCCAACTTGCCATTAGGTGAATTGACTAACATTTACTATAAGGGGTCGTTCGGATGGATGATTGTAATGAGTTATTTGGACCCAACCCGCTCAACGCGGGTAAAACCTGCTTTGACGGATTGCGGGTCGGATTCGGATTTAAACCCACTATACTTTTTACGGGTTAGGTTTGGGTTTAGCCATATCCAACCCGTGGATACCAGCACTCAAGTTCATGCCCCACGACCCACGGAACACTTAATTAATTAACTATAATTTCTAAACTAATTCCTCATACATTCAATTAATCATATTGTTTGTGGATGTTTATCTTTAATACTAAACATTTAGTACAAATGATTGTGATTTAGTGTGTATGTAATAGACAATAGAAGGAAAAATTAGTGAAATTACATATTTGTAAACGGACCCATCGATACCTATAAACCCGCGGATACCTAGCGAGTTGGGTTGGATTTGTGTTTTCTATATCCAATGGGTTTTACCCAAAAAAGTTTTTGAATAAATCCGTAGGTTTGGATTTGAGTTTAGCATAACCCGCCCCAACCAATTGTCATCCAACTTGTCGTCCAAACCATCAAAAGAGAGCCAGCAATGTAAACCAACTTGTCGTCCAAACCATCAAAAGTTTGACCTCCCGTCTCAACAATTTTAACTGTAAGAATTATTTGTGGAAGTCTATAGTATATGACTTAATTGCGTGAGGGATGGGTATTTGACTATTTGGTGGATTGGACGACATATAATGTTTTATAATCATTTGTTTATTTTCGTTAAATTTGCTGACTATTTGGTGGATTGGACATATAATGTTCCATAATCATTTGATTATTTTCGTTATATTTGCTGAATGGCTAATGGTGCTGCAGTACACCTAGGATATCAATGTGTGCCCTATCCTATTGACGCTTGTCCATTTCCTGATGGAATTGTAGGTCAAATTCCATGACCACATTCCTCATGATAACGACTAATAATTGTTTGATATTATGGCCGAAAAGAAGTAAACAAATGAGGTTGTGACCGTAATAAAGCACACTTGAGAAACCGAAGGTTAGTTGCCTTAAAGTTTATTTTATCAAACGGGTTTATCTGTAGACTGTAGACCCTCGGGGCAGATTTTCTCTGACTAAAATGCGCCACATAAAACTTTAGAGGGGGGGGCAAAGGGCGAAGCTGCTGTTAATTCTACGCTCCCTCTCTCGGCTCTCCTTCTCTCGTCATTTCCTTACAAAATTTGGCAGACATTCAAAACTCAGCAGCAGTTCAAATGCGGTGTCCATTCTGGGTTCCATGTACTATTGCTGCTTCCGCTTAGCGTCCTCTATGTGGAGAATCAGCTGCAAAAGTCAATGTTATGCCTCGGCTCATTATTATCCTAAACTAAAATCTTATGTTCTACGCGCTGCTTCTTTGTTCTTACCTTAACCGCCAGGTAGAAAGTCACCATCATCCAACAAAGCACCGGTAGTCCTGTAACCAGGAGCAAGCACTGCATTGTTAACGCTTAACCCACACACCACATCGTTCGCATCCAGAGATGTCTAAAAGTAGCCGAAGAAATGCAGTATTAACGTACCTTCTCTACTTGAGAATCGGGAAATTATCCAGTTGACACCAGATGGTCCAACAACATAGCCAGCAAAATTTGCTACCTGCACAAAATTACTAGCAACTGTAACAACTAATGCTACTACATGTACTGTTTTAGCAACTGGGAGACGAGGAAAATATGGCTTTAAGAATTAAAAAGCAGAGAGATACTAATATCAATAAGACAGGTAGAAACATCAAGTTAGTCACATAGCTTAAAGAACGTGCCAGAACTTTAGATCACAGTTAATAAAACATCAGCTTTTAAACATTAAACAGAAAAACAGACCATGAGACATGTAATAGTGATTGCACCGGCCACAGCCTTGAGTTCTCGCGAAAGGAGCTTCCCAGAAGCAGTTTCTACCTGGGAAAAGGCACCAAAGAACATCAACAATACCCCAAGTAAATTGTGGACTGGATGAACCCCAAGGGGCTGGCCTAGTGGGGATGAGAACATCCACCACACCTGGGTTCGAACCTTGGGCCAACAACCAAAACAAAAAATTGTGGACTGGATCAAAGCTGAAACGAGAAGTAGCTGTACTGACAGATAATAAAGCTCGAGCTATTATTAGTAAGCGCTTGTTTGACTATGCATTGCCAAAAGAGTTTTGCCAGAAGAAGCTTTATTGAGATTACACTTTGAATTTGATGAGCATTTATCCTTCCCAAACAGAATGAAGTATTATAAAAAAAAGGGGGAGGGGGCAAATGAAGTGACCAGCAGCATGTGAGCTGCTTTAATGCATGTGCTTGACACTTAGAAAATGAAAAATGAACGCTGATGCCAAGGTATAAATTCCCATGGATTATGAACTTAAATACTGCATTTGATCATTTACAGATAGACCACCTGTAGTGTAGAGATTGCTGATTTGGCTACCATTTCTGGGATGAAGAATAAACATGTTAGCCATGCCCATGAGAGAAGTTTCCTGAGGTAAAATGCAATAAACCATTATCAGATTACCAGCTAAATTGTTCGGGAACAAGAAAAGAACATTGACTTACCATTCTAGATCATGCCAAATAGCAACGAATGTGAATATCACCCAGATGTTTAGAAACTTCGTCCGAGACCCACCAAGGGGAATATATATGTACCTGGAAAAATAGAACTTTTAGAGAACAAATCTCATAGCTGAAACCATGGATGAATACAAGTCATGATGCGCAAAAAAAAGGTGCACCTTACAAGCCATCTATTGTAGGAAGCATGCCAATTTTTCCAAAAGCTCTCCAAGTTGTAGCAATTATTTATGCACCTAGGCATATTCTCAGGAGCCTCTATGCCACTAATCTGTAAAGCATGTTGTTTAAGTCTGATGTGCATAGAACTAAATGCCAGAGCAAAATACTCCAAAGCTCCAAATCTTAGCAACCATAACCATACCAGTGACCAAAGCCGAAAATAGCGCCATATGAGGAAAAACTTCAGCCACATAAAGTTCAAGACCTGTAGCAGTAGACAGTTATTAAACTAATCAGAGAGGAGACCATGTCCTAGGGAGAGAGCTGAGAACTGCTGCAATAATTTCCGATACATCACTTCAATGATTTGCACGACTTATCAAACATATGAACTCAATAATCTTAATTCAGGCAGACCAATGAGGATGACTAAATTATTTGTACATGTGCATGAACATGGTAAATATGCTCTTGCAAGTAGAAAATAGCGACAAATGGGATGGTTGACTGCTTCTCTTCACTTAATCAGAATCTTAAGAAAGGTAGTTGTACCGGACAAGCAAGTGCCAGTTCAATATGACAGGAACAGAGAGGTCACACTATTGAACAGAACAGCTGGAAGCTTGGAACTCAGTTTGCCAGCACTGGTTTTCCCTGTATGTTGGTTCCTATGTCATGGAGATTTTCATTGCATTATTATGCATGAACCATAATAGTTTGATCTATGGGTGATGCTAATGAGGGATTAGGGGAGTACATTATAAGCCTGCAACATATCAATTAACAGAATCACACTTCTACTTCTACCCCAGAAAAAACAGGTAGTTTGATTTCATATCCAGCATAATAGGTTGGGCTAGGCTACCTTGTCTCATTCAATCGATGGAGAAGAAAAAGCTCCGTAACAAACTATTGTATCAACAGCTACAAACACATAAATGCAGGAACAAGGTGGTATGGAGCTGAGATCTTACCCCATATGTGATGATGAACATGTCCATAGGTGACAACGACTTCCACAGGCCACTGTTGGTTGATTGAGAACAGCTTTAATAAGTTGATTATCATTGTAAGAATTTTAGCCGGTTATCCTTAAGTTACTAAATTTTACCTGACTGCGAATGCATTGTAATGAAATAAATGATTCATGATCTCTATGATCATGAAGCTGAATATCCACCGTAAACCATACCAGAGTACATCTCTGGTTGCGAAAATTCGTGCTGGCATATCTAGCTGCAAGAACATTTCAGGACAAGTAACGGTTAAACAAGAATCCAACAGAAACTATTCATTACTACTATCACATCACACTCATATTCGGAGCTGAGATTCTAACAGAAATGATTCATTACTGCAACACATTGAATTCATAAATCAGAAAGTTCAAGAGTTTATTGGTACAACTGCAACAATGTATTTTAAGACACATCTGCATTCATAGTCCAATCGGGAGTACATAAAATAAATGAAATCTCTTGGACTGACAATAATTCCTCAATGGTGTTACTACATTAGTAGACTAATTTTACAACAGAACAATTAGTTGTAGAATAAATATTGCACCTGAAGATGAAGATAAATACCTGTGAAGCAAAGGCATTGAAGCTTATGATTGGGCCAGCAAGGTAAAGTGGCGCATAGACCAGATATGATAAGTACACACTGAATGAAAAGTTATCAATTGGCACACTTCTCTCCTGAATATATAAAGCAGTTACAGATATCCACCACAAAATTCCTTTTAAGTATCTCAAAATTCGAGGAGTCCACTGAAAGAGCACAAAGGTACCTGTAGCAATTGGTAGCAGATTCCCCCAGATTTACAAGTATGGCAACGTTGGATGTGCTTCTGGGTTTATCGGTACCAAAAAAAAATTAGCTTATAGCTACTACTGACCATACAGTATGAGAGGGTAACAGATGCACGTGCTTGAGTGAAAAATAAAAGCTTTTTTACGCACAAGAGTTTAAAGAAGTCAAGGCCACACGGCAACAAGGTGACGTGCAGAAATAACACTTTCATCGGCATGATAGGCAAAGAAAAAAATCCCTCCCGTCTATTGAAGCTACAATAAATCTATTTAGCGAGTAAACCAAAAGGGTGTGCGTGTGCACAAGCTGAATGTAAGACCCTAGAAACAAAGTTGATAGAGGAGTTTAACTTAGAAGAGGAGCAAAAAGTGGTACTAGGGAAAATAAACTCATAAGAATTGCCAAACAAAGGATACTAAGAAAGTTTGACCAACAGCCAAGGGATACCTAAAGGCTGACCCAGGGAATAACTACAATTACAAGGATGGCATGTCCATCTTCTTACACAATAAAAATAGTTGAAATCCTCATAAATGTGGAAAAACATACAACTTTTCACATGTATATGTATTTTTTAATGATTAACCATGAGGGTTGTGTCTCGGAATCATATTTTCTTGACTATCGAGAATAGGAGTGTTGCTCTGATTGATCATTGGAGATACAACTTGATTTTGATTACATTTAACTCTGTAGTGCATAAGAAAATCAAAGTGCAACATGATCGGGATGCAAAGAGAACACATTCATAGAATTATATTCTTGAAAATCTTGCCAAGAATACTCAAAGACAACATTGGACAATGTAGGACAAAGATCCCCTCTCATTTTGGAAAAGTAGCGTAGTTTTAAGCATCCATTACCTCACGGATGTAGTGCTGTTTTGTTAAATCGGTCAAAAGCATGGAAAGAAATAATATGTTTCTAGATCCAAGATAGCAACATTACAAACAAATCATAGCAATCTAATGTATGGCAATTACTCTTTGATCAAAATGACGTTGTTGATTAGCCCAATGATAATCATATCCAAAGCTTAACATGCGCAAAATAACTGCAACAAAGAGACAAATTGTTAAACCCCAATACAAGAAGACAGGATGATAGCATATTCATAACTTACCTGCGGAAGTAAAGGTTTGAATTAAATCGACAGATAAAGAACTTTACTTACCAAAGTTAAAGCAAATGTGCCACCTAAAGGTGCCTCGAAAGTTATCTAAGTATGCCCACTGCTCCCTACAAGAAAAAGATTAGCATTGGAGAAGTAAGGATACATTTTGATTTTGCGTCCAACAAATAAGTAAAAAACTTAACTCAGAAAGCTCACCCAAATATGGAGAATGAATATCCCTCATAAATCCGATTGCAAACAAGAACAAAAATGTTGAAAACCCAAATAGCAAATGAGAAGTACTTTGTTCGTGCAAATATCTGCAGAAATAGAGACATTGTACAATATATCATAGACTTGAAAAATCATTGGAGAAAGGGAGTCAAAGATTGGGGGAGAGGGGGGAGATTGTGATCACAAGGGGTTTACTTTATTACGGCATCCCACTCGATATTTGTACTTTCAGGAGCTTAAATTTTCCCTTAGATTCGATCAGCTATGACTATGCTTGTTAAAGAAAGCAACTTATATCTAATAAATTAATTAGGCTCTTAACACAAATAGGTCAGCTTGATCACATTGGGCGTTGCAGAGTTGGAGAAAGATATCCAGGAAAGTGATGAACGAAGGCAGACTATCACAGATAAGCACAAGAAATTAAAGGAATGGAAGTGTAATTACCCATAAGTACATAAAGGTAATGTATCATAAACGCAAGAAAGGTCCAACATTCAAAGTAACTCACCATTACTAGAATATAATTGGCAGAAGCTATTAACAAGATGTAGATGGTGCTGCAAAGAGAAACGAGGATTTGAGTCAAACCAAAACCAGAATGTTATACTCACAAGGAATAAAGCATTTGAGGAAAAAGGAAGAAATACCAAGCCCCATGAAGATATGCCAAATAGGCCAAAGAAATCAAAATCCATGAAATGGACATGCCCTTAGCTCCCAAAGACAAGAAGGCCTTCAATGCATTGGCTACGACAGCGAAAAGTGCAAATACAGAAGTAAGAATAGGTAGATTCCCACGAAAGTTTCTCCATTGGGCATCAGAGACATCCTGAATGGGAAAAGAGTACAAATGCAAATCAAAGGTAACTAGGAATGAACCAAAATGAAAAATAAAACGAATCATGGGTTTCTGGGGGAAAATATTGAATCGTGGAAGATCAAGGGATAAAACTATGCAATTTCTTGCTGCCTTTAGCATGGAGATACGTGTGAGAAAGGACTGGAATAACATATTGATGAAAGAAAGGAGGAAGAACTCTCACATTAAGACTATAAGGGAAGAGCCAGCCAGGGCGTAAGCCATACAGTTTTGACTTGTGCTCTGCCAAATATGAAGATGTTAGATTGCATGCTAGCCTTCAAGACTCGAAAGTAGGAACAAGAATAGACGGAAAAGAAAACCAAAGAGCGAACTCACCATGAGCGAGCTGAAGAGTTCGGTGGATGAAGTAAATAAATACAACAACAATATAGAGTAGCAAGAAGGCCGGCTCTTTTCTTTTCCAACCAATTATAACGCCAGTCATCCTGAGCTATGCTTGTTACTCAAAACTCCAAACCCAGATGCAGTGAGGGCTTATTCCATTGGCCTTGCTCTAAGACCCCTGGTTTCAAAACATTTGAAGTCTCATAACTATGCTGGTCAATGGTGGCTCGAAGTAGTTGCACAAGTCCTAACTTGCTACTTTGAAACATACTTATCTTCTCCGCCCAAGTAGTTGTACACTAATGAGCCGTTTAGTTGTCATTCCATTTCTTAAAGCTGCCACAACAGAAAACAAAATTAAAATGAAAATGAAGCTGCAATTTCCTGAGAAACCAAACTTGAAAAAACCTTGTTTAACCGATAATTTTGATGAGTTCTGAATCTGAATTCTGAAAATGAAAACCTGTTTAGTTACTTCATACTTTTTTCTGGAACTTGATTACCACAATTTATGTTACTTCATACACTAATGGGTTTCTGGACTCATACGTTGAGTTGAGTTGTTAATTGTAAGTCTTTATACATGCATGGAGTAGAAGTAGTAAAATATAAACAGCAAGCAGGCAGTGGCAATGGTCCTAACTGCCATAGAGGCCGCCTAGGGCATCACAAAAGGGAAAAGAAGAAGAAAAGCAAGGAAAACAAAATCATCACAGTTCCTCCAACTTAAACAAAATGGCTTATATGGACATGGACACACTACTACTTTGATCAAAACAACACGGCGTCATCTACCCTTGAGAGACTTACACGGGTACATTAGCCTAGCTACATTCTTAACTAATCTCATATTAAAAGCACTCTGTAACAAGATCAAGTATCATGGGTTAGTCAACACTGATAAACTAATCCAAATTGGTTAGTCAGTACACTCAATTCTAAACTACTGAAAAGGAAATAAAGATGAGACAAATGCCCAAAGACAAGAAATTAGAAACCCACCACACTCCCCTTCTTGGCCCCAATTCCCCCTCTTCACGGGGGGAAACAGCCTAGAACCAGAAACACACCTCCATACAACAAACCGTTTTTATGCATTGATTAAGCACCACCAAATTTGAGGCCATTCCCTACAAATGACCATATTGTAGATTCGTCACATGAATAGACAGTTACCCCTACAGCAATAAGATTCAAAGTAGATGCAATTCGTTCAAGTATCATTACACAACCAACATGAATCCAAATGGCCTAACCCCATGAATGAAGTTTCTGGACTAAGCATTTCAGAATCAACTTTCTGTTCGCAAGAGAAAACCACTGATACATACATGCCCGCTGTTTAATGTAGATGATATGTTACCCACCACACAAGTACCAAATAATTCCCATAAAGAGATTATTATTGTACTAGCTAGCATGCAGCATAAGCTTGGAAGAACAGAACCAGGTCGTGGGACTTCAATTGATGAAATGAAACCAATATGATTAAACTAAGCATTACAACATTAATCCAAAACTCCTATCATCTATCAAATTGCATTGATAATCTCAGTGACGACAAAGATGAAGAACCGCTTTAAGTGACCTAAAAGTTCTTATACTCTAGTTTCCATTAACCCAACCGAACGCAAGTCAAGTTCAGATGAACAAAATCGGAGACTAATGGCAATAGACCCCAACAAAGTGAAAAAAGTACTAGGGATATTACCTGATCAGCCAGAACGAGATCGGAGAACCACGTCGGAGTGAGGGAGGGAGGGATGGGAGAACCGCGTCGGAGTGAGGGAGGGATCGGCGACTCACGTCGCTCAAAGTGAGGTAGAGATCGGAGAATCGCGCCGCTCGAAGGGAGGGAGAGATCGTAGAATTGCGCGGAGGATTGCGCCGCTTTGAGTGTGGGAGGGATCGGAAAACCCCTCGTGGGGGTGGGGAGAGAGAGAGAGAGAGAGAGAGCTTCTTGGTGACTACGAGCAAGCGTTCCTCTTCGGCTCTGTTTGGAGGTCCGATGTTGGAATTATTTGATTTATTTCTAAAGTAAAAGTGGGGCTTTCTAGCGACTATCTATTTCCTACGGAATTGGCCGGGAAAAGCCACTGCGACATCGCCATCTCGTCTCATCGTTGTCGATTCTAACCAGGTCATCGTAGAGTCTCTGTCCTTGCTAATTGTTGCCGACCGAAGCACTTGTGGTCTGTGGATTCGATTAATTAACGAATTAACTTGCTTTTGGGGAGGAGGATAATTTCTCGAGAGCAAAGAGCTTCTGAATTTGGAGGAACGGAGAACAAGTACGAGAATGGGAAGAGTCTTGGGTGGGTTTGGGAATAAGGGGGGGTTTTGTTAATTATCCCTTAGAGCATTTTTTTTTATAGGGTTAATACCCTCGTTTAGCACGAAGTATAGTGTTAGTGACATTTCTGGCCTCATTTTTCAAATAAGACATCTCTGGCCCACTTTTGAAATTATCGGACAAATTTGGCCTGTGGGACGGGTTGACTGTCAGATTGACGGTCAACCATTTTCTCCGTTGCTGACTCAGCACTCGACTCTCACGTGGCTTGTCCACGCCATTTACTAATTTTTTCTTAAAAAAAAAACTTAAGGGAAGGGAGACACCAGGACCACACCATACCATTTCCCCTATACCCTTTCCCCTTTCACCTTTCCCCTTCGATCGTGCGAAACCCCACCATACCAGAAAAACGATCGGAGGGGCAGCCCTCGCCACCAGCCCTCGCCGCCGCCAATCGCCGCCGCCAATCTTACCCATCCCTTTCATTCGACCTTCTTCCTCTTGAAACCCCACCCGCTCGTATCCCCTTCCCCGATCTTCTCCAGAAACGGAATCCGACCCAAATCGGAGTGCATGGCACTCGATTGTCCTCTTCGTCGGCCCGAATCTTGAAATCCCACTCGATTCTCCCCATCGTCGGCTCGTATCCCCTTCCCCGACCTTCTTCCTCCTGTGAAACCCCATCGCCGGCTCGTATCCCCTTCCCCGACTTTCTTCCTTCTGTGAAACCCCACCCGCTCGTATCCCCTTCCCCGTCCTTATCCCCTTACTTTCCCTTCATCATCGCCTCCTAACCCAGCCCGATCGAGTCACCGCCGATCAGAATCGAGTGCGCGGCCGGCCGACCCTTTCTTGGCCGCGCCGCGTTTCTTTTCCCTCTCCCGTCTTCCGCCTGCGATAAACTGGTCCCCTGTGCAGTGTTTTTCTTGTGGGACCAATCGAGCAAGGAGGGACCAGTCGAGCAACTGGTCCTCTGTGCAGTGTTTTTCTTGTGCGACCAGTCGAGCAAGGAGGGACCAGTCGAGCAATACGAAATTAGCTTTTGAGCTGAAATAGGTAAAGTTCTGAATGTCGTTTTCTACACTTTATCTTATTGGAATCGAATTTGGGAAAGTGCAGAAGTGAATAAACAATGTCCCTTTTTGTATCTTTTCTATTTAGGGATTCTGAGAACTCGGTAAATAATACTAAAGTGCTTGTTTGTATGTGAATAAACAATGTCCATTTCTGTTCCTTTTCTGTTTAGGGATTCTGAGTATCCAACACTAAAGTGCTTGTTTGTATGTGAATAAACAATGTCCCTTTCAATAAACAAGGGTTTTCGAACACTAAATGACCCATTTTTTGCCCAATTTTTCAGGATGAGTATCGACTTTTTATTTCATCATGGGGGAATGATGGATACAGCGGGTGAGGTACCGATATATGTTGGAGGGGATGTCGACCGAGTTCAGCTGCTTGTTGATCAAATGTCATATTTTGAGTTGGTGAGTACATTGATCGAGGATTTAGAGTATTCGTCGGTGGAAAGGGTGTGGTATTTGACTCCGGGACAAAGTATGGAACATGGGCTGCACGAGATACGCACTGATGCCGACGTTATTAATGGTTTACTTGTGGCTGCCGAGCTAGGAGAGGTGTCTTTGTTTTTTGAAGCAACTAAGTTCATTCATGAGATGGGAGACAACTATGGGCATAGCGAGGAGGTTGAAGATGAGGAGGGTGATAACTCTGTTGTAGCAGAGTTCGTCCGGTTAGATGAAGATGATGCTCAAACGTCGGATGAGGAATACCATGAAATTCGGGCCCGATATCGTCGCATGCTACAGCGGTCTAGGATTGGGGAGAATGGATCTGGAGAAGAAGTTGATCAGTTGTTTGTAGAACCTGATGAGGTGAACGAGACTGTTCAACCTAGTGTGAATATCGATGAAGAAGCCGCCAAGGGACAAGAAGAGGAGGTTCAGAATAGTGGTTGTATGGGTGATGATGAAGCTCAAGGGTCTGAAGCAACAGTCTATCGGGGGTCTGAGAACTCAGATCATGTTCGTGGCAACATTGGCGAGGAAGATGAAGTCTCTATGATCGACAAGTGTCATTTTTATGATCCCAATTGCGATCATAAGACATTGTTGATCACTACCCATATGAGGTTTGCTAGTCCTCAGCAGTTTAAAGATGCCATTACAAGACATTCCATCGAAATTGGTGCTGATATACGATGGGTTCGTAGTAGTGAGAAGAAAAAAGAGGTTGTCTGTGCACAGAAGTGTAGCTGGAGGGTGTATGCTTCTTGGTATGGGAAGAGAGAGACCTTTATGATCAAGGGTGTTGGTACACCACATGATTGCCCGCGTTCATTTCGAATCCGTGGTGCTACTGCCAAGTGGATAGCTACTGAATATCTGGAGCGGTTTAGGGTGGAGCAAGAGTGGGATGTGAATTTGATGGCAGCTGAGATAAAGCAGAAGCACAACCTAGAGGTGACACGAAAAGCTTGTTACCGAGCTCGCATAGAAGCAAGGCGCATTCTCCATGGCACGTTGAAAGAAGATTTTCATCGGATGCGTTCATATGTAGGGCATCTTCAGAGAGTGGACCCGGATGGAACATTTCGTCTAGAGGTTGATTTGGAACCTGGATCCGAGAAGGTCTACTTCAAGCGATTTTATGTGGGTTTTTCAAGCTTGGCTCGAGGGTTCTTGGAGGGGTGTAGGCCTTTCTTCTGCCTTGATGGATGCTTTTTGAAAGGTGAAGTTAAAGGCATGCTACTTAGTGCAGTTGGAAAGGACGGAAACAATCACATGTATCCGATAGCCTGGGCAGTAGTCGAGTCTGAGAATGGGAGTTCGTGGACATGGTTTATTCAAACATTGCAAGAAAAGCTGCATCTTGGAGATGGAAATGGTTGGACTATTGTTTCCGACCAACAAAAGGTAAGCTTACTACATCAATTTGACTATTGTTTACAATTCGGCTGATTTTCTTCACATATTATCTTGCTTTTAATTTGACTATCTTGTTGATAGGATTTGGTCGAGGCCATCCATGAGTGCTTGCCGCATGTAGAGCATAGGAAGTGTGCTCGCCACTTACATGCACACTTTAAAGCAAAGCACAGATTTGATATGGCTACCACGTTGTATTGGGAAGCCGTCTACTCCACCAACGAGGCTGATTGGAAAGCTTCCACTGCCAAGATGAAGGAACTTGGAGGGACTGTGTATGAGGACTTTATGGCCATGGAACCAGAGCGGTTCTGTCGAGTATTCATGAAGACTCATTCAAAATGTGGATCTGTGGAGAGCAATGTGTGCGAGTCGTTTAATAATTGGATCATGAAGTTCCGAGTGCTTAGGGTGCTTGCTATGCTAGAGGGAATCAGGGTGGCTGTGATGACTCGTTTGGTGAGCAACAAAAGGAAAATGGGTCGCTGTAGAGGGACATTTCCTCCCATTGTGAAGAGTAAGCTGGAAAAACATAAGGACGAAGCTAGGTTGTGTACTAGTCGGCCATCTTCAGCTCACAAACATGAGGTGCAGATACATGGGAAAGGGTATGTTGTTGATTTGCAGACTGCTACCTGCACATGTGGATATTGGGGACTTTATGGCATTCCTTGCTGTCACGCCGTTTCAGCCATTCATTCTATGAGATTTCATCCTGAGGCGTATGTGCATCGGTACTTTCAACTGGATTATGTGAAAAATTCATACAAGTATCCTATTCCAGCTTCAGAAGGACCTCAAGCTTGGCTGCCAGTGGAAGGGTACAAGATCTACCCTCCAAAGATAAGGAAACTGCCTGGCCGCCCAAAGAGAAACCGAAGAAAGGAGGCTGCCGAGTTGCTCACGAAGAGTGCTAAAAATGGTGTTGGTGTGGTTGCTACAAGGCATCACAATATAGTCCATTGCTCCAGGTGTGGGGGTGAAGGCCATAACAAAAGGAGTTGCACAAATCCACCTGCACCACAGCCAGCTCCTCCAGCTAGTAAAAGGCAGAAACGAGGGGAAACAAAGGGAGGAGGTGCTGCCCCACAGAATGCAGCGGCTGCACCTAACAATGGGGTAAGTCAATTCGTACTATGCTCCTCAAATTTCATGTGTTGTGTTAATAGAGTAGTTAGATCTGAATTTAATTGTCTTTCAGGAGAGAGTTAGAAAAAGGCCTCAGTGTTCTAGATGTGGGGCTTTTAATCACAACTCGAAGACTTGTCCGTTGAGGGTTGGAGTTCAGGTAAGATGTCAGTTGGACTTTATAAGGATGCAGATTTGTGAATGAATGCAACTTATTATGTCTTTGCTGATTTTTCTTACAGATTGAAAGCTTTGTGAATGAATTCAACTTATCATGTTTTTGCTGATTTTTCTTACAGATTGAAAGCATGGGCACTTGTAGCAGGCAACAAATGGAACGGGAAGTGCGGAGGGCTGCACAAGGAATCGGCGTTTATATTGATCCTACTTCTGGAAACATGTATTCTCGGGTTAGCTGCTATCTTTTAAAACTCTATGTGGCCTGAAGATTCCCTTCTTAGGTGAAAATAATGCTCATTATTGCCTGATATTGCAGATGAGTACTAGAGTTCCACAACAAGGAGGTAGAAGGGAACCAAATGAACCAGATTATCCGCCAATGAACAGTACTCAACCTCCATCGACTCAACCCGAGACATAGTAAACAAGCAAGGGTGGATATGATGAACCAAGAAAATGACATCTCTCTTCTTTTGTATTTTGAACATGTAATAGGCATGTGTTAGGGAATGTCTAGACTCGCGTATGGAACATGGTTTATGCTGTTTTCAGACATTAACTTGTGTAGTTGTGTTCATTAACTTGTTTCCATGTTATGAACTTGTTTCCAGGTTATGTCACCTTGTGTTCATGCTGAATTTAGGTTATGAAATTGTATGTTTGTGTTCATGAACTTGTTTCCAGGTTATGGTATCTGCAGGCAAACGAACTACAACTTCACTGGATTACAAGCAAACAACTTTAACTTCAATGCATTACAATCTAACAAACTAGAACTTCACTGCATTACAATCTAACAAAGATGAACCTCACTGCATTACAAGCTAACTCGACAACTACTGCAATCAAACTAGCTCAACTTGAAGCTAACTCGACAACTACTGCATTACACACGTTTTACCCACGTAGGAGCCAACTGATAGAGTATAAAACAAACAGCAAACTAATGCCGATATAACAATGATTCACCCTACTCTGAATGGCGGTGTGTCGATTGGGCTCTGTGACGATGGAAGGCGACGAATAGGAAGAAGATTGGCGGCGGCGAGGGCTGCCTCCGATCGTTTTTCTGGTATGGTGGGGTTTCGCACGATCGAAGGGGAAAGGGGAAAGGGTAAAGGGTAAAGGGGAAAGGTGAAAGGTGAAAGGGGAAAGGGTAAAGGGGAAAGGGTAGGGCTGCTGTGGTCCTGGTGTCTCCCTTCCCTTTAAGTTTTTTTTTTAAGAAAAAATTAGTAAATGGCGTGGACAAGCCACGTCAGAGTTGAGTGCTGAGTCAGCAACGGAGAAAATGGTTGACCGTCAAATCTGACAGTCAACCCGTCCCACAGGCCAAATTTGTCCGATAATTTCAAAAGTGGGCCAGAGATGTCTTATTTGAAAAATGGGGCCAGAAATGTCATTAACGCTATACTTCGTGCCAAACGAGGGTATTAACCCTTTTTTATAAGACCCTTAGAGCATCTTCAATTGCAAAAGAAATTGCATTTGTGTATTTTATTGTCAACTCAAATTTTTTGCAATCCACATCACATTCATTTCATTCACCTACATCAATGCAATTAACTTGCAATTGCAAATGTAATTAAATATTATATTTAAATTATATAAAATTAAGTAAAAAAGAAAATAAAATAATATAAAATTAAAAATCCCCATTTTTGTAGGCTTTTTTTATTAGTTAAGATTTTAATTTTTTAGTTTATTTTCAGTGGGGCTCATGGATAACAGAGTTTATACTTTATAGTGATAATTGACAGAAGGGAAAGGGTTATTGCTAAAACAAAGTATAGTTCTAAGGTAAAAAAAATGTAAGATTTATAGTTGAGTATTATGTAAATATTGATATATGGATGATCATTGCCATTGTCACATTAGATGCTCATTTGGGAGTTACATGTAACCCCTATTTCTACATTATTATCTTTCATTCATATGCATTGATATAAGGATGTAGTGGTTACCAAAGTGTGCCTATAAATAGAGCATATTATTGTATCAAAAGTGAAGAATGAATAAGAAAGCTCACTTCCCCCTCTCTTCTTTGTGTCTTTCCCTCTCTAATCTTCTCTTGTAGTTGTTTATATTTTCCATTAGTTTTATAACACGTTCTCAGCACGAAGCTCTGCCAAAATTATCATTGTTCAAGCCTCAAAGACTCTCGACATAATCTAAGATATTGGAGTAAGATCACAATATGATCAAGATATGTAAATCTTAGATCCTTTCTTATCTTATTGTCTTATTTGTGTTGAGATTATCTCATTCCAATATATCAAGATGGGTGCTACTTCTCATATCCATTGATATTTTATCACATCGATCTATTTGGATTAACAAGAAAAGTAATATAAGTGATGAGCTAATTTCTCAGTTCTCCGTGTTATCCTATTCTTATCAATCATACATTGATATGTAGAAAATGCAACTTCCAAGAGCCCATATATTCCCCAGAAGTGGAAATTGAAGTATCCAATGACAAAGAAAGAAGTGGACATGGTAACAAGAAGATTGGTTTTGTATGTTACCATTGTAATGGAAAATTGCATTTGTCTCGTACCTGTTGTACGCAAAAGACCTTATTCTACCAAGAATCAAAGGGAAAAGCTAATTCATATACGCTCCTGAAATATCAATATTATGGAACATATTTTTGTATTATAAGTTGGTATATTCTCCATTAAGAGGAAAATGATATTGCACTTGAGAAATTTTCATTTCTAGAAGTGAATGAAACAATCTATTCTCCGAAGTGAATGGAGCTACAAACATAATTATATATATGTTAAATGTATTGTTTGGATATTTTCACCAGAAGTGAGAAAAGAGGATAAAAGGAGAACTATAAATAAGGATGACACCACAATTGCATTATCAAAGTCACGATAACATAATGTACATGTTGTACATTATAATGTATAATGAAACACATATATAAATTTAAAATCACCCAGTTAGTGATGGTATTGTTCCAAATAAATCTTATTTATTTTTCACAATTGTAGTATTATTATTCTTATTTCTTTTATGTTTTATTGTGACGTTATTTGACATGCATAATTTAATTTGATAACCTTTATCTAGAACAATTAACTTGATAAATTCATCATTTTTGTCTTAAGTTTGAAATATTCTCATTTATTACTTTTAGTATGTTTTTGTAAAGTATGATTGTTAGAAAAATTCCATATAAACTATATGGTAGAGTACATAAATCAGAAAAAGCTTCCGAAGAGCTTATGTTTGATTACTTGAAGTAACTAAATTATGTACTCGTGATAATAATTTGTGATGATATTCACTATGAATTTATGTTTACTAAGAATGCATCAAATCATAAGTCCCTGGAAGGGTGGAATATGGTACAAAATATGGTAAAGCTTTAAAGGAGCTAATTTTGTTGCCTGAAGGAACCAAACTACCTAGTGATGATGCATTACCCAATTAAAAGGATATTCGTAAAATGAATATCTTATCAAGAAAATAGTGAAACTAATATTTGCATCACAAATATGTACTACATGTATATTAGTACAGTAGTACACATAAAAGTGTAAACCAGAAGTTTACAAGATTTGATAACTTGATAATTGGTTGGTCCGGTTAGACCATCCCGGATCTTGATGTGAAAAAGGTTCTTTGAGAATTCATGAGAACATCATATGAGAAGTCAAATAAAACTCTTCAAATAAAAGAGTTATTATGTCATGTTTGTTCTCAAGGAGAATAGAACAATTGATCATCGTTTGTATAAGAGTTGGCAAATCTCTTGAGATTTTATGGACGTGTATGCAGAAAAATACATCAGTCATGTGGATCATTTGTGAATTTATGGGTTGCTGCATCAAATGGATGATCACTTTTATTTTATCTAATCGCAACCCGATGTTTGCGAGATTGATTGCCTCACTATGGATACATTTTGATGGTTATCCAATCAAACATCACTTTGCTTAAGAGAATACGCTGAGCCTTCTGGTCTCTTGTCGAGGACATGCTAGCTGGCAAGTGATAGTATTGTTCACATATAACCAACAAGTTATCATAAGTTCCCCCCTTTTACAAATGATTTTGGTCAAAAACCTAACATTTCTCATATGAGAATATCAGGGTGTGCCGCATACATTCCAATTGCTCCACCACAATATTTTAAGTTGATTCTCGTTGAAAATTGAGAATATGTGTTGGGTATGAATCCCGAATGGGAAATTTGTTTGCGAAATTACTGTTTTGATGAATCACTTTTCCAACATTAAGGGGGAGAGAAAAAAAAAACAGCTAGACAAAGAGATGAGTTGGAATGAGTTATCATTATCTAGTTTTGATCCTCAAATTAAGAAACATGAACCTGAAGTTCATAAGATGAATTATCATTACCAACTATCAAATGTTTTTATTGACCATACAAAGTGTCCAAGTCATATATACTAGCTGTGAATGCTCCAACTAAATTTGATATCTTTGTTGGATACTCTATTATAAAAAAAATGTGTATGAAAGAGCGCATGAAGCGTGATAGACGAATCTGTTCGAATGATAAACATCATCGAGAAAGAAAAGGAGCTGTAATTAGAATGGTCAACTCGAGGACATGAAAACTCAAGAAGAGTAACCAAGAATAAAATACAATTTTAGTTCCAGAAGAATATATGTGTCTGAAAGGTGTGAAAGCGAAGAGATCTCAAAACATATTAGACTACAATACTGGAACCGTAATGAAGTCATTGTCGACGAAAATTGTTATACTTCAGTACTGAATATGATATATGCAAGTGAGGATCAAGAGTAAAACTCTATTGATGCATGCAAATGATGATGTTATTGGCCAATATAGAAAGAAATCATGAAACTTGTTCTAGGAGCATAAAGTTTAAGGACCAGAAGTCCTTGCACCTAAAAAAGGGCAAAACTAGCGGGATACAAACAAATTTTTGTCCTATTGGAAAGTATGAAATTGTGAGAGATATAAATCCACTAGTTCACAAAATCAACCGGCACAGCAGAGAGACGGAGAAAAAAAATCTTATACTTCAACCTCCTTCGTATTTCTACAACTACCTCCCTAGGTTGCATATCACCATAAAGACTGTCAATTCAAAGCAACTGAGCAGGTTATTGCAGGGAACAGCACTTGGAGCCCTCAATTCATCAAATTGGACAGTGGACTAGGCTCCAAGCATACAAACTCATCTATGCAGTCAAAGATAAACACCCCCACACTTAAGCAAGACATTGTCCTCAATGGAGGATAGATAAGGAGGGTAGAACGAAAATACCATATCAAGTGTGAACGATGGTGAACGGGGCAGGCGGTGCATTCCATGGGAGAAAGTAGAGAAAGAGCAGTCGGAACACAAACACCACACAAAATAGCACAAAAGTTGAGTTATTGACTCTAAAATCAAAAGACAAATTGACTCAACCGAAGAGAAATAGGGAAAGAAAGTGCAAACCGACTGGTTGGGTGGCCTCCCCACAAGCACTTCTTTCACGTCGTGAGCCGAATGTGGCTCTTAAGTTTCGATAAATGCTATGACCACCTTGAAGTTGAGGTTCTCGTCGACGAGGTTGAGTCTCAAGTCACGAGCATGTGGTATGACAGGTAATGTAGGCTCGTGTACTTGATGAATATGAAGTCTCCATCCGCGATACCTCTTCTTTTCTTCCTCTCTCGTCTCTTTGCCCCAAACCAGATATGACAGCATCGACTGACCACCATTGCGTCCACCAAGAGGGACAGATATCGATGTGGCCTTGGTCTGGCAAAGAGATACTGCAAATGGGTCCTTGCCAAGTAGCTCCTCGAAGTTTGGTGGAGATATCACATGTAACTCATAGCCGGTGCAAGCCTCTTCCCCCACAACTTTGTGCTCAGAATGGACTCCAATTGCGTCTACAACCCCCATTCCTTCTTCAATATTTGGTATCTCCCCTTGGAAAAGATCAAGAACTCCTTCTACTTCACTTTCTTCATCCTCCACAACTTCTTTCCTCATCCTTTCTTGCTCTTCTTCTTCTAGCACGGATTGGAGAGCAAGTCGCCAAACAATTCCTTTCATGACATCATCTCGCATCTCCTCACTCATGTTCGCATCTTCAAAGCTCGGTGTGAGATGTGGAAAGGCGTGGTCGGCTACAATAGGACATTCTTGATCATGATCATCACGAGAGCTCTTCGTGACAAATTCTGTATGCTCCACGAAATCCTCATGATTGACTTCTTCTTCCTCCTTCTCTGCTTGTATTGCAGCATAAAGGCTAACTTGAGAAAACTGTGCACAAGCTTTCTCAATGCCCTCTATGTGCTTCTTTATGCCCCGAAGGGTCTCCTATGTTTCACGGGGAAAGGAGAAGTCAGTTTGGGCAATGGCCTGGATATGAGGATCCATCTCGGGAAATGATATGTCAGGTACTCGAGCAATCTGCTCCACGAGAAGCCTCAAGTGATAATTTGGGTCTGGATGTGGAGTGTAGCATGGCTCTGCTAGATGGCCCGTGAAGGTTTTGGGTAACTCAAGATCTAATGGCCCTTCTCGTTGTGGGAGAAATTCTTCTCGATAAGAAGGTTGTTCTTGAAATACTCAGGGGTCTGATTTTTCTTCGTAGTAGGGGGTTGGTACTGAAACCCGAATCCATAGTCTTCTCCTCCTTGGTTGCTCCAGGAAGTCTCGGGGTAATACCACTCGGGTGGTGGTGGATACCCCCAATGATTGGAGAAGCCATGAGGATCCAGGTTTCATATCTGTGTAACACCCCACCCTAAAATAATGGGTTGAACCGATGGTTCAACCAAGCAGCGAAAATCACTCGGGGTTTACGTTTTGGAAATCTCGACTCAACTCACATCCACATCATTATGATACGCTTAAAACTCAACTCATCATAACAATTTACTAAAAATCACTTTCTCAATTCATTAATCATTCTTCGTCAAATTCAAGATTCACAAAACCCGGACTATCAATCTCATCTACTCCGTTCATACTCAACTCAACTTAATGATCATACTTGACCAATGTAAACTATCATGCATGCTCAAAACTCGAATCGTAAAATAAGGATTTCAGAGTACATCAATATGTGAAAAAAACCTTTTAATCATTTCTCAAAATCTACCAAGTACCCAATTTATCCATACCTCATTCACTCATCGTAATCATTTAACACGTCAAATACAAATCGATCATGATAATATCTCATCCACATCATCATTAATCAAAGCATTCATCATATCAACATTGTCACTCACAAAATATATCAGTAATATTTATATTTACCAGTCACATTTATACCAATCGATATTCTAATCACGTCATACTCATACACGTCAATCGTACCACTATCACTCAATATCCCTATCATCATCATCATCATCATCATCATCATCATCTCATAATCATACATATCAATAATCAATATATATTTTATTCATCATCAAATCATTTTATCATACGAACCATATAATAATACATCAATTTATCCATATCGTCCATTAACTAATTTCATCAACATATCAACTAAACATATTATGATCAAAATCTTGTTTTCATGAATTTATATTAATAACTTGAAACCATTCTAAAAAGGACCATACCAATATATATATATATATATATATATATATATATATATATATATATATTCTCATGATCATCATAAGTTCATTTTAAAAGTCTCCCTTAATAACACTGACACGCTAAAACACAACACCAAAATGCGACCAAGTGTAATCGCAGTCCGAAAATGCAGTAACAGGCAAGCTTTATTTGTGAACTCGGAGTCTAGGTCTACTGCCTACTCCGTGAATATCTATTATCTAGCAAACTAAGTCGAGTGATTGTGATTTTAACTAAAAGCAGTAAGAAAGCAGGAAATGGTTCGGTTTTCTAAAGCAAGGGAAGAGTCACTCGGGAATGAGTCCCCCTAGCTCCTTAGTTAGGTCACAATTGTAATTACCCTGGGTTGATTAACTGTTGATTAATCTGCGGAAGATCCGACAGTAGCTTGGAATCTCTTAAGCTGACCAAGCCCTCTCAGTCCAACTACCCGACAGACGACTAGTCTTCACCGGGATAGAAAGCTGAGGCTATGAACGCAGAACTCCACTACTGAAATTGGATTCTAGTACAAAGCAGTAAATCGATTAACTCTCGTATAATCAATCTACCACTACCAATTGATGAAGCTCTAACAACCTAATTAGATTCTATCTATCTCAGGTTGCAGCAGAAATCAAGAAAAGATGATCATACTTCAATTGACTCAATAAATCATGCATCAATCGATTAAAATCAATCAGTATAACAATTCCAAGTCATCACAATCAAGATCCCTAACACATGGAACTAGGGTTCTTCATAATCAAGTGAGAGAAGGTTCTACTCCATAGAGAGAGAGAGGAAAACAGAAATCAGAGTAGTCATACTCATAACGATGAGGATAATCTGCTCCGGGATGATGATCTTCACTCCTAGGGATGCAATCTGGGCTTCAATTGTGAGAAATCCACTCCAAATAGCTCCTAGGGTTTGTTCTTCGCACTTTCTCTCTCTAAAACTCTGTTTTTGCTCCAAAAAGTCGACTCCCTCTCCTTTGGCTCGAATCTGCCTCAAAAACCCGATTCTGGGCGAAATACGGGCTGAATTACGGTCGTAATCGTAATCATGGTCTGCCCGTAATTCGCCCAAAACGCGCGTTTCACTTAACACTGAGGAAGGGAATTACGGTCGTAATTACCCAATTACTGCCAGAATTTGAAGAATTACGACCGTAAATGAGTCCACACTTGCCCGTAATTTGCTCTGCGACAGGAATTCTCAGGGATTTTGGCTCGACATTGCAATTACGGGCATGACAGAAGCAATTACGCCCGTAATTGGGCAGGGGATGCCCGTATTTCTTCCTCCGCCCCTGTTTAATGCTTCGTTTCTCCCTCGTCCGGACTCCGAATTAGTCGTCGTTTGAACCCAGACGCTCGTAGTCTCGTCCTCTTTCTTTTCATGACAAACTTCCATGATTATTTGTCCATAATATGAGGTAGAAAACCATTATTCCTCAGGTCATGCTCGTGTTTCTTCTCCCGAATTGCCAAATGAATTCCGATTGACTTGAAACTTGCGCCTTTGCTCCAATTTACATGCTAGGACCTGAAATGGGACAAAGGAACACAACCTAGCGTAAAATAGTCCAAGAAGTCAAAAAATCTAGCCAAAATGATCAAGAAACGAGGGTGCAAACATGTGCAAATACGACGTTATCAAATTCATCTCTCAATAATCATTTCTTAAAATAAAAAATCTAAATCATTTCTCAAAATCTACCAGGTACCCAATTTATCCATACCTCATTCACTCATCGTAATCATTTAACACATCAAATACAAATCGATCATGATAATATCTCATCCACATCATCATTAATCAGAGCATTCATCATATCAACATTGTCACTCACAAAATATATCAGTAATATTTATATTTACCAATCACATTTATACCAATCGATATTCTAATCACGTCATACTCATACACGTCAATCGTATCACTATCACTCAATATCCCTATCATCATCATCATCATCATCATCATCATCATCATCATCATCATCATCATGTCATAATCACACATATCAATAATCAATATGTATAGCCAAAACTTTCACGTTTGTGACAATAATAGCCCCTTTTGACGAAATACCAAAAATAGCCAGAATTTTGAAAACTTTATGACAAATATAGCCATTTCCGTTATATATTTTAACGGCGTCAATAACACCGTCAGTCAAATTAACAGAACGCTTATCTGGCTGCCAACTCATAAACACGTCATCAACAACTCAACAATACATAAATGCCATGTCATATTTTAATTTAAAAATAAATAAAAAATCATAAAAATACAATAATCAATTCTCCCTTCATCTCCATCGACCCCACCCCCAACGAAACATGGATACTTCTTCTCCCGCATCCGCCAGTGAAACAGAGACCCTCGCCATCCGGCGAAGAAGCTCGATATCATACTAGATCTGAGGATTTCGCGGAGGGGCAGGACATGAGTTTTACCAGCGGACGGGGAGGACCTGGAAGCGAGGATACCGCCATGGCCAATTTCTTAGGGTACGACCTAGAATTGACGAAGGTCCACAACAATTCCGAGCTCAGAAAGCTGCTTATGAAGACGAGCTCCAAGTCGATTATCGCGATTGAGGACATCGACTGCTCGATTAAACTCGGGAATCGCAAGAAGAGCTACTCGAGCGGCGGAAACAGAGGAGGCTCGTCAGGCTTCTACGAGGCGGAGGCTGCGGCGGCGGAGATGAGAAGTCAGAGAGAGAAATAAAGATACAGAGTAGCCGTTCCTCCTTCCCCTGAGCGGCGAACATCCGGTCTCGATCGATCTCTCTTTCCATCTCCATCGGCGTCTCGCACGATGAGGTCTCCCCTCTCTGCTCTGAGGTAAAGTCTTCATAGCTTCCTCTTACCGCTCGGCTTCCCAATCCCACATCCCACTCTCTCTACCTCTCATCTTCGCAAGTCGCTTCACACCCACCCTCCGTTAGCGCTCACGAAATGGTGGGTATTGTTGTTTGGTTTGATTGGCGTATTGGTAGGAGAAAGAGATGGAAGAAGGGGAAGGATTCGTTGCCAAGTTTGCCCAGAAGAATTGAAAGTATGAGATCTATAAAATTGTGTGTTTAAGTTTATTTGTACCTTTTTTAATGTAATTTGAGTTAAATGATGATGTTTTTGGGAGAGAATTGGGTCTTTTTAGTTTTTGGGTTAAAACTGGATCGGCTTGTTGGTGATTGCAGATGAAGGTGAACAGGTGGTGGTGGTGATTGCAGAAGAGGATGACCATTATAATTTTTTATTGTTTTAATTTAATGATTTATTGTTTTTATTGTTACGAGAAATTATTATTATTTTTTATTTAATTAGATTTAAAGAAAGGATAAATTTTGATTATTTTCCACCTAACATTATTTTTTAATAAAATATGCCACGTCGTCAGTTGCTGTTAGTCTAGTCAGCACGTTAACTCACACCGTTAAAGAATCAGACGGAAGTGGCTATTTTTGGTATTTCGCCAAAAGTGGCTATATTTGGCCAAACCGTCAAAGTTTTGGCTACACAAGTGTGTTTTGCCTATATTTTATTTATCATCAAATAATTTTATCATACTAACCATATAATAATACATCAATTTATCCATATCGTTCATTAACTAATTTCATCAACACATCAACTAAACATATTATGATCAAAATCTTGTTTTCATGAATTTATATTAATAACTTAAAACCATTCTAAAAAGGACCATACCAATATATATATTCTCATGATCATCATAAGCTCATTTTAAAAGTCTCCCTTAATAACACATCTCTCAATAATCATTTCTTAAAATACAAAATCTAAATCATTTCTCAAAATCCATAATAATAATATCTCCAACATTTGAATTAAATACTCAATTAACCCTACATAATTTATTTTTAAATAACTCTAACTCTTTCGTGATAATTCTAACATGAAAACTCAATTTAAATTAATTCTCCATTAATCATATTTATTTCTCAAAAACTCAAAACAAATTTTAATAATAAAATAACACAAAGCTCAATAATATTCACCCAAAATATACCAAATTCATAAATCATTATTTTCATCTCCTCACGTCAATGTACAATTTATAAATTTACCCTTCATCCTCTTAAAGCTCATAATATCAGTTAATTCTAACAAAACTAAATTATCACAAATATAACTATTCTTATGGTGAGATCTCATGACCTTAAAATCCTTTCAATAGTCCTTAAAATCCTTTCATTCATTCTGATCTCAGGAGACATATTCAGAGGATATTCGACATTTACCATATACGTCAACAATTCCAATACGATATTAAAAATAATAATGATTATCATAAAACTCAATTAAATTCATCAACAATTTCATTGAATATAAAAATTAAGCATCAATCATAAATCCATCATAATCATCCATCATCAACTCAATCATGCTTATTTAAACATAAATACGTAATCCCGGTTCCCTTTTACTGTAAGCACACACATATGAGAAAACTGATTTTGTGAAGACTCTGTAAATTCCAAATATCACTTCTATAATATTCTCCTCATCCTCATGATCCTGTAGGCGAAGACGTTTCATCATTTGGATGTCAAACAAAGGACTATGAACGAAATATGAATTTTTTAACAACTCAAAGCACTAGGTACTGGTTTCATAATTTTTCAGTAAGCATTTGATCATTGACCTCTTTCACAGGTAAATTACGGAAAGGTACTCAAACATTTCGAGCTTACAGTAATGGCACCTGAACCGATTGATTTTCATCCCAAACTTCACAAGCTCGTATCTTACACGTCCGACGTCGAAAATGGGTTTCGTCGAAACGTGCGCGCTCCTGAGATCGTCCTCTTTGTTGAAGTCAATGACGTTGCTGCCGCCGACGCAACTTTCCGTTGAGCCTCCGACGAACTCTTACGAATGACTCGCTATGACACAACTCCTAACAATGGCCAAGTGTAACCAATGAAAGGGACTGCAGTATAGTGGCTCAAGTAATAAATATCGAATCCACGGGTCTCTAGAGTTACTATTACTCAGCTTCAGTTCATTATCTAGCAAAACAGATTAAGATGAAAGAACTAAAACTACTCTAGCAAACTACAGTTAAAGTTAATCTAATTACAGGTTGGGAACTCACTTAGGTATGATTCCCCCTAGCCATTAGCCAGATTAACGATTGATGATCTCTAACTTGTTTCACTTTCATTCACAATGCGGAGAATCCTTGACTAGACCTTGAGTCTCGACTAAAGGAACAAGGCCCTCTTGAGTCAATTGCCTAGAGGGACGTATCCTTCTCTAGAACAATCGATCAAGGCGTTCTGAACTAGACTCCCTCTATCGAATGAGGTTCTCAATCGATACAAAGCAGTGAATCAACCCTCGACTAAAGCAATCGATCCACTACTATCAATCTATGGTGCTCTATTGACCTAATCAGGTATTCGCTCTCATAGGATCAAAGCAGAATCAATAATCTCGACTAAAGCAGAATTGAATCGTGAAAACATGCATAGATTGAATATGAACTCAAGATTATCAAGTAAGAGTACTCATACAATCATCCAATCAAACAAACATGGCTAGGGTTCCTCAAAACCTAAGTGAAGGGAAGTTACTCCATAGAGAAGAGAGAGACTGCAGAAATCTGATCTAGATCTTCAATCTCCATCTCCAAGCTTGATTCCCGAGCTCTAATGGCGAAGAAATCCTCCAAAATAGCTCCAAGAATTTTCCCAAGTCGCTCTCTCTCTCTAGGGTTCGTCCCTTGGGTGTTTGGGATCCAAAACCCAGCTCTCTCTCTCCAAAAATCGCAAAACAGCTTTTATACCCGCTGAAACTCGCACCCCCTACTTGCACGGCCGTGCAAATTGAGGTTCTGGCCGTGCACAATTTCCAGCATGCACTCCTAAGCTTCGTTGATCTCGTTTGAGCTCGTTTGACCTCCGATTCAGTCGCCGTTTGATCCCAGACGCTCGTAGTCTCGTCCTCTTTCTTTTCATAACAAGCTTGCATGATTCTTTGTCCATAAAGTGAGGTATAAATCCATTCTTCTTCAGGTCATGCCCGAGTTTCTTCTCTCGAATCGTCAATTGATCTCTGATTGACTTGAAACTTGCGTCTATGCTTCACTTTATGTGCTAGGACCTGAAATGGGACAAAGGAACACAACCTAGCATAAAATAGGCCAAAGACACGATAATTCAAGCTCAAACAATCAAGAAACAAAGGGGAAAACATGTGCAAATACCGAGTCATCAACGAACCTCCAAGGGCGATTCTAACTCCGTAGATGGGTTTCACACCTCCATATTATCCTAAGCAAAGAGAAAATGCTTGGTTTCCTCTCCTTTTCTTTCTTCCTCACTTCTTCCTTCTCTCGCTCTTTCTCTGTACTCACTTCCGGAGGAAAATGGAGTTGTGAAGTTGGATGGGATGAAAAGGATGCTCTTTAGCTTTGGTTTAGTGATTCCTTGAGGCAACTCTTATCTCCAGTTTTGTCATAAATCAAATCGGTCTTGCTAAAAAAAATGTGACATTAATTTCTAGCGGTTGGTACATCTGTCATGTCGACGTGGTCAGTTACACTGCCATGTTATATCAACCTTTGAAATTGTTCACCTTTCCATTATGATCACGTGGGCAAAAACGGCTCGTTGTTTTGATTCCAAAGGAATAAGTTGTGCCGAAATTAGTGTCGGTACGTACACTATTTCAATAACGGAATGCATACTTCAAAACGACATATCTCACTCGTTTGGAACCCAAATGTAACTCCGAATCATACGTGATCGTGGAAAGATTTTTTAAATTATGGAGGCAAGATTTGTTATTAAATACTTAACCATAATTCCAGAATATTCGGAATTTCATAAACCAATCGATAAGATCGCAACTTCATCTAATATGGTTGTAATTCTTGATTCCTCATCTGATAGAACCTGGGATTAGGGTTCTATCGGGAATTGAGATTTAGGGATTAAGAACAGAATTAGGGATTTGAGAAGAGAAGAATAGAGAGTCGGCTTAGGCTTTTAGAGGGATTGAGAACGAGAATTGAGAGGATTGGGAGAATAGGGTTTAGGAAGGCTTTTCTTAATATTCTTCTTGACTGATTATGAATGAAGGACCAATTACATATTTATAGTGAAAGACTGTAAAAATCTAATAGACTATCCTAATATGACCCAATGACTACTACCATATCTAATAATATTCTAATTATAGTAATAATAATTATTATGATAAATCCCAAGAATTGGGTTTCCATCATCCCCTCCCTCTTGAGACCAACCTTGCCCTCAAGGTTGACCGACTCGACCCATTTCTGCACATCGCCCGCGCAATCCGCGCTTTGTCTCCTCAACTCCTTGCGCTTTCTTTTCTTCCAATCATGCTCTAACTCTTCACTTAGACTTCTTGCACTGGTCTCCTCGTGTTGGTCCATCTTTTCCAATTTCATTTCCATGGGCCCACCCTTTGCTTCCTTGACAAACTCAAACTTCAATAGCCCCTCTTTCGTTGGCTTCACTATCCAATAATTTAAGGACTCCAAAGATGCTTCCTTGTACAAGAACCCATCCTTAAGCACCAACTCATATAGGCCCTTAAAAATATTTCTTGGAGTTAGCCCATTACCTTGCTTTGTTGCTTCAACACATATTTTTGGCCCGTGTTCTTTCAAAAGCCCATCTGCCAAACACATAAATCCATCTTTCCATTCTTCCATATCTATCTTTAAGTCATAACCCATATTGTGCTTAAGCCTTCTCTGCCACCAGGGCCCACTCTCTCCCATTCTCGGCCCAAGACCATATAAGAGAGGTTTAATCAAAGGACTCCTTGGAAACCTAAGTCCTCCTTGAAAACCATGTCCATAATTTTCTTCAATCTCTTTCAATCCTTTCTGGTTCGGCCCATGACAGAGTTCTCCCGCGGCCCGCTTCACCTCAAGCCCCAGCTGAGAATTGGCCTTTGCGAAACAGAGACCGGCCCATCTGAAGGCTTGGTCCAACTCACACTGCCCAATTGGGCTCGAGTTAGCTGCGCCCCGCGGATTGAGGAGGTCGCCTTAGGGTTTGAGATGGTGACGCCTCCTCCCTCCTCTCTCCTCTGCTTCCTCATCGCGCCGCCGCTCGTCGTAGCTAGCTTCTTCTGTTCCTCCATCGCCGGTACCCCCTTATCCGGCGGCGATGGCTTCCCTAAGCGGTGGAGAGACGAACTCGACCAGGCCACCATAGTCCTCTATCCATCTTCCCGAACTCACCTCCCGTCGCCTCCGTCTTCCCTCTTTCCGACGGCGTCGCCACGAACGGATTCCCGGGCAGCTCCGCTGCGAGGAGAACCGCAGGGTCCGCCCTCGATTTCTTCTCCAGTAACGCCTCCATTTCTGGCAACTTGCGAAGTTCACCGCCGCATGGTCCCACCTTATTCCTCTCGTCCTCTGGCGATCGGCGCACCAGGACACTCGAAGTCCACCCCGGTGACTTCTTCTTCGGCTTCTCCACCCCGACAGACGACGAGCAGAGGGTTTGGCCGCCGCCAATCTTCTTCTCTTTCCTCGATGGCGTGTGAACCATTGCCTCTTTCACCAGCAGCGCACAATTCAACCGGCAAAGCAAAGGACAACCCACTCCCATTGTTGCTCGTTCCCGCTCCTCGTCACCGTCACTGACATAGATCGTGACGACGGTGTGCAAATCCGGCGGCTCGTGGTCGCCTCTTTTGCCGGCGACGCCTGCCTCGTTGAGAAGTCCACTCTGCGACGATATGGTAAGCTCGATCTGGCTGACTTCGACTCCGCTTTGCGGCGAAAACTTTCGCTAGCACGGGCCTCCCTCCTCTCATCGAGTGCCGCCACCCTTTGCCGGCGACGTTCTACTACCACCTCCATCTGGGCTTCGCGTCGGCGGTCGATTTCGATGCCAAGTTTTGCCACCGCCTTCGTCTATCTGGCGAACAACCTCTTCTTCTAGAACTTCCAGTTGACTCTGCAACTCTTCATTCGCGAACCTCAAATTGGAGTTTCTGCCTCTCGGAAATTCACCTGTGAGGTTCTCTCCAATTTTAGATCTAATTCATACTCCTCAGCGCACAACACGGCCACTTCGACCGATCTCATTGTGGATGCTGGAGCTGGAGGAATGGCGTTATCACGCCTATGAGAACACCAAGCTGTACAAGGAGCGCACTAAGCGCCCGCACGACGCACGGTTGTGGGGTCCGAAGGAGTTTCAGGTTGGTGATCGAGTTCTCCTCTATAACTCTCGCCTGAAGCTCTTTCCCGGAAAGCTCCGCTCCCGGTGGTCTGGACCGTTCACGGTCACACAGGTGTTCCCGTATGGCACGATTGAAATTGCCAACCCGCAAACTGAACCGTTTAAAGTGAATGGCCATCGTCTCAAGCTCTACCTAGGAGACGAGGTCGAACGTGCGGAGTTGGTGGTTGAACTCGCGGACCCTTAGTTCCGCCATGGGCGTCCAGCTAAAAGACGGTAAAGAAGCGCTTGTGGGGAGGCAATCCTACCACGGTTTGCATTTCTTTTTCCTTCTTTTTCTGTGGTTTGTGTTGTCTTTCAGTCAGTTGCACGCCTTTGCTGAAGTTCGGTTGTCTGGTATGCCTCGTTTTGGTGTTTTCGTGCAAGGGAGTTCGAAAAAATGAGAAAAAGAGATTTTTGGCCAAAAAGGGGAAAAATACCCGGCCGTGACACAAAATACCCGACCGGGTATTTTTGTGTCGCGGCCGAGACCCCTTCTGGGTTCCGGGGCGCAAAAAGGGCAAAAGCCCGACCTTGACTCAAAAATACCCGACCGGGTATTTTTGATTCAAGGCCGGAGGTTTTCTCAAGCGTGGTACGCCGCGTTTTGCAATCCCCGACGGGTATTTTTGAGGCCCGGCCGGGTATTTTTGCTTTATAAGCAAACCTTCGGTCAGCTCTCTCTCTCCTCTCATTTTTCCAAAACTTCCCCTCTCTTCCCTCTCATTTATGTGATGCCCGGTTGCTGAATGGGTTGGTTGTGCTTGAATCTTGCCATGATTGCCGTTGTGTTGCTTGCGATTCAACCGTTTGTGCTTAAACTGTTAGCCCTAGTGGTCCTTAAGTGTGGGGGAAGTGATGAACCCATACTGTTGTTCCTAACGAGTATATTCTTGGCTCCATCTTTGGTTTGTTGATTTTGCAGGATCATGTCGCTCGATCACCCGTTCATGCAGGATCTGCGCCTGCACCCGGAGTACGCTGACCAGTATCGCAAGGTCATACGCGGAGTGCTTCAGCGCCATCACCATTTGGAGTGGGGGGTCTTCGAGCAGCTACACTACTTGAACGAGATCTCCACCGCCATCAGCCACCCTGATTGGCGGACTTTGCTGAGCATTGATGAGCCTACCTACACAGAGCTGGTGTGGTAGTTCTACACCACCTTCTGGTACCGCTCCAAAGCGGCCCGGAACTCCCCAACCGGTGTCACCTTTAGGCTGGATGGCAGGCCACGGCAGATGAGCATCGATGGGCTGGCCTTCGCCCTGGGGATCCAGTACCACCCCTACTCCGACCATGAGGTAGAGATCCCACATCCGAAGGACTGGAACCAGGATGAGCCTACCGCCGGATAGCTCGACGCGCCTACATGATGGACTACTTCGACGCCAGCTAGACATACGTCTCCACCATCAGGCCGCAGTGGCACATCCTGAACCTGCTGATCACCCGCTCGATAGTCCCCAACGCCACTGATTCGCACAAGATCCCGAAGCGGGTGCTCTACTCTATGTACTCGATGGGGGACCCGGAGCACATGTTACACTTGGTTTCTTTCATGACCAACACCTTCTCTCGGTGCCACGATAAACCCAACCACCTCTTCTGTGGTCACCTGATCACCCGACTGGCGTGCCACTTCGAGATCGACCTTGAGGGACTCACGGATGCCATGGCACGGGGCGGCTCCACCCCTCTCAGCCGGGAAGTTCTCCACAATGCACTCCTCCTGGCCTCTGATGGAGCGCGTTCCTGGGTGGATGGGCTGTCTCTGCCTCCTGAGGAGTACGCGAATCTTGATGAGGATGAGGAAAACGAGCACTACACCGGCGAGGATGAGGCCGAGGATGATGATGATGATCGCGGGGCCATGGATGCTGATGAGTCGGAGCCCCCACTCTCCCCCCAGGGGACCTTCAGCCACGACGGAGATCCGAGGGAGGCGAGTCCTCCTCCGGTCCTTCTGGCCCGTCGATGGACTTCTTCACGGAGCAGTTCCAGCAGATGGGGCTCCAGTTTCGCAGCTTGAACTCTAGAACTAGCAGCTCATGGACCATCAGGTCCAGTTCTACCAGCAGTATTCAGCCCACCAGGTCGAGTACCAATCACGAATGACGGTTGTGGACGAGCGCCTCGACCGGATGGAGGCTTAGCTGGGAGTCACTAGTGCTCGCATCGAGTGGGAGCGGGATCGTAGCCGCCAGATGATGGAGTACCAGAAGCACATGCTCCATTCCTGCCACCCGACTCAGGAGCACCATTGGACCACCTGGTGGGACGACTCACCACCCCCGCCACCGCCGACAGATGGGGTTGACGACCTCGTGGACTAGATCGACTTCACCGGGCTCAAGTAGGCTGTACTCGTTGCTCGTCTTGTGTTGCTTTTGTTAGATTCGGAGTGCAAACTGTCTTGTTCTTTACTTTTGGATGATGTACTATTGGGCTGACAACTGAACCTAACGTATTGTGGCTGAGTTTTGTGTTCCCTTTAGCTGTGACTTTGCACCGACTGGTCCCCTCTCCAGTCCTCTTCACTCAGACTGGTCCCCTTCCCGTCTCATGCAGTCCGTGCACACCGGTAACATCGTTCCCCTTATCCTTCCCTCTTCTCCATTGAGATCAATGTCGAACTTAAGTGTGGGGGGGATGTTTCTATTTTGACTACTTAGATCTGTTTGTGTGCTTGGAGCCTAGTTCACTGTCCAAATTTCGATTTGAGGGCTCCAAGTACGTGTTCCTTGCAAATTGCCTGCTCAGTATGCTTTGAATTGACAGTCTCTATAGTAATGTGCAACCTAGGGAGGTAGTGTAGCAATATGGAGGATGTTGAAGTATAAGATTTTTCCTATCTAGCTCTCTGCTGTGCCGGTTGATTTTGTGAATTAGTGAATCTAAGACCGTTGAATTCATGTGGTAGTGGTGACTCCGTTTGAATTGTGTTATGGACTCGTGTATCGAACAGGGTGCTCATGTGGGAAATGAAAAGCAGTTGGTCCTACATGTCGAAATCATTGAAATCTTAAACATGGGGTAAGCCCAACGTGCGTGTGGCACCGTTCATTGCACAAAATCGGGTTTTGGAAAAGATTTTAGTGATCCTTAGTGGGGTACTCCTACAAGGTGAAGCTAAGCTGTCTCTAGTACAAGTAAAATTTTCACCCGTTGAACGGTTTGCCTACTCGAGGATGTGTTTTTAAGAGCACGGATAGAGCTTCCGACCCCCCTTAATTTCATTGACCCTCCACACGAGTTGAGAAAAATGAGTTAAAAAAGTGCTCTGGCGAGCGCCAGATGTACAAAAATTGCTCTTGCTCAACTAATAAGGGTCGAGCATGCAAAAGACTACAGTTGGAACCCTCGCCTAGTGAATGAAAAAAAAAGAAATTTGAAATGAAAGTGAAAAAGGGGTTCCAACGGTGAAATTAAGTGAAAGAGCACCCCGGTATAATGAGTCCTTTGTTGTGAATGGTGTGAGTCCCTTTATCCATGAACTGGTTGTCTTACTTCCACTTCTTCTCATGATCTTGGCTTGAGTCTAGTACTCGTATTAAGAGAGATAGGGGACGTATTAGAAGTCCAATTGACCTCGTAAGCTGCTATATGATCTAGAAAATCCTCTACCAACGATCGGGGTTGTTTGTTTCTATAGAGGTCTGGAGAGCTGCATTGGTTTGAGTTAGGTTTGCTTGGGGACAAGCAAACGGTTAAGTGTGAGGGAATTTGATAGACCAATAATTACACATGTTTATACCCCTATTCTTGAGTCGTTGGAGAAGAGATTCTCGTGTTTTAAGCCGATTTCACGCTAGGTTATATGTTTATGTCATATTTCAGGGCTTGGCATTGACGTTAAGGCGAGGAAACAAGTTTCGGGTCGAAAGGAGGAAGTTTGAGTTGAAGGGTGCGGGAAGAGCAAAAATACCCGGCCAGGAGTTAAAATACCCGGTCGGGTAAAATTCTGAGGCCGGGGAAAAGCAGTTTTGGATGCCCATAAGGCAAAGGGGTCCCGGCCAGAGAGCGAAAATACCCGATCAGGTATTATCCCCTATACCTATGCGCAGCGTTTCGAAATCCTCGGCCGGGCACCTGAGATACCCGATCGGGGATTATGACCGGAGATTTGCTTCTCTCTCCATGGAGTAACTTCCACATTCACCTAGGTATGAAGAACCCTAGATTTGTATGTTAGGTCTGATTGTACGAACCCAAGTATGAATCCATTGATTATATTCAATTGAGGTCTGATTTATTGAATGACATGAATCCTGATCAAATTCCTGTTGTTTCTGCTTTGACCTAGAAAGAGAATATCTGCCTAGTTTGATAGAGCACCCTTGATTGAAGTTAGTGAATTGACGACTTTAGTCAATGAGTCAATTCACTATTCTGTACCGGATTTACTTCGGTAGAGGAGGTTTGGTTCGTTAGGATCTCAATCTGTTTACTCCGGTAGAGGTTAGTTGCCCATTGGGGACTCAGATTGAGAGGGTCTGAATACCTTTAGTCGAGACTGCAGACTGTTTAAGAACCTCCCGCAGTATAACTATCTTTGAATTCGAACTTGGTAAATTACAACCTGGTTTAACTGCAGTCTAGGGGGAACCATATTAGGGTGACCTCTCTCAACTTGAAAACAACCTTTTACTGTTTTTCTTGTTTGTTTACTGAGACCTTCACTACGTTTGAACCGCTAAATAATAAGGATTCACGGAGTAGTCAGCACACTTAGGACCCGGGTTGATATTAAAACCCAAACCCGCTATACTACGCTCTAGTAGGTGGTTTCACTTGGCCATTTTCTAGTGTGACAGTAGAGGCGTGTCAAGTATCGGTAGGGATTGATAGAGGAGGCGCTCCTGAAGTTAGAGGGGATCAGATTGCAAGTAAGCTGAAAGGTGCGGGGAACCTATCCCCTTTGGGTAATAAATGAAAGTACTGAGTTATAATTGTTGTGGTCTGGGGAACACATAGCCAGTTAATTCCCTGAAGTCGCTATTGCGACGGCTGTCCCCAAATGTGATCTTTTTAATGGAGACGAAACAAACTAAGAGCGAGAATGAAATTTTGATGAGGGAGGCTGGCTTCACCAATGGTGATGCTTGGTAGGTGGATCAGGCACGTGGTGGTAGAGCGGGAGCCGGGAGGTTTGAGCATATGGTGGGAAAATGGTGTGCGGTTGACAATTATGTCTATGTCACCCAATCATATTGACACTAGAATCGACGATGAGGTTCGAGGGGTATGGCGATTCTCAGGGATCTATGGGTGGTCGGAATCGGCGGAGAAAGAGAGAACATGGGATTTGTTAAGAAGATTGGCGGATCAATGGGAGGGTAAATGGCTATGTGGGGTTGATTTCAATCTAGTCCTTTCAGCTACGGAGAAGCGGGGAGGCAATGAAGTGGTCGCAGCTGAGCTTGAAGGTTTTGCTGAGTGTTTTTTGGATACGTGTTTGAGTGATATTAGTTTTCAGGGGCACAACTTTACTTGGGAAAATAAGAGGCAAGCGGGACATTACATTGAAGAGAGGCTGGATAGATTCTTGGCTTCGGAGAGCTAGTTAGTGGAATTCCAGTCCGTTTCCATCACCAATCTTGACAAATATTGGTCAGACCATAGACCAATTATCTGTAACACGTTTGGAAAGGAGGAGGATGAACCGAAATGGGGGTGGTCGTTCAAGTTTGAGCCGCACTGGGTAAAGCACGCAGACTGCCCGAAACTTATCAGTGAAACATGGGCAGGAGGTGCAGGACAACCAAATCTTCAGAGGCTTGATAACTGTCGGTTGAAACTTGATGAGTGGAGTAAGCATACTTTCCCGCGGTTTGCCAAACAAAAGAATCGGATCAGGAGGGCACTTAAAGCATTGGATAGAATGGCCAGGACAGAGGAGACTATAGCCCAAGTAAAACAACTGGAATCTGAGTTGGATGAAGTCAAGGAAAATGAAGAACAATATTGGAAGTAGAGGTCGAGAGCTGACTGGTTGAAAGGAGGAGACAACAACACAATTTCTTCCATAGAAAAGCCTCCGCTCGACGCAAAAGAAATACGATAAAGAAGTTGAAGGATGAAACTGGGCAGTGGTTCGTGGGGCAGGAGCAGCTTTTTGCTGTCTTAACTAACCATTTTGCTTCTGTGTTTACAGCAGGTCATATCCCAATAGAGAAACCGGTTTCGGAATCAATTGCGACTATAGTAAGGGCGGGAGACAATGAGATGCGGACGAGTCCAGTTTTGATGGAGGAAGTTACACGGGCTTTGCGTCAGATGGGGACGTGTAAAGCCCCTGGGGCGGATGGCTTGTTTGTACTGTTTTATCAAAAATTCTGGCATATCATAGGTGAGGACATTGTGAAGCTCGTTTGGGAGATTATCTAAGGAGGGGAGATGCCGCCAAACCTGAACCATACGTTGATCACATTGATCCCCAAGGTGAAACTCCCTACCTCTCCAAATGAGTTTCGCCCGATCAGTCATTGCAATGTGATCTATAAAATTGTAGCGATGGTCTTGGCGAACAAGTTGAAATTGATATCGGATAAGCTAATCTCATCGGCGCAGAGTGCTTTCATGCCTGACATGTCTATAACTGATAACGTGATGGCAAGTTTTGAATGTTTCCACTCGATGAAGCGCAGAAGCACTAGTAAGACGGGTTTCCTGGCCGCGAAAATAGATATGGCAAAGGCTTACGATCAGGTGGAATGACACTTCTTGGAAGGTGTGATGCGAAATATGGGTTTTGCGGACATTTGGATTGGAACGATAGTGAAGTGTGTCCGATCAGTTACTTACTCGATTTTGGTTAATGGGAATCAGTCTCTGATCATAGTCCAGGGCAGAGGTCTTTGGCAGGGGGACCCACTCTCTCTGTACCTATTCTTGTTATGTGCGGAAGGCTTATCGGCTTATACAGAGCAGGCAGTTCGTGAGAAGATGATCCATGGGTATCAACTGGCGCAGGGCTCCCCTGTTGTCTCTCATCTCTTTTTTGTTGATGACAACATATTTTTCATTCGGGCAACCATCCAGGAAATCTAGGAACTGAAAAAAATCTTGCAGGATTAAGAACGAGAGCCGGGACAGATGGTAAACTTCTCCAAGTCGGTTGTTTCTTTCAGTGCCAACGTGAGGATGCACAACTAGTTGACAACGAGTGGTATTCTCGAGATGAATAGAGTAGAAAAGCATGATAAGTACCTGGGGCTAGCAACGGTGGCAGGAAGATAAAAAAAGGACATGTTTATTGAGTTGAAAGAAAGAATCAGAAAGAAATTAAGTGGTTGGAAGGAGAAGACACTTTCCGCGGTAGCCAGAGAGGTCCTGATCAAATCCGTGGCTCTAGCCCAGTTTTCTTATGCGATGATCGTTTTTAGAATTCCCGAAGGAGTTTTGGAGGAAGTCCAGCGCCATATCTACAATTTTTGGTGGGGACAATGTGGCTCGGAACGCCGCGCCCATTGGGTGAGGCGAGAGGAGATGGCTTGCCCCAAGGAAGAGGGTGGTATGGGATTTTGGGAGTTAAGAGGTTTCAATACAGCCATGCTTGCGAAACAGCTGTGTAACCTCTACAAGAAACCGAATTCCCTTGCTGCACGAATCCTTAAGGCGAAGTATCATAAACACACTAGCATATTGGAAGCTCACCTGGGGTACCGGCCGAGCTTTATATGGCGTAGCATGATGTCAGCCCAAGAATTCCTATGCAATGGTCTTCGTTGGAGAATTTGAAATGGCTCTACTGTACGCATTTGGTGTGATAGATGGGTCCTGAGTATAAACGAGTATTATGTGCCTTCCGCGCCAATGGGATTGCCGGTGGACGCGGTAGTACGAGACTTTGTGGAGGAGGATGAAGAGGGTTGGGACCAGAATCTTCTTGCAGCCTGTTTCTCGATGGAAGTGGCTGAGGCCATTAATCAAATCCCATTATGAGGAGAAGGGGAAGTGGATGAACAGGTATGGTGCAGCAGCAAGGATGGGAATTATTCTGTTAAAGAAGGGTACAAAATGTGGCTACAACTATAAGGAGGAAGCGGGTTTAATGCCAGTGGGTAGCCCCGAAACCAGGAAGAAGTTATGGGCACTCAAGCTACCTCCGAAAGTAAAGCAATTTCTATGGCGATTCACCAGGGATGCGTTACCGACGGGTGATCATGTAGGGAGTCGAAGTCCCAGATGGGGTAATAGGTGTGTCTTCTGTAACCTAAAGGAAACACAAGTCCACGTGTTTAGCGAGTTTCAATGGGAGTCCAGGATATGGCGGTCATCGGCATTCGTGGAGTGCTTTGAGGCTTGAGCATCAGGTGATTGCATGACATGGATTACGACGGTGTTAAATACAATGGAGGAAGATGTGATTGAATGGTGGATTGTGTTGCTATGGTTCCTATGGAAGGAAAGAAATGCACAATAATGGAATGGGTTGAAGCTGGCCGAGAATGATATAGTGCTCCGAGCACAATACTTCCGGACTACCGGAAACAACAGGACGTCTAACAGTTTGAAGTGACTGCTGCAGTCGCCAAAAAATGGCGCAAGCCAGGGCCGGGAAAACTCTCCGTGACGTCGGATGCAACCATGATTGATGGAGGGGAGGGAGTTGGCCTTGGGGTGGTTGTACGGGATAGCAATGGTGGTTTTGTTCTAGCTGCAGCGAAGAGATTAAGAGGGGATTATAGTGTAGAGATGGCTGAGGCTATGGCTGCGGAGATGGGAATTCAAACGGTGGCAGGACTTGATAATGGTATACCTATACTTGAGAGTGATTGCATGACTTTGATCTCAAAGATCCAGAACCCGACCCGTGATCTGACCGAAGTAGGGGTGGTTGGCCGGAGTATATGGCGATGGCTTCAACAGTACAATGGTGATAAGTGCCGACATATCCCAAGAGATGTGAATGGTGTAGCTCATATCATGGCTAGAGCGATGACTTATTGGGGAGAGAGAGTGGTTTGGTTTGATAATCCACCAATATGTTTGATTGATCAATTACAGCTCGATGATGTAACGAGAGGGATTGATTAATGAAAAAGCACAGGTTTACCATCGAAAAAAAACCTTCCCCACTGTTATTCCTACCCGCCACTACCATTTTGCAAGTTTCATTGGCAGCATAAGCACCTTGTGAAGGGGAATAGCCTACGTCGTGTAAGTGAGAAAAAGAGGGTATAATTAGTGATTTTAATCTTTTATGCAATTGGAATTTAGGAATTTAACTTAAAATGCTATAAATAAATCGAGTATCAAATAAGTTTTCCTTAATCTGGAAGCACTCGTAAGTAGCTCAATTTGTTGGCCCAAGGAAGAGGCAATTGAGTGGATTTATCCAACGTCCTCTCCTTGTCCTACTACTAGGGTTGGCAATTTGGACCGGGACCGGATTGAAAACCGGAAACCGGACCGTAAAACTCGGACCATTTTAAGACCGGGACCGGATTTAAAACAATCCAATCCCGTCTTTGGTCTTAGAATTAGCAAAAAACCCGGACCAATCCAGTCCGGGTCAAAACCGTGTAAAAACCGGAAGACCGGATAATTACAAAACAAATTTATAGGCTCAAAATAAGCCCAACCCATGGCCTCTCGGCCCACTCACCCCGGCCCAGGCGAGTTTTAGGGTTGCTGGGGTCTCTCTTCAATTTCATTCGGACGCCTGCTGAGTGCTGCCGCCTCCCTCTCCCTCGAGAGTAAAGTGAAAGACAGACAGTCATCCATTCCCATCGCCCATCGGAGACTCTCGGACCATCGCGCCGTCGACGGATTCTCGGACCTTCTCTCGTTGCTGGTCGCGGGTCGCTCCCTCCTCTCTGCGACGTGACATCGCGACCCAGCTACAACACTCCGTCCCGTCGCGACCCAGGAAGCCTCCGCCCTCAACTCCGTCCCGTCGGCCGTCGCGACCACCTCCGATCAGCTCCACGACGCCGAGCGACCAGCCACAGCCAGCCAGCATCTCCGCCATCTCGTCTCCCTCCGTTCCAAAAGACGACCCAGAACAGAAAGCCTCTGCTCCAAAAGACGACCCTGCTGTCCCTGCATCTCGTCGCCCTCCGTTCATCTACCAGCACAGCCGGCAACAGCTGCAAAAGTCAGAAATATGGAAGGGAGCAGCAGCTGGGTAAGTTATTGTTGATTTATTTTAGTGATGAATTGATTTAATCTAGTCACTAGAACATTTTGAATGTGATGTAAGTCTTGTTGTTGTTGTTTGCTAATGTGATGTAACCACAATTCAATTATTTTGCACGCTTACTATAAACATATGATTATTCACCACTTTGGTGCCTACCGCTACCAGCCTCGGTTTTAACTATTAAAGGAAGGTAGAATATCAAGTTCCACAAATGCAGTTATATTCAAAGAAGGTGATGATTGGGAAAATCCCTAGAAGAAAACAAGTATTGGTTTTGGGGGACTTTTTGTTTAGTGGACAAAATGTGTTGTTGTTTGCTGGTAAACCCAAGATCAATAATGGAAATCTTCTAAAAACAGTAGAAGATGGTTCGGTGATGATCAATATACTGTTTGCTGTTGTTGTTTGCTGTTTTTTAGCAATTAGCATCTGCTCCCAAACTGACCAAGAATGTAGTGTGATGTAAGTCTTGTTGTTGTTGTTTTGCTATGATGTAAGACTTTTATGATGAATGTAGTGTTTGTTCTGTAATGGAGAAGGAAGTAAAGTGCATTTTCTGATATTGATTGAATTGTGTTGTGCAGGGTAGTAAGAAGCGAGTTCCAGCATCAAGAGAAAGTGGAAATTGGCCTCCTCTTCCTAGTAAGAAGCGACCACAACCACAAGCTTCAAAGGCAGCTGTTGAAAGTGGGAATAATAGTGGAAATGTTAATGTTCAAGCCGCTGCCACTCAAGAACAAGAACGGCCAGCAGCTATCAACACCACAACAACACCTGAAATGGAGAAGACCAATAGGGAGTATGTTTTAAGGTCACCTGTATGGCAGCATTATGATTGTTACAAAGATGCTAAAGGCAAGAAGAAGGCAAGGTGTCATTACTGTGGAAAGTCACTGGCTGGGGATCCCTCGGGAAATGGTACAAGTTCTTTGGGTAGGCATACTCAAAGGTGCTTAAAGAAACAAAAAGAAAAGGGGAAGCAGTTGAATCTAGAACTCAATCCAACTTCTGTTGAAGGGCAAGGAGTTTTGGGGACTTGGAAATTTGATCAAGAATTTATCAGAGCTGGGTTAGTTGAAATGATAATTCTGGATGAAATGCCTTTTAGGAGTGTGGAGAAAGAAGGGTTTAAGCGCTTCATGGCACGTGCTTGTCCGATGTTTAAGATTCCAAGCAGAAGAAGTATTAGAGAAGATTGTTTTAGATTGTTTCTTGAACAGAAGGGCAAGTTGAGAGATTACTTCAAGATCAAGTGTGGAGGAAGGGTGTCCATAACTACCGATAGTTGGACTTCTTGTCAAAATTTCAACTATATGTGCATCACTGCACATTTTGTTGGGAAGGATTGGAAGTTGTACAAGAAGGTGATAAGTTTTTGCAAGATTACAAGTCATAAGGGGATTGATCTAGGTGATGCAATAGCCGATTGTTTGGAGCATTGGGGTTTGAAAAATATTTTCACCGTCACAGTTGACAATGCAAGTGCAAATGACACGACACTTCTTTATTTGAGAGATCGACTTGAAGAATGGGGTACTAATATAGTTGGTGGAAAGTACCTTCATATGCGGTGTATTGCTCATATAGTGAATTTGATTGTGAGCGATGGTTTAGAAGAGATGGGCATGTCAATAAGGAGGGTGAGAGAGGCTGTGAGATGGGTTAGATCATCACCATCTAGATTGGCAAAGTTCAAGGAGTGTGTGGAATTTCACAACATTGAATCCAAGAAGATGTTGAGCCTAGATGTTCCTACAAGGTGGAATTCCACCTACTACATGCTTGAAGCTGATGTGTTGTTTGAAGATGCATTCTCTAGTCTTGAGAGGAAGGATAAGGATTACAGGCCTGAGCTCAAGGCAAAGAGATACAAGAATCAAGAAATTGGTGTCCCTCAACATGAAGATTGGAAGAAAGCAAAAGTTTTGATGAAGTATTTGAAATTCTTTCATGATTTGACTTTGATTGCATCCACTTCTGTTGTCACTGCTCATTGATTCTTGAGAGAGTTTGGAAGGGTATTCTATCATGTTGAGAAAATGATGAATAGCACAGATGATGGCATAGTTAGGATGGGTATGAAGATGAAGGCTAAAGTTGACAAATATTGGTCGGAGAAGGATTGTGTCAACTTCAGATTGAACAGGTTGGTTTACATGGCTGTGGTGTTTGATCCGAGGCATAAGATGAATTATCCGGAACATATTTTCAAGAAGATGTGTGGAGATGATAGGGCAAAAGTTTTGGTGAAAGAGTTGAATGATGAACTTGAGAAGTTGTTTGAATATTATCAGAGTAAGATGCCTCCCCCTGCTCCTTCTTCTCCTTCAAAACGTCGAGTACAAGTTGCCACTTCAAGTTCACCGAGGTCAGGTAGTGATTCTGATGAATCTTATGATGATTATGATCCTGATGATGATTATGGAAAACCTCAAGCTGGTCATACTAAGAGTGAGTTGGAGAAGTATCTTGTTCACCCTCGAGAATATGATGATGCCGAAGAAGAGTTTGATGTGTTGAAGTGGTGGAAGACTAATGCTATGAGGTATCCCATCTTGAGTGAGATGGCAAAGGATTTGTTTGCTATTCCTATGTCAACTGTTCCTTCTGAGTCCGTTTTTAGCACAAGTGGGCGTGTTTTAGATGAATTTAGGAGCTCTTTGCATCCTAAGATTGTGGAAGCTCACAAATGCAGTCAAGATTGGCTTAGATCAAGTTCTAGTGAGTTTGTGGAGCATCTTGATGGTGAAGATGATGACTATGAGGATCAAGAAGACTTTGTGAATGGTAAGTAAATTACTTTGTAGTTTTTAGTTTTGGCCATATAAATGCTATTGCTAACAATTATATTTTTTTATCCATGTCATTTAGTTTACAATGCTATTGTGGTGGATGAGGCGGAAAGGTGTGAGCATGTGAATGAACACGAAGGTACAAGTACGAGCAATGTCGGAGGGAATGATGTGTTTGGCTCGAGGAGTGGAACAAATCCAGGAGGTGGATCTAATGCTTCATTTATTTCTCTTGAACCTGATGAGTAGAAATGGTTTGGTGAATTTCTTAGGTTGGAGTGAATTTGGTGTTTGATGTCTAAACTTTGTTTGTGAACTTGTGATGCACTTTATTTTTATTTTGAAGTTTGAATTGGACTTTGAGTTTGTAATAGACATCAATGATGGTTGTGATTTTGTATTGGACCATATTTGGCTTGATTTTTGCTACAAATAGGTTGTTTACATTCCAGGAAAATGGGTATATGCTGCTGAATTTTTTGCAACATGGTCAAAACGGATCAAAACGGGTCAAAATCGGATTGGGACCGGACTGTGTCAAAACTGGACCGGGTCAAAACCGGACAGTACCCAATCCAAGTTTTGGTCCCCATATTTCCAAAAAGACCGGACTGGACCGGATCAATTCGGGCCAATTTAACCGGACCGGACCGTATTGCCACCCCTACCTACTACCTTATGCAATAGATGGGGACGAAATTGACCAGGTGCATCAAACATATATAGTTCGAGGTATATACATGACCAAAATTTGTTTGATTCAATCTCAAATGAAATTATAGAAAATTCAGATTTAGGTATGCAAATGAAAACTATATTTAAGACGATGAGCTATGATAAGAAAAAAGATGATCACCTACAAAATTTTGAAAACTTGCTTGCAAACAATGAACTTCGTCATATAGTATTGATCTATCTATCGTGTGATATATTTTTCTTGGATAGTTGTAAGTAACTCAACGTGGAAACCCGTCTTGCCGGTCATCATCCGACGCGGGGCGTGGACGGCGTGTACAACGAGCCATCTTGCAAAACGCTAAACCTTTGGGCCATATTTGTTTTTTTCTTTTAATTTTTTGCAACATAAAGTCATCATCTGAACATGACGTGACAGTCCAATGGCATGACGTAGCGAGATGGAGTGATGTAGGAGCTGACAAGAATAGTGGACTTGGTCGCGGATACATGCATGCTTAGGGGTGTCTTGGGACACCACGAAAATTTGGAAACATGATTATTCAACGTCCGGATAATAGTTTATGTATGAGCAAAAAAATGTCAGAGATATTTGTTGATGAATATAGAAACCGAATGTATTTTACTATTTTATTAAACACGTCTAAACAAAACTTTTAATATAACTTTTATAAGTCAGATATTTTTCATATTTAATAATTATTTAATTTTTTTTTTTATAAAGAAGACCCTCCTGGATCAGGCACCGTGGACTTGTAGACAAAGTAGCTCATATGCGGAACAAATTGAAGCATCGTGGCGGGGTTCTGCAAAGTAGGGATGACAACAAAACCCGAACCCATGGGTACCCACCCGACCCAACTCGGTTAACGCGGGTAAAATCCGTTTTGACGGGTTTTGGATCGGGTTGGGTTGGGTTTTGGTTTAGGTAAACCCGACCCATGGGTACCCGCCCACACCCATATAATTAATTTTTTCGATATATTTAATATTCTAAACAACTAATCTTATTTATGTTTGTGGAGACATGTCTAATTTTTTCTTTCTAATTGTGTAGAATGAAGTTGATGTTATCTAGTGGAGAGTGAAGAAACTTAATTGAAAGGAAGAAGCTTTCAATTAATTATATTATTTATGGATAATTTGTGATTTGCTTCAATTTTCTTGAGTTTTCTAGATTGTTGTTGAACAATTTGTATAGTTAATTTGTGGTTTGCTTGAATTTTCTAGAATTGTGTTTTAAATATGGATAATTTGTATTGACAGATTGATATTTGACTTTAGTTTTGATAGGAACTTGTTATTGTACATTATTTACGACAAAAACCCGTGGGTATCCAGCGGGTTGGGTTGGGTTTGTGTTTTTCAAACCCAGTGGGTTTTACCCCGGGTTTTTTTCACGGATAAACCCATGGGTTTGGGTTTGGCAAAACCCGACCCAACCTGACCCATTGCCATCCCTACTGCAGAGCACCGGTAGGCGGTAACTACGATGCATTCACTCGTCGTCGATAAATAAATAAAAAGTATATTTCCGCTGCCGGGATTCGAACCCGGCCCCGGGGACCTCTTCCAAGAAGCCACTGGGTTCGCACCCCAGGGTTCATCTTAATTTTAATGCTACAGCGGATTGGTGATGATTTTTAGCGTCGTATCTTTTTGGGTAAATATAATTTAATATCCAAACCTTTCATTTTAAACAATATAATAGCCAAACTTTTTCGAAAACAATTTAATATCCAAATCGTCAACTTTCTGTTTGTTTGACCGTTAGTTGACACTTCAAAAAAGTTCGAAGTACGATACTTCATCAATATCCATCGATATCTTCTCTGAAAAACCACCAGCATATCGTAGTTCCAAACCCGAGAAGTCCATGACTCCACCATGATGGTATACAATATCTAAACATTCAGTCATCTGCAATGCCAAAACAAGAAAACAAGTTGAAACCATTGCGCAAGTTTCATTAGCAATAGAAGTGTCTCATGATGGGACATAGCCTACGTCGTGCAAGCGGAAAAAAGAGGAAATTATTAGTGATTTTATGCTAATGAGATTTAAAAATTTAACTTAAAATGCTATAAATAAATCGAGTATCAGAAGAGTTTTTCTGGAGATAGACTTCAAGAAACTCGTAAGTAGCTCAATTTGTTGGCCCAAGAAGAGATAATTGAGTGGATTTATCTCTCCATGCACCGCTACCTTATGCAATAGATGGACGAAATTGACCAGATGCATCATATGTAGTTACTTTTACGTGTGCGTGCATGTGGCAGGTTGAATCATTAGCAGACAAATTTGATGATTTTTATGGACTAGTGAAAAACTACAAATTAATGTTCTAAGTGCAAGCTATATCACTCAGCTAACTCGCCCGCCCTAATCGGCTCTCAATCTGATCCTGATCTAATCCTCAACCCTGTTTTCCAGCAATCCCGTAACAAGTTACCTCTAATAGCTAGTAAGCTTAACCTTGCTTTGCCCAAAAGTAATAACTAATAACCAACACAACTCGAAAACAAAGAACGCACTTATTGCAACATGTTTCAAGTTCAACTATGAAACTATAGTGTCGAATTTGGACACATTGTCTAGTGTTTTCATGTCAAGGGTCAAGTGTTAATTAATATTTGTGAGGAAAAGACACATTGTTAGCTAACTTGTTTATTAAAAAAATTGGCATAATTGAATCAAATTATTATGGGTTAATTGCATGGTTGGTCACTGAGAATAAAAAAAGTTCAAATTTGGTCACTCGGAATATTTAAATCCATTGGTGGTACTTCAGTTTATTGAAACTGTACACGTTTGATCACTCTCCGTCCAACTCCGTTAACTTTTGCTTACATGGCGGTCAACTCTAAAAGTTGACCATTAAATGTGTGACGTGACAATTTAAAAATAATCAAAATTTCCATCTCATTTCCATCTCATTATCACTTTTATTTAAAATAAACAAAAAAACTTTAATTTCTTCTAATACCCAATACCAATACCCCGCTGGTAGCATACCCCGTCGTCGTTGCCGCTTCCATTGTTGAAACCACTGCCAGAACTCAGGCAGGACTTGTGGTATGTGGGTGATTATTGGTTGATACCAGCATGCGAGATTTCCGGTCCTTTAGGAAGGAAGCTCAACAATGGAAGCGGTAGCGAAGGCGGGGGTATGCTGCCGGCGGGGGTATTGGCGGCAGAGCAACCTGAGACTCGATTGAATGAACTCGTCTTCCACCAGCCCCATCCTCATCCTATCGGGGTAAACAGGGGTCACAACAACAACGACGGTTGGGAGCTGCTAATGCGTCGCCGAATTGGAAGCATTCATAGGCGAAGGAAGCGGAGGAGCGGAAGCGAGATAGACGCTAACCTGGAGGGTTTCACGGACGAGGAGCCGCGGATTCTGTGTTGTGGCCGTGGTGGTGGAGCTGCTGAGCGGCTAAGCCGTCACTGATTTGTTGATTTTGATAGGAGGCGGCGTGTCATTGAAGATGCAGCGAGAAGAGGGTAATTGGGTTTTGGTTAGAGGAAGAGGGGAATGCAGGAGAAAATTAGGTGGGGAAGGGAAAGGCGGGGAATTTATGGAAGAAAAGGGAAGCGGGGCATTGGAATTAACGAAGGAAGGAGGGAGGAGGAAGAAGCAGAGTTTGCGTTTGTGTTCAATATGTGGAGAAGAAGGGGAATAGGATAGCCAGCAGATGGGTATGCTACCGGCCGTAGTATTGGGGATTAAAAGAAATTAGATTTTTTATTTATTTTAAATAAAAGTGATAATGAGGTGGAAATGAGATGGCAATTTTAAAAAAATTAATTTTATTAATTTATTATTTTTAAATTGTCACGTCACACATCTAACGGTCAACTTTTAAAGTTGACCGCCACGTAAGCAAAAGTTAATGGAGTTGGAGGGAATGTGAACAGACGTGAACGGTTTCAATAAACTAAAGTACCACCAATGGATTTAAATATTTTGAGTAACCAAACTTGAACGTTTTTGGTAATCTCAGTGACAAATACGGTGTTTAATTTGACAGATAATTATTATGGTATCAAAGGAATGCTAACTAGTTGATGAGCATTTGACAGCCAATTAACTAGGATAAATGTGTAAACAAATACGGTGTTTAATTTCGACCAAACACTGCTAATCCCATATCCACAATAAACAAAATTTGTGTTCCCAAAAATGGGTTAGTATCGGAGGGGACATATCAGGTCAGTAATCTTATGATAAGTAACCATGAGTAACTCGTCCACATCAATATGACATCAACATCCCACTCTCCTATAAAGCCTTTTATCTTTTCCCCTTTAATATTTAATGGATGATTTCTCTCTCGCTTTCAGTCGAAATTTAAATTTTTTTGCACAGATAAGTCAGATTAAATATGCTCTTTAAAATGATATTCACTTTGATATATGTTTAGTACAAAAAAAATTGATTCATTTTTCACTAGTCATTATCATATGGTATGCTCCTATTTAATACCATATGGTAAGAAAACGTATCATGATGGTATGAACATACCAATATGGTAAGAAGGTTGAATACATGATAGTAGGAATACACTAACTGTCTTTAACGACTTTCATCTTTGTTTACTACAAGTTACCACCCACATACCATACTGGTAAATAGGGTTGGAAGTTTGGTACCGGTATTTGGGATATACTGAATACCGTACCGAATTTATCACTATTTGGTATTACCAAATACCATTTTATTTTTTAGGGATTGGGATTCATTTTGGAGTTCTATTCGGTATTCAGAATTACGGGATTGAGATCAGTATATACCAAAATACCGAGAAACACCAAAAATTAAAAATTAATTAAATATAGCACACAACCTTTAGTCATTCCTCACTCTATCACAACTTAGAAGCATCATCCAACTCAATTTTGAATTTCCAATTTAAGCCACTCTCGTCTCTCACCTAATCTCTTTTTATTTTCATAACACCAAAAAACAAACACTAGTATTAGTCGTCTCTCAGCCTCCAATTCGTCAAATTAAAGATTACCGACAAGAATTTGAGATGTCGCATCTTCTCTATTCTCTTTATCCATACTCTAGCTGTAGGCAAACTCAATACTCTTTGCTTAGAATCTTTACCCTAAATTAAACGATCCAATCTAATTAATATATTTAATTATTAATTACAAAGGTAATTAATTTCGTATTCGATAATACCGATTGGGATACCGCAATACCGATTGGAATGCCAAAATATTTAGGGATTGGGATTGACTTTAGGGTATAATTCGGTATTTTTGGGTATTTGGTAATGGGATACCAATACCGTATCGATTTCCACCCATAGTGGTAAAGTATGGTAATTTTGGTCCGACATTTTTTTCACCCAGAAATTTGTAGATCCAATAGATCATGATGAACTCGTTCCTTCTGAGCAAATGTTTTCAAAAACGACTTAAAAACGAAGAAGTTACCATATGATATGTAGTTGGTAACGGGTGGTATGAAAAAAAAGTTTCTCAAAATATATTAAAAATTGATCTCATTTTGTAGAGCACAACGAACTCGTTCCATCTGTGCATAAGAAATTGAAATCTGAGTTAGAACGAAGAAGATAAGAGTCGATTAAGAAAACTGTGGAAATTTTTTTGATTATGGAGATTGAATTAAAAATAACGAAAAATAACGAGTGTACAGGTTCAGGGGATCTGAACCACGAAAACAACACAGCAACACAAGAAAACAAAGAAGAAAAAAGAAAGGATAGGAGGAAGAAGAGAACCACAAGAAGCCGCCGAGCGGACGAGACCACTCCCGCAGCAAAAACAAAATTACAAACGAGAAAGACAGTTAACCATCCAATCAGCAGCAGTGTTTTTATCAATTTTGCCATGGGAAGAGGCCCAAGAGATGACAATTTTGATGGCTTGTCGAGCAATGATGAAGGCTTCAGCTTTATAATATCTGAAGATGTGCTGGTTTCGTTGATTCCAAATAAGCCACAAGGTGGCATGAAGGATACCAGACGCAAACCAACCATCAGGATCACTGGAGGTCTCAGTGGGTCTGTTGCTTATGATTGCAATGAGGTCACCTTCGAGAGCTCCAATCCTTGGTGCGCCTCTCCTGATAATATTCAACACCTCTTGAATATACTTGCACTTGACAAACAGATGAGTGGCGTCTTCCTCCTTTTGACAGCACATAACGCAACAATTCGGAAGGGCCAACCCTCTTCTTTTAATAACATCCACAATGAGGATTTTCTTGTGCCAAAGTGACCAAAGAAAGAAACAGATTTTGCTAGGAGTGAATGATTGCTAAAGATTTGAAATTAAGAAGACCAGAGAATTTCTCTTGAGCCATGCCTTTATAACAAGAACTAACGGTAAAGCCATTCTCAGGGTTAGGGGTCCAAATTAACCTGCAGGGGCTGTTAGCAGACAAACCACAATTGCCATCGTGCAAAACATTCATAAGATTCACTCTTTCCCTCTCAGCTCCCCCTCTCAAGCTAGTATTTAAATTAAGGTTCCAAGTTACCTTACTTTCCGAGAAGGAGACCATTTCGCCGATCCGAGCAGCAGGATTAGAAGAAGCAGCAGCAATTCTCGAGTAGTCATCAGCAATAATATAATCGGATCTCCATTTATCGAACAAAAAGAAACATGACCACCCCCACCCGGGTCAATCTGAGCGAACTTCCAGAATAGAGGGTAATCCTTGGCAATGTTGGCCCAAACAGAGCTAGAGAAACCGGAAGTGAAATTCACAGTTTGCCCATTAGAAAGAGAGTTTGGATATTTGATGTTAATTAACTTCCTCCACCACCTGTTCTTCTCGGTGGCGAACTTCCACAACCATTTAGTCAGTAGGGCAGAATTGAAGGAAGCTAGATCGCACAAACCAAGTCCGCCTTTGGATTTGGAAGCCTTACAAGTGTTCCACTTTACAAGAGGAGCCCTTCGAGTATAACTATTCCCATTCCAGATGAAGTTCCTTTGAATAGATTCAAGATCATCAATGATATTCTTGGGTGCTTTGAGAAGAGAAAGGTAATAAACAGGGAGGCTGGTGAGAACAGCCTTATTAAGGGTAAGTCTGCCACCTGTTGATAGATAATTCCTCTTCCATCCATCAAGACGCTTCTGAAAATTAGCAATGATTGGATCCCAAATCGATTTTGCATTCGGCTTTGCACCAAGGGGGAATCCAAGATATTTGGGTGGGTTTCTGATCCAATTACACCCAAAAATGGCGGCATAAAATTCTGGTTCTGGAACATCTCCTACAATATACATAATGGATTTGTCGACGTTGATCTTTAAGCCCGTGACAGCTTAAAAACAGACCAGAGTAGAAAGGATGCTCAAAATCTGCTCATGAGAAACATCATAGAAAATAAGGGTGTCATCTGCGAATAAAAGATGAGTGACCTCACCTTGTTGGTGAATCTCGTCCATGAAAAAACCACTGATTAATCCAAAAGACTTAAGCTGAGATAGCATGAAAAACAAAATGTCCATTACCAAGACAAATAAGGCAGACGAGATGGGGTCTCCTTGGCGAAGGCCTTTAGATGCAACAAAGAATCCAGTGGCTTCCCCATTTATAAGGACCGAGATGTGAGGAGAACACACAGCAGACTGAATCCATCTGAGCCATAATTCTGGAAAACCAAATCTTCTCAAAATATTGAAGAGACACTCCAAATTCACATTGTCATAAGTTTTTTCGATGTCGAGCTTGAACACAAGACCCGGTTTCCTTCTTTTCCTTCTACTGTCGACGAGCTCATTAGCAATAAGAGCAGCTTCTGAAATCTGTCTGCCTTGGACCGCTGCTTGTTGCTGATCAGAAACTAAATCCGGATCGGAAGAAGATGGCTAAGTCTTCTGGTAAGTACTTTGTTGATGAGTTTATTCAAGCAGTTTAGGAGACCAATCGGTCTGAGATCTTTGACGTCTTCAACTGCATCCTTTTTAGGCATAAGGCATATAAAGGAATGAGTCACGGCTCTCGGTAGTCGACTGGAGGAGTGGAAGTCCCCGAAGGCGTGGAGAATATCATTTTTAATGTGAAACCAGCATTTTTTTGTAGAATTCATAAGGGAACCCATCAGGGACGGGGGCCTTACTGCCATCACAGTCGTTCAGGGCTTCCCAAATCTCAGAATCAGTGAAAGGGTGACTTAATCTGGAGAAATCAACTTCATTAAGATTCCAACCAAAGTAGTGACAGGGAAAGGGACAGACATGGATCTCCTCCTTGAACAGATTGACATAAAAATCAAGAATACCCGCAGCGACTTCTTCAGAACCTTCCTTTAATTGGCCTTTGACCTTGATGCGATTGAAGGAGTTAAGCTTCTTTCCAAAATTCGCCACGCGATGCATTTAATTGACAACCCTTAGATCAAGATTTTTTGGGCCCACTTAGCTCTAAAGGTCTAGATTTAGTTACTCATAGGTCAATAACCAATGATTACTGACCCTATCCTATGCCGTACCAGAGGACACGTAATGCACACATTGGGTGAGAGAGCCACTCTAGGGGAAAACCCCTACATAGTTTAGGGAGGAAGTTGGGGAGCGATTACGGTGATTACTACAAAGTAGTAATCACCATTGGGTATGAAAAAAATAAATTGTATTAATTATTTTTTTATTAAATTATATTTTAGGTAGTTACAAAAATCTATTAATTACTATTCTCTACCTTCTCTCACTTCCGTAATCTCCAGACAAATCTCATTTCCTTATCTTTCTCAATCTTTCTGCAAAAGAAATAAAAACACGAAATCACTATCAATCCATTAGACAACCACTACCATTTTGAAAAATCATTACCATTGCAGGAAAAAAATATATACCATTACACGAAAACTACCAATATAAACAATCTATACCATTACAAAAGTCAAACAATTTCCAAAACAACCACTGCAAAAATAAAACTACAAATCAATACCAATCCATTGGACAACCACTACCACTTTGAAAAACACCAGTACCATTGCAGAAATAAATCAATACCATTATAGAAAATAATAATACCACTACTACTATGAAATCAAACCAATACTGTTATCGAAATAAATCAATACCATTATGAAAAATAAACTATACGTACCATTTCATATAAACCAAAGCAAATGAGCGACTACAATTCTCATTTGGGATTTCTTCTACTGATGTTGGTCAAAAGGAGTAACCTTACCCAACCGTCTCCATCTAGAGAGAGAGAATTCTACTTGGCCAGCGGTATCTTCTTCCAAATCTCCCAATTTTTTCGATATTCCTTTTCCACCATGGAATTGGAGTCGAATTTAGCGGTGAAGGCAAAGCGAGAGGCGACGGCGACGGAACATGCCAGGGAGAGTGAGAGAGGTGGGAGCCGAGAGAGAGATGGAGATTTGGGAGCGTCGACAGGTGTGAAGACGGGGAAGAAACTGCCGGCGGAGAATAGGGTTTTGATAAAATAAATATATAAAAATTTATTTTGTTAAGGATAGTAATCAGGTATGGTATAATTTTTGTTCCAAAATTATCCTTAATCTAATCATGATCGTCTATTTAAAAATGAGATGAAATAGAGTTAATAAAGGGTATGGATTAATTGCCCGCCCCTGGGCTCTTCAAGGCCTGAAGTTTGTGATAAGGCCGGGTGGGCCTTGTCCAGACTTGGGCCCGCGCCTCGTGCTCCGATGGCTGGTGGGGATGCGACCAAGATCCTTTACCTGTTGTTTCACAATTTTGTGCCCAAACCTAACCCTGCCCAGAATGAGTTGGGTTGGCTTTGCTCGGTCCAAATTTCAGGGGGAAGGCATATAGATTTCCTACCCATCAATTGCAACCTAACCTCACGTTTCTGCTCCATTTCCTTTGCACCCAGCTCAGCCAATTTCCTCTCCGATGACCCCTCCGACCCCTTTCCCACCGATCTCACCTCTCCCCCTCTTCTCACCTCCCCCCCCCCTCCTCCCCCCTCAGCCTGCCCCCCTCCCAAACCCAACTGCAAGACAGTCCGCCTGCATCCCCTGTCTCGCTGTCCTTGTCTTGTTCCAGCATAGGGGATCCTGATCTCCCCTCTCCCTCTTGCGTCCCGGACAGTCAGGCTAGGGCGAGAAGTCAAGAAGAGTTCCCTTTCGACGCCGCCACTCTCGTGGCCACCAGCATTGATTTGAGCAGATTATTCAGTATAGAGTTGGAGCCTGGAGTCGGGGATGTGAAGAAGATAATTGAAATTAATGCGACGGAGATGCACCAGAGAAAAGTCAGACATCCTAGATCCAAACTTGAGATGGAACGGCACAGATTAGGCCCGATTGATCCGCCGGTTCCAGGCGCTCGTAGGAGTCGAAGAAGGGTTGGGGAAGGAGGTGTCGAATCATCCTGATGGAGTGCTCCATAATAGTGTGGAATGTGAGGGGTGCGGGCGATTATGCGAAGAGAGCCAGGATCAAGCGGTGTCTGGGTTTGAGGAAGCCGAAGGTAGTTGGTCTCGTGGAGACTAAGTGGAACGTGTGCAATGGTGAGCTTATTTCGAGCATCAGTGGGAACAGGGACAGCGGTTGGGTTGCTAAAAATGCAGAAAATAGTGCCGGCGGGATCGCAATTTACTGGGACAAGGAAATTGTGAGATCTGTATCTAGCAGGGAGGGGCGTTACCATCTATCGGTTGACTTTCAGGAGGTGAATTCCCTGAAATCTTGGACTCTTTCAGTGGTGTATGGGCCGCAGGAGAGGGAAGCTAAAATGGAGTTCATCAGAGACTTATATCCCCTGTGCTCGAATGTAGTTAGCCCTTTATGCATCGCCGGCGACTTCAACCTGGTGAGAAGCCACGAGGATTACAGGGGTGGAAGGCGCTGTACACTGCTCATGGATCAATTTAATGACGCGATCGACAACAACCAGTTACTGGAGTTACCCCTTGGAGGTTGCAATTTCACATGGGGCAGAGGGGATGGTTCGGGGTCCCTTTCGCGCATCGATAGGGTGTTTGTTAACGCGGCATTTGATATCTTGTACCCTGACTGCACGCTGACTGCCTTGGAGAGGGTTGAGTCGGACCACAATCCATTGTTGATCAAATGGGGAGCTTCTCTTAGAATTCGAAGGCCTTGGAGGTTCCTGAACATGTGGCTGGAGGACCAGAGATTCTATGAGGGCCTTGAAGAGTGGATGAGGAACACTGTGAATGGGCAGGGTAAAGCTTTCCTATGGGTCAAGAGGTTGCAGAATCTGAAATTGAACATCAAAGCTTGGAATAAAGAGGTCTTCGGCAATGTCAATTCGAAGGTTGAGGAGGCTTTGAGTCATATCAAAGGGCTGGACAATTTAGAGGAATCACGCAGTTTGACTGACACGGAACAAGATACAAGGCAGAATCTGAGATCGGAATTAAGCAGACTTCTTTTTCTCCAAGAGATTCATTGGAGACAGCTTTCTAAAGAATTGTGGCTGAAGGGAGGAGACAGCAACACGGGTTTCTTCCATCGGGTTGCAAATTACAAAAGAAAGCTCAACCTGATCGATTGTATCAACATCAACGGAGTAAGACATGAAGGGAGGGATCTGCTCGGTAGAGGCATTGTGGGATACTACCAGAACTTGTTCAAAGACCCCATTCCGAGGCGCCCTTTCCCAAGGTCGCATTCTGTTAGGAGAATTGATGCTGCCGACGCTGTTCTCCTGACCTGTTCTTTCTCTGAGCAGGAGGTTTGGACCAGTTTGGTGGACTGCGATGGGGGGAAAGCTCCTGGGCCGGATGGGTTTTCTTGGGATTTCTATAAAAAGGCTTGGATTCTCATCCGGGAGGAGTTTATGAACGCTATATCTGAATTTTATAGTACGGGTGCCCTCCCTGAGTGTGCCACGCACTCCTTCTTATGTCTCCTCCCGAAGCGCGATGCTGTGGAGGACATCAAGGATCTCCGTCCTATTAGCCTGATGGGCAGTCTGAACAAAATCATTAGCAAGGTGCTTGCCCGTCGCCTCAGCAAGGTTCTTCCCATGATCGTGTCCCAGAATCAGCATGCATCGGTTAGAGGAAGGCAAATTTCAGAGGCTGGTCTTATCGCTTTTGAATTGTTGGATAGTCGCAGAAAGAGTCGTAAACCGGGACTTATGTTTAAGCTTGATATTGAGAAGGCGTTCGACAACGTGAGTTGGGACTGTTTGTTTAAGACTATGTCTTCTCTCGGGTTTCCGGCACAGTGGAATAAATGGATCAGAGGTACTATGTGTTCCCCGGTTATCTCTACCCTGATAAACGGAGAATCGAAGGGGTATTTCAAACCGCAGAAAGGGTTGCGTCAGGGCGATTCTCTCTCGCCCGGTTTGTTCACTCTTATTATGGATATCCTTTCCTTCATGTTGAGCAAATTGCAGGAGGAGGGGAAGATTAGGGGTTTCTGCATGGACGAAGTGAACGGTAATGGTGAGGTTACCCATCTTCTGTTTGCCGACGACACTTTGATCTTCTGTGACGCTGCCTACGATCAAGTTCTGAATATTCTTGCGGCTTTGGTGTGTTTTCAGAGTGTTACGGGTTTGAGGATCAATCTCGAGAAATCGGTCATGATTACTGTCGGGGATGTCGCGATTCCGGAGTTTTTTGCTGGCATTTTTGGGTGCAATTGGAGCGATGAGCCATCGAAGTACCTGGGCTTCCCTCTAGGCGCCAAGGTTAACGCCATATCCACTTGGGACCCCATTATCAGGAAGTTTGAGCAGAGGTTAGATGGTTGGAAGAGCAGATTTTTGTCCTTCGGTGGCCGCTTGGTGCTCACCCATAGCACCCTTTCCGGGCAGCCGGTGTATTTCTTCTCCCTTCTCCGTGCCCCCGTCAGTGTGCTGAACAGGATTGAGGCTATCCAAAGACGATTCTTGTGGAGCGGCCCGGGGGATAATCTTAAGACTCCTCTCGTCAAGTGGGAGATATGTAAAGCAAGAAAAGAGAATGGGGGCCTGGGCGTTAGGGACATGGCTTGTTGCAACAAAGCCTTGCTGTCTAAATGGCTTTGGAAATATGCTATGGAGAGGGGGAGTTGGTGGAGACAACTCATCGAAATCAAACACAAGGCCAGCAACTCTCAGTGGCGAAGCAAGCAGTGCAGGAAGGGGTTTGGTAGCTCGGTTTGGGCTAATATTTCCAGAGAATATGATGAGTTTTGGAAAGTGGCTGTTATTGATCCGGGGGGCGGTGCTGGAGTTTCATTTTGGAACGACTGTTGGGTACCTCAGACGACTCTTGCGCATTCCTTCCCGAGAGTTGCCGCAGCCGCTGCTACGCCCGAGGCCTGCTTATCTGACGTCATGATCCGAACAGGTGAGGGTCCCAATTGGAATATTGCTTGGGATATTGATTTCTTTTTAAATTTGAGGGGAGGGGCTGAGAGGGAAAGAGAGAGTTTCTTTAATTTTCTGAATTCTATTGATAAGCTCAGGGTTACTTGTGGCCCTAGCAGATTGGTGTGGTGTTCTGATCCCGATTCGAGTTTCTCAGTGCATTCCATGTACAGGATTCTGACGGATGGGCGGTTCCCAGGAGTGCCTAACTTCCCTTGCAAATCTGTTTGGAGAAAGTGCGTCCCTTCAAAGATCAACGCCTTCATGTGGTTGGTCGCGCATCAGCGGATTCTGACGCTGGACAATATCCAAAAGAGGGGCTGCCAGATTGCTAACCGATGTTGTATGTGTTGTAGGGAAGAAGAGTCGGTTGAACACTTATTCTCACGGTGTGAGTTCGGGTTGGAAGTTTGGAATGAAGTTCGGAGAAAGTGCGGGGGTTCTGCTGCTTTCAAAGAGCGAATCATTGATACCATCCAAAGTTGGAAGACCGACACCCCGGATAACCCGAAGGATTGGGTCGAGTTCTGCATTCTCCACGCTGTGAGTTGGCAAATATGGCTCGAGAGGAACAGACGTGTGTTCCAAGATGCTAGCAGAACCGCCAAGGAGGTCGCTTGGATTGCTATCAGGACCACGGTGGACTGGTTAGTGGCTAATGGCAAGATCAGCAGGATCCAGGAGGCGGAGTGGCCTCGCCTTTCGAGACCTTTCTGATCATGGGGCGGTTGTTGCGTGCCCTGTGACGTGCTGCTGTTTGCAGGGGAGGATTGCTCGCTGTCCTTTTGTTGCTGGGTGGGAGGGTCCTTCTGGTGTGAGTGCTTCGTTTCGGGTCGCTTGTTGCGGCCTGGTTGTTAATTGATCCTTGGCTTCGGCTTACCTTTCGAGTTGTGCAGGCCTTAGTTTGTTGGGGTGGTTCTCCTGTTCTGGTGTTCTTTTTCTTCCTGCGTTTTCTTGTTTCTTTCTGTGATCTCCCTTTGCGTTCGTTCTTTGGGTTGCTGCACCTCTGGTGCCGCTCCCTTTCTTTTTCCCTTCTCTGTTGTATTTCGGATTGGTTACCTTTTGGATTTCCATTTATGCAATGATCACCCTTATCAAAAAAAAAAAAAAAAACTACTAAAAAATTAGTAATCACCCTAACCCTCGTGCGTATAAAATAACTCAGCAACTACTTTTAAGAATTAGCTGCGGATGCAGGTGCGTATGAATACTGAAAGAGTAAGGAAGTTATACGGGAAAAGACTCCTTGGTATGAAAGCTGGTAATGAATTTCACTCTGTATCGAGATGGTATACCCCAGTGGATCTATATGTGCCCTAACCATCTATCTTAAAATGGAAATTCGGGACTGTCTGAGCTGTCTGATCGAGAATAGGAATCAGAATGCCTTCGCGCTTAAGAGTGGGAAACAAGGGCTTTCTCTTACCCGGAGAACATAGGCTATTCTCAAAACCTATCCTATAACGTTAGCTCAGCTGGTATAGATAGAATCATCACATTACGGTACTTTGATCTTTCAAAGTTGTAAGTCAACGTGTCTGTACTCGGAGGAGACTGTGTAACGACCGTTCAATGTTTGGTCATATAGGTACTTAGGAATATACAAATTGGCCTCAAAGGTGTAAATGCAGCAGGACAACATTTAGGTAAATTTTAGTGTAGCAAATGATATGCTGGAAGGTGATAAGGCAGGCAACTAACACTGTTTTCCACAGTTGGATGCTTGTGTTTTCATCATTTCTTTTTTCGTGTTAGGATATAACTTCGAGGTATATGCATGAATAAATTTTATTTGATTTGATCTTGATTGAAATCATACAAAATTCAGATTTAGTTAAGTGTCAGGTAAGCACTCTCAAATCTCAATTGAATGGAATAAAGAAAGTGATGATCACCCGCAGAATTTTCTAATTTTTACGGTAGTTAAATACAATACAAGAGAAGTACTCGGAGTCTAAACAGCATATTTCAAATATATGAGTAGAACTTGGGTAATGTCTGACCCCATGTGTGGACCAAGTGCATAACAACAAATGAGCCGGACTATACGAACCAATTTCAATAAATCGGCTAAATTACACGTTTGGTCACTCGAATTATACAAATCTTTCACATTTGCCACCTGAATTACTTTTCTTTCTTATTCACCACTAACTTTATGAATCGTTTCACCGTTAGTCACCGGCCGTTACATTCCGTTAAATATGTCCTACGTGGCGGTCAACAATAAAGTTTGACCGTTAACTAGATGATGTGGAAATTAAAAAATATATATATAAATTTATTTATTTTTCCATCTCATCATTCCACTTGGGTATATAATTTATAATATTATTTATTTAATAAAAATTAATTAAATTATAAAAATAAATAATATGATTAATGTCCCTCCAAATGATGCCTGCTGCCTGCCGACGTCGGCGAAGTGTTCGAATTTTTTACCGTGAAGGTTGTTTTGCCTGAGCTTGCCTTGTCAATGGCAGCTTGAGGGGAACACACCAACGAACAACAAGAAAGGAACTTGTGGGTGGGGATCTAAGCAACAAAACAACTCACCTCTTTTCTTTTTTCCATTTTCAACTTGTGGGTGAAGAAGGGCCTGCTTGTTGTTGATCCGTTCGAATCGTCGAAACGGACTATGGATCTTGGACCTGGGAAAACACAAGAGGATCAGGATCGTGCGTTGACCAAAAACGGAAAGAGGCCGTCTTCTTAATCGACTAACAAAGTAGACCAAAGCATAAACAAACCCAGAAACAAGATTTGGATTCTTGACCATAGACAGAGATATGTGGATTGAAAAAACAGAGTTAAAAGAAAAAAAGCAGAGCAGAGAGATAGGGGAGGGGATTTACCGAGGAAAGAAGGAGAAGAAGACGAAGGCAGGAAGAACGATTCAAGGGGCTGAGAAGCGCCACCTCGATGGGTCTGAAGTAGGACAGTACCCAAACCGCCAACGTCACGGCCGCCGCCGCCGCTAGCACACGCCGCCATGGTGTTTCTGAAAGTCAGTAGCTTTTTTCTTTCTAAGATTGCGAGAAAATGGAAAAAAGAAAAGAGGTGAGTTGTTTTGTTGCTTAGATCCCCACCCACAAGTTCCTTTCTTGTTGTTCGTTGGTGTATTCCCCTCAAGCTGTCATTGACAAGGCAAGCTCAGGCAAAACAACCTTTACTCTAAAAAATCGAACACTTCGCCGACGTCGGCAGGCAGCAGGGCATCATTTGGAGGGACATTAATCATATTTTTTTGTAAATTTAATTAATTTTTATTAAATAAGTAATATTATAAATCATATACCCAAGTGGAATGATGAGATGGAAAAATAAATTAATTTATATATATATTTTTTAATTTCCACGTCATCTAGTTAACGGTCAAATTTTATTGTTGACCGCCACGTAGGACATATTTAACGGAGTGTAACGAAGCTGACTAACAGTGAAACGATTCATAAAGTTAGTGGTGAATAAGAAAGAAAAGTAATTCAGGTGGCAAAGGTGAAAGATTTGTATAATTCGAGTGACCAAACGTGTAATTTAGCCTCAATAAATCCATGTCACAAACACAAACCGGTTCGGACCATGCAAAATTTCCCAGTAAAAATAATCACACCACTTAATTTTCATGAAGCAACAATTATTATCCCCTGCCATTGATTTATTCTGTTTACAGTAAATTACAGCCGATGAAGTAATAGATGAAGCAGAAGTCAGTTTTGTCTCCTATTGAGTTGGGATTGTTAAGAATACATTCACACCCAAATATGGGTATTGAAATTGACCAATCTGTCGTGGAAACACATCTAATTTTAGGCTGCAGGTTACTCAACGTGGAAACTCGACAATGTACTACTAATAATCAGCGATCCGCCATGTCCACTGCTGCCTCAAATACTGTTCGAGCTTCATTCACTGATTAATATTAACAAAGATACCAATAAGACATTGAGCAGTCTTGCACATGGCAGACAATGCAATAGCAAAAGTGAACTCATTGGGACGAACTCCTTTCGTTACACAACAGCCCAAAACATTTCACGACCGAGTACGAGGAGGCCCTTTTTCGAATACAGCGAGACTCTGTGAGTGAGAGGCGGTTGTGTTGGACTGCGGGGAAGAGCTGAGAAGGCGAGTTCGTGGAGAGAGTTGCGAGCTTGTAACTTGTAAGGCCGGCGACAGCGATGCATTCACTCGTCGCAGACGGTGAAGAAATGATGGGGAAAAAAAGAATTTCCGCTGCCGGGATTCGAACCCGGCCCCGGGGACCACTTTGCAGAAGTCACCGGGTTCGCACCCCAGAGTTCATCTTAAATTTTCAATGCTACAGCGGATTATTGATATTATTCCGCGTCATAATTTTTTATCCAGCTGCCTCCTGCCTCATCACTTTATCCAACATGTTTGATCTGATTAGGACGGGACGGGCGGACATGCGGACTTTTCTCAACCTGAATTGTTCAATTGTCGGTCCGTTTTTGTTTGAATCCATGTAATTTTACTTGAATTACTTTGAATTTTAACTATAATTACATTGTGAATGAGTGTGAATCTTAACTTCTCGAATAATTTAATCAAGGATTTTTAGTGAAAAATGAATATTTTAAATGTTTTCCTTTTAAATCACCTACCTATTATGAGTCGGTATGCCCTGACCCACACCACATGATTAATTACTCAACTTGTATCTAACATGCCACGAGACGAATATAGATATCAAAATATCCGCTCCGGACCTACACCATTGTCATTCCTACCTCCCACTACCATTTCGCAAGTTTCATTGGCCACAAAAGCACTTCATGAAGGGACATAGCCTACGTTGTGTAAGCGAGAATAAGAGGGAATGATTAGTGATTTCATGCCATTAAAATTTAAAATTTTAATTTAAGATGCTATAACTAAATCGAGTATCGAACGAATTTTTCTTAATCTCGCATCGAGACACTCATAAGTAGCTCAATTTGTTGGCTCAAGGAAGAGGCAATTGAGTGGATTTATCCAACCTCCTCTCCATGCCCTACCACCTTATGCAATAGATGGGGATGAAATTGACCAGATGCATTATCTATATCTATCTATCTATCTATCTATCTATCTATCTATCTATATCTATACTTAATATTATGGCTATTCAAAAGTAACTTCTTGCCACATAAGCACTTGATGAATTCACAAGATGCCAAGGTGGACAATGTTTATACAACCAAAATTTTATTTATTAATCTATTTATGGAGCTATCTCTCTTCTTTTAATAATTCTACTCATTTTTACTAAAACTTAAAATAAGTTACATTTTTTTTGAAACATTTAAACAAACAAACACACATAAGTAATAATCTTTTTTTAATCAAACAAACAATAAAGATGAAAATAGATAGTGACATAAATCGTGTTTGTTCAACCCAAAAATATCTTATTAAATCTCATTAAGTACATTTTCTATTCATTTTTACTAAAATTTTATAATAAGTTACATTTTGATGAATAAAAAGAAGCACACATATGAATAATAATAATTTTTGAATTAAACAAAATTTAAACGATGGCCTAAGAGAAAATAAGTGTTTGACAATTAATCGACTTTGAAAAATAAATTATATGACTATATTTTTTTTGCTATCAAACACTCACTTCTTCCTAATGCATATACTTATAAAATAAAACAGGTATAATTTTTAAAACACTTCTTATTCATTCCGATTAAATGAAAAGGTCCGAATAGAAACTTGACATATCAATCATTGTTATATTTTTAAAACACTTCTTATTCATTCTGATTAAATGAAAACTTATTAATTATGAATGAAACCTTTTAATTTATCTCTATCATTTTCCCATTTTGATTATCTCTCCAGAAATAAAATCCAACATTGAAAATAAGATATTAGATAGAGAAGGAAATGATAATGCATATGAATTTTTTTTTCTTTGTAGGAGAATAGGAGGAGGGAGGTACACGAGGCAACGATTAGATTGCAAAATTTTGAGAAGTTGTAACATATTTTTTCCTATTGATGAAAATAATTCATTCTATCATTGTGAAGAAGAGGTGAACCAAACCGAGAATTGTCGATTGCTCCTTCTTCCTCCTTGATATGAAGTTGGCAACTACTCACTCTCCTTTCCATTCTTTTCTTAATTTCTTCTAAATTAAGACTGCTAGATGATAAATTTCCCCCACTCGATGAGTGAATGTATTTCATCTTCGTTTTCACGTAGTTGTTTTATGTTCTATATTACATCATATACTTTTATGTAAATAGGTAATATATAATTAGAAGGGATAATTGGTTGGACTTAGGGCATATCTCTTTTGGTTGAATAATTGATCATTTTCTTTAAATGTCTATTGCAACCCGATTCTTTAGATGATGAAATGGAAAGTAGAGTTGTGAGGTTGTTCATTATATTTTTTACGTTCATGATTGACATGCTACCAGCTAGCTATAATATGACAATCTAGTTAGTAATTAGTAGGTAGCAAAGTGATTATAAGTAGAAGGGAACATAATTGGGGTTTTATAAGGGTCATGAAGAAGAAAGAAAATGATGGTGGTGGTTCCTTTGTTGTGTATTTTGATGTTTTTTCAATTTCTACACGTTTGCAATGACATTTGTTTGTTTTATTATGGTGGATTTTTTTCTCATTGAATTACTAACTAAAATTTGATTTTGACATGATTGTTTTCTTACCAACTACTATCTAGATTAGTGCATAAATCCAGTTCACAAATTAGGACTATGCAAAAGATAGAATGAGTTGAGTTGTATTGAAGTATGCTCCTTTCATTATTTGTCTATGTTGTTATTTGGTAAAAAAAAAGCACCATTTTTTTCCTGCAAAAGATATGTAGCTCTCTATTAAATATAAATTGTGTTTATATGCAGTTTAGTTTGCTGAAAATATTGTTTTAATAAATTAGTGACAATTGATAGTTCTGTTTGTGGTTGGTTTTGCTAGAACATTGCCAAGATAAATTAAATGAGTATGCGGAAGATTGATGGATGTGGATGCTAATGTGTTTCATCATTATTCCATAATTGTAGGTGTAACTGATAATACACGATATTCGTGGAATCTAAATTGGAATATTCTCTATTATCTTATACCGACATATGAGAAGGAAAAGAAAATGAAAACTTTTCGCTTTTTTTATTTACTAATTGACACATATTTTCTTATTCTAACTTCTTCGTTTGAGGCCTTCAATTTCTTAACTTCTTTATCACTTTTTTGAGTTCGATACAAAATTCTAAATCGATAAAGAACAATTTACAAAGAGCTCAGTTAATACAATTAAATTTTCCTTAAATAAAAAAGGTATAAAAGTATGAAACATTACCTAAAATAATGTAAGTGAGATTTACAATTCCATGTATTTTTTGATGAGTCAACAAAAATAAATAATAATAATAATTAGAATACTATAACTAATTATAAAATAACCAAAAATAATCTACCGCCCAACGGGCGAGTAAAAAACTAGTACATATATAGTTCAGTATCCAGCATCATATGTAGTTGATTCATTAGCATACAAATTTGATGATTTTTATTGGCCAATGAAAAGTAATCTCCTAAGTGCAAGATAGTATCACTTAGCTAACTCGCCGAAACCAGCCATTCAATATTCTGATCCTAATTTAACCCTCAACTCTACTTTCCTGCAATCTACTAACAAGTTGCTTCTAAGTCTAATAGGCTAATAGATACCGACTACTTAGGCTTAGCAAGCTAAACCTTGCTTGGCCCACAAGTAATAACCAACACAATCCTAAGACAACGCACTTATTGAAACATGTTTCAACCATACGAAACTCTCGTGTCTAGATTTGAGCGTTGCCGGTCCAATCTCTTCACAGAAAGAGCATATTTGTGAAAGGCAGAGGTGACCTTGTCACTTAAACTTGGACGATCAACATATATGAGTAACATAATAAAAATGTGAAAAATAAAGTAGAGATATATTACCTGAGAAATGACACATATTAGCATTAGTATTTTTCTCTAGGGATCGTTTGGATAGATCAATTGAACAACGAGACAATTTGATTAATGGTCTTATTTCGCAATACAAGTCATTTAAAATGAGTCAAAATGGATCAACTTGGCCAGATAGTCACAAAATGAAACAGTTAGATCAAATTGATCAATTAGTATTCCTCAGCCAAACGACCTCTAGAGAAATTTAATAAAACTGGTCGGAGTTGGAATTCACTTGTTTTGTGAATTGTATTTGGACATATTTGTTGTGGACATGCCAAAATATTGTCTATCTAATAGTGTTTTCATGTCAAGGGTCATGTGTTAACGCAAATTTGCAAGTAAAGCGACACATTGTTAGCTAACTTGTCCTTAATATAATTAAAGTGATAAGTTGGTTACTGTAGCATAAGAGAATTGTTATTGTACACTACTGTTTTTTTAATTTCTCACCGTGTCTCAACTTGCTCCACGTTTCCACATTGCGTGTCAATAGTGAAAATGGCCGGATTTTTTATTATCTCGCTTGGGTAGGTCGCCAGCTCTTGATATTATCTCTATAACTCTCGATTTCCATCGAGCTCTTCATCTCCCCTCCCCTATGTTTCGGCGATTCTTCTTTCTTCTTGCCATGTTCATTTTCCCCCTCTTCCGGATGCTTTTATCGGCTCTCTACAAGCTCCAACTGATTCTCCAATCAAAACCCTAACCCTAATATAGAGCCCAAATACTTAATTTGGCCGATTGAATGGTCAATCTCTCAAGAGGATGTCGATGGAGATGAGAGATTCCGCGCAGGAAGGGGAATTGATACTCAGAGGTGAGAAGTTGAGGTCTATGCAGAAATCTCAATCCTTTCCTCCACCTTCTTAAGGGGAGGCTTTTCCTCTGCCCCCTCATTTTGCTCCCTCTGTTCCCTGCTGCTTCTTCACCATTTTTTAAAAGACCTTTCTTGCATCCCTATTTGAGGAGCAGACCTCACCGAGAAGCCGAGAAGGCCACATGCAAAATTTGTGGGTCTTCACTTTGTTCTCTTAGATGATAGATTTAGGGGAGGCTGCATCTAACAATTGCATCGTAAATTAGTTGAAGAAGAAAATAAAATACTCTCTCCATTAAGGTTTCTCTGCCTCTAGCTTATTCATCGTCGAGGCTCCATACACAATCTCAATTCACAATTCCCATGATGAATCTGGCTCGGATATTCTGATCGGGCGTAGAATGATAGTCCGAATGGTAGAATAGCGGGATTAACTGAGATCTCTATCTAACATCTTCGATTGGAAGAGGAAAATTCTCCGACGACGTCGTTTTTTGCGGTGTAAATGAGAGGAGTGTTGCAGAGTTTGGTAAGAAGCAACATCCTTGGCAGGCTGTTCAGGACATTTCAAATCTCTACTATTGTGGGCTCATGGACGAGAAGGCACCCTTAAAGAAGCAAAATTAGTTGGTGGGAACAAAGCCACTAAAAGCGGAGGTGATCGTAAGGCATAACAGACCCTAAAGGCCTAAACCAAAATCCTTTCGAGACAATTGAGACTGAAAAGGGCCGATATATTATTAAGTGACCTGTGCAAGTTAGTTATATTGGGTTTAGGAGATTAGTTATATTTTCTTTAAAATTATTAATATTTAGTCTGACACATGATAATTCATAATGTTTAGTAGAGTTTGATATCTCATCTCTGAATTATGGATTTTTACTTTTTAGCATTGACAAAATAACATTTTTGTCAAGAAATCAATTGCACAAACGGGCATGCTCTATTTTATTCCCTCCCTCCTGTCACATGAGGCCGATGACATGGCGCCATCAAGGTGACAACAAGGCTGCACATGTGTCATGCATGGAAGACTAGTAGCATAGAGATGCTCCTAGGATTCTCCACCTTAATTGAGAGCTTAATGGTGCACTTATTAGCTACATTATGGTAGTATTTATAGAGTGCATAATGGGGGGACTTAATGGGTGTATTGATGTAGTAGAGGGACATTATGAGGGGCATTGATGCCTTGTATGAGGAGAGGCCTATATAAGGAGCCATCTCCCTCACTTGTAACTCATTCCATCATTTTTTAGAGTAATACACACTAGAGAGTTCTCCCAATCTTTTGTCTTGTGTTCTTGTCCTTTGCTTTCAAGCGAGTTGAGAGAAAGGCTGCCTAGCGCTCTAACGGATTTGAGAGCTAGGGCCGCACGATCGAGAGTAAGGTCGTGACAAGTGGTATCAGAGCCTGGTTCGGCTTTGTGCTAGCAAAGTTGAACCTAGAGCCAGAAGGAAAGGAAGAACCTCACCAAAAATGTCGGGATCAGACAGCGGCGTTACCGACGCCGAGAAGCGTGGAAGGGATCACACCAAGCATCCCAAGCCAAAGGGTGACAAGTCAAGCACTCGTGATCCAATGGCGGCGCTAGAGAGGCGTGTCGCTCGAGTGGAAGTGAAGATTGCGGAAGACATCACTGCCATCGAGGATTTGGGAGGTAACTTCGCCCAAGTCCAAGGCGATGTTCAAGGAATGGCTGGTCGGTTGACAAGCTTGGAGATCAACCATGATGGGATGCGGGAAGAGCTTGTGGCCCTCATCAACAACACCATCACCGCCTCCATGAACAACGCCCTTGAAGTTGTGAAAGAGCAAGTACAGGCTGAGCTGGTCGGCGTGAAGGAGGAGATTGCAGACCTCAAGAGTGAGGTCACTCTCGTGAAGAGAGCCATGGCTAGCGGACCAGCCCTGGTGCAATCCGTCCCACGTGCTGATGTTCCAAGACCGAAGAACTTCGGAGGTTCAAGGAACGCGAGGGAGTTAGAGAACTTCCTTTGGAGTCTTGAGCAATACTTCAAGGCATCCGGCATCTAAGAGGATGAGGTAAAACTTCGTACCGCTCCACTATACTTGGTCGATGTTGCAATGGTGTGGTGGAGGCGACGTGAAGCGGACGTCGAAAGAGGTACTTGTGTGATGGTAACGTGGGAAGATTTCAAGAGAGAAATCAAGAGGCAGTTCTACCCGGAGAACGTGGAGTTTGAAGCCCGTTCGAAGTTGAGAAGACTCACCCAGAGGGGTGGTGTTCGAGAATATGTGAAGGAATTCTCGGAGCTGCTTCTAGAGATCCCGGACATCACGGACAAGGAGGCCATGCACGGCTTTCTTGATGGGCTGCAACCATGGGCCAAGATGGAGATGCAACGTCGAGGAGTGCAAGACCTTGCAACTGCCATGGCCACGGCGGAGTCTTTTGTCGAGTACAAAAGGCAAGAGACCAGCGGCAAAGAGAAGAGTTCGAAGCCCAACAAGGGTGGAGAGCAGCAGAAACCTTTCAAGGAAGGTTCTCGCACTCAACAACACCAAGGTGGTTCGAGCAAAGGGGGTAAGTACGAGCCAAAACCCATGTCTTGCTTCCTTTGCGACGGACCACATCGAGTGCGGGATTGCCCAAGGAAGGCGAGATTGGCGGCCATGGAAGCTCAAGAGGAGGAGCCCAAGGCGGCGGAGGCCAAGATTGGCTCAATCCGCAAGCTTGGCGCGGTGAAGACCGACGTCAAGGAGAGCAAGCGTGGGAGGTACTATGTTCTGGCGCAATTCATGCAAGGCGAGTCAAAAGCCTTGGTGGATACCGGTGCCACGGACAACTTCCTTCGCATCGAGGAGGCAAACCGGCTGGGTATTGCTTACGAGAAGGGGCAAGGGAGGCTCAAGACGATCAACTCGGAGTCCATCCCAATCCATGGAGTTGCTCACAACGTGCCAGTGAAGATTGGCGAGTGGGAAGGCCTTATCGACTTTTCCGTCGTCACCATGGATGATCACCCAGTCATCCTCGGCATCAACTTCCTCGACAAGGAGGGAGTGCTCTTGAAGCCCAACCCCAACACGATGTGCTTGGAGAAGGAGGGGGAGTTTCACACGATCCATCTCTTGAGAGAAGATGGCCCCCATAGTGCTCTATCGGCCATGCAGGTATTGAAGGGGTTCAAGAAGAATGAACCAACCTTTCTTGTGTCCTTGAAAATGGAGGAAGAAGGAGGCTCAGCGGGAATCACAACTCCCATCATCGAAAGCGTCCTCGAAGAGTTCGATGACGTGATGCCATCGGAGTTGCCCAAGAAGCTGCCACCAAGAAGAGAGGTGGACCACAAGATCGAGTTGGAGCCAGGAGCGAAGCCCCCTTCGCGAGCACCCTACCGCATGTCGCCACCGGAGTTAGAAGAGTTGCGGAGGCAGCTCAAGGACTTGGTGGACGCAGGCTACATGCGGCCATCGAAGTCACCTTTTGGAGCACCGGTGCTGTTCCAAAAGAAGAAGGAAGGGTCGTTGCGGATGTGCATCGACTATCGAGCCATCAACAAGTTGACGGTGAAGAACAAGGGGCCGATTCCCAACATTGGCGATCTGTTCGACTAGCTTGGAGATGCTATGTGGTTCACCAAGCTAGATCTTCGCTCGGGCTACTATCAAGTGAGGATAGCAGAGGGCGACGAGCCAAAGACGGCTTGTGTGACGAGGTATGGCTCTTACGAGTTTCTTGTGATGCCATTCGGTCTCACCAACGCACCAGCCACATTTTGCACTTTGATGAATCAAGTGTTCGAGCCATTCTTGGACCGGTTTGTCGTGGTCTACTTGGATGACATCGTCGTGTATAGCAAAACACTCGACGAGCATGCCGAGCACCTACGCCAAGTCTTCCAAGTCCTTCGCGACAACGAGTTGTACGTCAAGAGGGAGAAGTGCACATTTGCCGCCACGGAGGTTCCATTCTTGGGGCACATCATTGGTGGAGGCAAGTTGAAGATGGATGGAGCGAAGGTGCAGGCAATCCAAGAATGGGAGCCGCCGACGAAGGTGCCAGAGTTGCGGTCATTCCTCGGCCTTGCCAACTACTATCGGAGGTTTATCAAGGGCTACTCCAACATTGCAGCACCCTTGACGGATCTCTTGAAGAAGAACAAGGCGTGGGATTGGTCGGAAAGGTGCCAAGAAGCATTCGAGGCCTTGAAGCAAGCGGTGGTAAAGGAGCCCGTGCTCGTGCTCCCCAACCCAACGTTGGCCTACGAAGTGCAGACCGATGCATCTGACTTTGCAATTGGAGGAGTGTTGATGCAAGATGGGCATCCCATTGCCTTCGAGAGTCGGAAGCTTAGCGAGACGGAGAGGCGGTACACCGTTCAAGAGAAGGAGATGACGGCCGTGGTGCATTGCTTGCGCACATGGAGGCACTACTTGTTGGGGTCAAAGTTCGTAGTGAAGACGGACAACGTGGCAACGAGCTACTTTCTGACGCAGAAGAAGCTCACCCCCAAGCAAGCGAGGTGGCAAGACTTTTTGGCCGAGTTCGACTTCGTCATGGAGTACAATCCAGGCAAGGCGAATTCCGTTGCCGATGCTCTTAGCCGCAAGAGTGCCGCCGCAAGCATCAGCCAGCCCATGTTTCCTTTGAAGGAGCGGATCGTTGAAGGCCTTGGCCACGACCCCTTCGCCAAAACCGTAGCGGAGTACATCGAGCAAGGCAAGACTCGACGGTTTTGGATGAAGGATGGGCTCATCATGACCAAGGGAGAGCGTGTGTTCGTGCCAAGGTGGGCCAACTTGAGGAAGGAGATCATGAAGGAGTGCCATGATTCCAAGAGGGCGGGCCATCCCGGCATCGAGAGAACGCAAGCGCTCATCGAAGAAGCATACTTCTGGCCGCGTATGAGAGACGACGTGGAGATGTATGTGAAGACTTGTCTTGTGTGCCAACAAGACAAGATGGAGCAGAGAAGCCCGGCAGGCTTGCTAGAGCCCTTGCCCACACCTCAACGACCATGGGAGAGTGTAAGCATGGACTTCATCATCGGACTTCCCAAAGTCGATGGATGCGGTTGCATCATGGTTGTGGTGGACAGATTCTCGAAGTATGGAGTGTTCATCCCCGGCCCAAAAGACATGACGGCAGAGGATGCGGCGCGACTATTCTTCAAGAACGTGGTCAAGTATTGGGGCGTTCCTAGCAATATCGTGAGCGACAGAGATGGGCGCTTCACGGGCAGATTTTGGCGAGAGTTGTTCAAGATCATGGGCTCAGACTTGAACTTCTCGACGACATTTCATCCTCAAAGCGACGGACAGACGGAGAGGGTGAATGCCTTGTTGGAGGTGTACTTGCGCCACTACGTAAGTGCAAACCAACGAGACTGGGTGAAGTTGATGGATACGGCACAATTCTCCTACAACTTGCACCGCAGCGAGTCGACCAACACGAGTCCATTTGAGTTGGCGACGGGGCAGCAACCTTTGACACCTACGACGGTGGCAACGGGGTATAGAGGCAACAGTCCGGCAGCCTACAAGTTCGCTAAAGGCTGGCACGAGAAGATGGAGATGGCCAAGTCTTACTTAGCCCGCGCTAGTAAGAAGATGAAGAAATGGGCGGACAAGAAGAGGCGGCACTTGGAATTCGAAGAGGGAGACATGGTGATGATCAAGTTCTACCCTCATCGCTTCAAGCATCTCAAGAACGTGCACAAGGGACTGCTTCGCCGCTATGAAGGGCCATTCCCCATCGTGAAGAGGATTGGCGCGGTGGCATACAAGGTTGAGTTGCCGACGCACTTGGAGATCCATCCGGTCTTTCATGTGAGCCAACTCAAGCCTTTCCACGAAGACAAGGATGATGAGCAACGAAGAGAGTCGCGGCGCGCTCCAACACTCATCACCAAGACACACGACCATGAAGTTGAAGAAGTCATGGCGCGTCGTGTCATTCCTCGTCGTGGCGTACATCCAAGCTTTGTGGAGTACTTGGTCAAGTGGCGCAACCTTCCGGAAAGTGAAGCAACTTGGGAGAAAGAGCTCACGCTTTGGAAGAACAAGGACTTGATCGAGGCATTCCATCAAGAGGACGCGACGAGGGCGTCGCGAGCATAGGTGGGGGAGGATGTCACATGTGGCCGATGACATGGCGCCAACAAGGTGACAACAAGGCTGCACATGTGTCATGCATGGAAGACTAGTAGCATAGAGATGCTCCTAGGATTCTCCACCTTAATAGAGAGCTTAATGGTGCACTTATTAGCTACATTATGGTAGTATTTATAGAGTGCATAATGGGGGGACTTAATGGGTGTATTGATGTAGTAGAGGGACATTATGAGGGGCATTGATGCCTTGTATGAGGAGAGGCCTATATAAGGAGCCATCTCCCTCACTTGTAACTCATTCCATCATTTTTTAGAGTAATACACACTAGAGAGTTCTCCCAATCTTTTGTCTTGTGTTCTTGTCCTTTGCTTTCAAGCGAGTTGAGAGAAAGGCTGCCTAGCGCTCTAACGGATTTGAGAGCTAGGGCCGCACGATCGAGAGTAAGGTCGTGACACTCCCCCCTCTATCGCTGCCTATCTAAGTGTTGGCTTTCTTTAACGGCGCTTCCTTTTTTTCTAGGTTCCACTCAATGTCGCTACGGAACGCGGCTCAGATGACCCTAGTTTATAATAAAAAGGCATAGTTGTACGGGGGAGGGATTATTCAATATTTGGTCATATAGGTACTTAGGAAGATCCAAATTGGCCTCAAAGCTGTAAATGCAGAAGGACAGTGTTTAGGCAAGTTCTAATGTAGCAAATGATATATTCATAAAAAAAAATGTAGCAAATGATATGCTGGCAAATGATGAGACAAGCAACTAATATAGTTTTTCACACTTAGGTACTTGTGTTTTCATCGTTTCTGTTTCCGTGATTGGATGCAACTTCGAGGTATATGCATGACGAAATTTTATTTGATTTAATCTCAAGTGAAATTATAGAAAATTCAAATTCAGGTATGCATCATATAAGCACGCTCAATCAAATGAAAACTATATTTGAGATGATGAACTATGATAAGAAAAAAAATGATCACCTATAAAATGATGAAATCTTGCTTGCAAACTATGAACTTCGTCATATAGTATTGATCTATCTATCGTGTGTGTGTTTTTCTTGTATGGATCTACATGGAAACACATCTTGTCGGTCATCATCCGACGCTCACTCCGATGTAGAGGGTTGTCGACGCAGGGCGGGGACGGCGTGTACAAGGAGCCAACTTGCAAAACCCGAAACCTTTGTGCCATCATTTTTTTTTTCAAAAAAATTGCAACAAAAATTCATTATTTGAATATGACGTGACGGCCTGATGGCATGACGTAGCGAGATGGATTGATGTGGGAGCTGACAAGAATAGTGGCCTTGTAGAAAAAGTATGTCGTGAGGGTTGTTGGGATTCGAACCCGGCCCACGGGACCCCTTTTCAGATGCCACCGGGTCCGCAACCCAGAGTTCTTGTTTGTTTTAACGATACAGCGAATTGGTGAAACATTTTCGCATTTTATGGTATTTATAAGAAAATTTTACTTGCATGTGATAATAATAATTAATTTCCAAAAAAAATTCACAAAACTATCATATTTATCCAAAATTTTAACGAAGTTATTTTAGATGCGGATTGGAACTAATGTATTTGCTAATTTGGCGACAGTTAATAGGAAAAAAAACATTTTTAGGTGGAATTAACTAAATTCACTTGTAATCATTATAAAATAAAAAAAATGAAATGGAAGGATCATCCACCTTCACTTAGAAATAAGATATACCCGCGATTAGAATTGAAAGTTTGGGATATATCGAATACCGTATCGAATTTATCAATGTTTGGTATTATCGAATACCAATTTATTTTTATGGATTTTGATTGGAATTTTGACCATTTGGAGGTTATTTGGTGTTCGGGATTACGTGATTGAGATTCGTATATACTGAAATATCGAGAAACAAAACAAATTAAAAATTAACTAAATATAATACACATACTTGGGTTAGTCCTCACTATTTGACAACTCACAATCTTCCAATCCAACCCAATTTTGGTTTTGCAATTTAAGCCACTCTCGTCACACACTCAATCTCTGGATATTTGCATGACACCAAAAAATAGACACTCTCATTAGTCATATATCAATCTCCAATTCATCGAATTAAAGATTGAAAATGACAAGAAATTTCAGTATCACCATCTCCTCACTTCCTCCTTATCCGTGCCCTAGTTTAGGACGAGTTCAAAACCCTTTGCCTAGCCTTTTTGTGCTAAATGGGAACCTATAATGAATCAGTTCAATGGAGACTTGATTGAATCCAATCAATAATGACTTTGATTAGTTTTTATTAGACTTCGCTCACTTCAAATTATCATAACCAAAATTTTCAATCATAAATTCAAATATATATATGGTGGCATCTTCGGTGCACTCACTTTTTTGGGTGCATTCAGTGCACTCGCTTCATAACCGTTATTTTAAACATGCGATTTATGTCAAAATGATGTCAATCATCACTTATGATGTGATGAACAATAACGCACATGAATTTGCACAAAAACCATTAAAGATTTACTTTAATTTGAATGATTTAGAGTTTAGAGATTTAGGGTTAGGGTTAGGGTTTATAATTTGGGATTTAGTGATAGAACTCAAAATTGGAGGTCTAGAGCTTAGGGTAATCCGCTAATTAGTTATTATCATATGTTATATCATCATATTACACTAATTCTACAAATTAAAATTCAAAATCCGACACCTTAAGACTAGTTTTTGAGTTGGGTGTATTGAACGCACTCATTTTTGTGAGTGCACCGAAGTAGTCACCTATATATATATAAAAACTATATGCACGCTCGAGATTAAGGGTGTTCTATAACCATTATTTATTTATTTATTTGTATATTTAATTATTAATTGCAAAAGTAGTGAGTTTTGTATTTGAGAATACCGATAGAGATAACGAAAGAATCGAGATTGAGATACCGAATTTTTTGGAATTGAAATTGAGATTGGTTTTAAGGCGTAATTCGGGATTTCGGTATTTGATACCGGAATAGCGATATCGAACCATTTCCACCACGTGGTGGTGGGTTTAGTTGCCCTCCTTACTTGGGTCTGGGTTCCTGTGCTTAAGCCTAAAAGGTTAAGCATATTGCTTAAGTCATTCTATTGGTTGATTGTGGATTAGGTAGTTAATAATGGGTTAGTAGTTAATAGGTAGTTGAGGATAAATAAAGTTATTATGCAAATATAATTGATATTAATTATTGATTATTCTCTTTCTCTCTCCTCACATAACTTTCTCCATAATTTGCTCTCTCACTTCGTGACAACATTTCGTAATGACATTATCAACGTTTATGAAAGGAATCTCAGATGCCTTGCCAATTATGAAACAATGTACCATGTGGGATGTGAGGAATGGGAGGAACGTGAGATTTTGGACAGATGCTTGGATCAGGGAAGGAATGATTCTCAGAGATCATATCTCAAGACAGGGGGCAGCGATCAATTTGGAAGTCTCTGTTGCGGAGATGACGAATATCACAGGTGAGTGGCTCTGGCAGTATATCAACCCCCCCCCCCCTCTCTAATTCAATAATATGCTTGATTGCAGGTACAGACCCGCCCCATCCGGACTCGGGAGAGGACGTAACAGTGTGGGGAATGGAGAAAGACGGCAAATTCAGCTTGAAATCAGCATATTGTGCGGCTGCTGAATGGTTGAAAGAAAGCGACGGGGAGGAAGATGAACAGGACAACCAACCCGCCTGGAGCACCATTTGGAAATGGCCGGGGCCAAATAAAATTCACCACTTTCTCTGGCTTGCTTGTCACGACCGGCTCATGACCAATTGCGAAAGGAAGCGCAGGAAACTTTGTTCTGTAGACACTTGTAGTCTATGTAACTCTGAACCGGAAAACACAGCTCATATCTTGCGAGAGTGCCCTCTTACAAAACAGGTATGGAAGTGCATAGGACTTGTTGATGTTGGAAATGTGTATGAATAGCTTTGAAAGCTATAGAGTCTCAAGTGGAAAAACTACCACATTGGTAGTTTTACTTGGTGAAGTGATTATAAAGATAGGAGTCTCTCTCCTAAGGGCATGCCCCTTGGGGTGACCCACTTTTGTGGGAGAGGGAGGACCTAACGGACCACCACACACGCGCGCGCCATCTGACCGGCCGGCCGGTTGGTTGGTTGGATCACTTGAGACTATATACATATTTTTTAGAGAAATTCCGAACGAAATTAATTATTTAATAATTAATTATTAATCGGTTATTCTGAGGAATATTCTAAGGGATAATCGATTGAAAAGGAATATTCGAAGGATAATCCCAGCAGGATTTATCCTAACCGACGGTTTTAATTAAGGAAGTAATTATCTTCCTTCATTAATCCGACTTATTCCCCAAGCTAGAGGGTATATTCCTAGGGGTTCGGCTCCTATAAATAGCCGCCTCCCCAGCCCCTCTAAACACACAACAACGAGCATAAACACAATAGAGAGAGTGTTCAGAGAGCTCCGGTTTTCGCACAAAACCGCGAGTACCCAGAGGAGCTGTTTTATCCTGGAGACGACCGGTTGATAGTCTGCCGTGCGCATCGAGGGCAGTGCCGCGAACGTCTTAAAGAAAGCGACCTAGTCCGCGACTCAGCTCCAGATTCGGTATCCTCATCTTGTTGTTGTTCCGTTTCTAACAGTTGATACTGCTCTGACTTACGGCCTCGATTTTGCAGGATGGTTGGCAGCTAACCTAAAGAATCCTGCTACGGGCTTGTTGTTCGGAGTAGCTGTGTGTTACCTATGGAAGAGGAGAAACGAGTGGGTCTTTGAGCACAAGTTTCAAGAAGCAACTACTCTGGCAGCTCGTATTCAGAGTTGGACTGCAACCATCTTAAGAGCACACGAGAACGACGTCAATCTACGCATAAGGACGAAGGCTAAAACTAACCAGGAAGTGGCCTGGACTGCTCCCCCTCACAGCTGGGTGGTTGTCAATTCAGATGGCTCCGTTAAGCAGCATACCTCTGATGTTGCGGTAGGAGGTTTAATAAGGGATCCAAGTGGCAAATGCTTGGGGGCTTCTGTGGCCAATTTGGGCAATTGTAGCATTACGAGAGCAGAGCTCATTGGAGCTCTTTTTGGTTTACAATTAGCTTGGAATCAAGGCCAAAGGAAGATCAAGGTGAGACTGGATTCTACCACAGCTGTTCACATTCTTACTGCTGAAGATCAAGAGATGGGGATCTATTACAATCTCACGCTCCGGTTTAGGGAGCTCATGCAACATGATTGAGAGGTGGAAATCTCCCATACTTTTAGAGAAGGCAACAAAGCAGCGGACTACTTAGCCAACAAGGCTCATTCTATGAGTCTCGGTACCCATGAGTTTGATATTTCGGATCCAGGTCTTAATTTCTGGATTTTGTATGATACGATGGGCATTGCCCAAGACCGTTTAATTTAAGTTATAGGCAGGGGCGCCCGTAAGCGTCCCATTTTCTACCAAAAAAAATTTATTAAGAATTTGGGATCAATTGTTATCAACGTTTATGAGCTCCCAAAATGTTTTTATTAATTATTTATTAGACGTGTTTGATGATTATATTTAACATTGTCAATTTGTCATTATTTAGTACATGTCATGTGTGCGCATATACTTTTCACTATCAAATGTTTAATAATCGTTATTATCAAATTTTACATGAATTGTTAATAAAACACTTTATGAGATTATTAGTTTTGAACTTTAATAACATTTAATAAGAACACACTAAATCATTGATAATAACTATATTTAGTTGAAATAAATATTTGTGTATTCAATAAAAAAATAATGTTTTGGTTTTTGATGCTTTCATTATCAATAATTTTTTGTTACGTTATTAATGGTTTGTTGCATCTCTATCAATCTAGAAGCTTATGTTTTCCAATTTGGACGTTTGGTTTATAAACTTCTTGATAAAGTGTACTATTTGTTTTTATTTTTGTTATCAACGTTTATGAAACAATGTCCAAAAATTACACCACCAACTTTTATTGGTTCATTGTTATCAATCCAAGGTACTTTATCAACTTTTTTGCAATGAATTTTCAACGATATACAAAAATATTATCATCGTCTGCTAAATCATTTTATGTTGTTTCTTAATGAGTTTAGGTTCATTGTTAACAATCTAATGTAATGTTATCATTGTTGATGTAATGTAAACTGTCACTAACGTAATAAAGTATTTAAGGTTATAATCATTATAGCCGAGCATTATCAAATTTTTAGTGAATTATTAATAAAATATAGTTACATTATCTATGTTTAATATATCATTATATCATATGTTGTTTGTTAATGTATCATGATATCACGTAGTTGTTACAACTTACAATTTCACTTTCACGTTAAAAACGTTAAGCAACTCCCACCAAAATGTTGTTAAAGTATATCATAACTAATAGTATCAAAATCATTAAAAATCGACCTAAAACATTTATAATTTTCAGTTTTAATGAAATTTTTGGAATGAGAACGTCACGTTTATGTTAAAAATGATAAGCAACTCTCATCAAAACGTTAACAACGTGAAAGTATATCATTACTAATAGTTTCAAAACGTTTAACAATTAACCTAAAATATTTGCAATTTTGTCATGTACTGTTAATAGTGAACACTGTCGCCGTTTGATGTATCATGATATCAGTTGTTGTTTGTTTGTCGAAACGCGTGAGACGTCTTTAAGAGCCCATTACTAATAGTATCAATAAAGATAATGTTGTGAATCAATGATATTGTGAATCATTAGTAAATATGTTGTAATCAATGATTCATTCATAAACGTTGATGATGAAAATGTACAACGGTCAACGGTAACGATTGATTCAAAATTGTTAATAATATAATTGTAAGGAATTGATGCTTATATTGAAATCGTTAATAATGATAAGGTATAATAATAATGATTTATTTCATAAACGTTGATAATGTCATTGAAAAACGTTAATACTACATTGCAAGTTGCCACGAAATGAGAGAGAAGCTTTTTACTTTTTAATTTCTATTTTAAAAAGAGAAAAATTATTAAGTTTGAATTTTATTAAATATTAAAATCTAATTAAATTAATTTCAAATTTCGTTTTAATTGTAGTGGAGAGAGGGTTATGGAGAAAGTTATGGGAGGAGAGAGAAAGAGAATAATAAATTATTAATATTGATTATATTTGCATAATAACCTTATTTATTCTCAACTATCTATTAACTACTAACCCCCCTTATTAACTACCTAATCCACTATCAACTAATAAAATGACTTAAACAAAATGCTTAAACCTATAGGTTTAAGCACCGCCTACCCGACTTACTTGGAAACCACATCAAGTTTGAAAAAACTAAGAATATATCTTAGGTTCTCATCATCTCATATCTTGTAGACATAATCCTCATAGATACCATGTTCATCGGGATAAACGAGCAAGTTTTGTGCAACCAGAATTTAGATGGTACATTCAATCAAATACAGACTTCATGCACCAGCAGCAATTCATCATGACATATGATCCTCAAACTAACAAATCAAGTGAAGAACAAGTTCATCAACTAGAGAGAGCAGCTTTCCCTTTTGTAATATACTCATGCATACCACCTCAATTACCAGTTATCAAGCATTGCAAAAGTAGTTTTGAATAGCTGGACAAAACCGGACACAGCGAGGCATTGACTAGTCGATGAAGAAATATTAAAAAAAATAAGATTTCCGCTGCCGGGATTCGAACCCACCCCCGGGGACCCCTTTGCAGAAGTCGCCGGGCTCGCACCCCAGGATTCACCTTAATTTCTTAATGCTTCAGCGGAATGGTAATAGACTTTCACGTTTCATCTGTTTTATAATATGTTAGCTGGCCCATACATCCATTGAGATCACAATTTATCTGGAGTTGTTTTATTCAAACTGATTCATTCTTGATCCGTTTTCGTCTATATTTTATGTAATTTTATACAAGTTAATTTGGATTTTATTTAATTTATCTCATATTTTAGATATAATGAAGTTGTAAACAAGTAAAAACCCCAATACCTCGAATAAATTAATCCAAATTTTTAATAAAAAATGAATATTTCTAAAAAAATTATTTTAAGTTACATACCCATATAAGTCGGCTTGTCCAACTCACATCTCGTAATTAATTACTCGAGATATAGAATGATTGTGTAAACAAATTCACGTGCTAATCCCGCTCAAAAAAAAAAAAATTTCACGTGCTAATTCCCCATCAACAAGAAACAAAATTGGTGTTTCCAAAAATTGTTTACTACCAGAGAACACGTATACGCAAATTGGGAGAGAGAGCCTGATTGTAGGGGGAAACCCTTGCATAGTTTAGGCAAGTTTTAATGTAGCAAATGATATGTTGGCAGATGATGATGAGGGAGGCAACTAACACCGTTTTCCACACTTGGGTGCTTGTATTTTCATCGTTTCTTTGCATTTAGATAAGCGTCACATAAGCACTCTCAATCAAATGAAAACTATGTTTGAGATGATAAACTATGAAAGAAAAAAATGATCACCTGTGAATTTTTTTAAATTTTGCAATTGCTAAATATGATATTGGATGATTAGCAGACGGCGTATTAACTTGATATGAGTAAAACTTGGGTAATATCTGGTCGGTTTATGTGTGGACCAAGTGCATAGTAACAAATGAATTAAACTATAAGACCCATTTCTATATGTCAATCTCACAAACCAGTTTGAGATCACACATAATTCCAGTAAAATCATCTCTCACAATCATCATATACTACATTATAAGTTAACTTTTAGCATTTGACAAAGCCGTAGTTATTATCCCCTGCCTCGTTTAGTGATACTGTTTTACTTCAATCAATAACTACCACCGTTTCGAGTGAAATTGATGTACATTATAAATTTATAATGGTTTGCTTTACTATGCAAACAAGCAGTGGTTGATGAATGTGGTTAAGAAGAAGTCAGTTTTGTCTGCGATTGAGTTGGGATTGTTAAGATTACATTCACCTTGTCAATCTTTATCAAAAAAGTCTACAGCTTCTACCTCATACCCTCGCCTACTCCCATAATCACATTCCAAGCTACAACATTTGGGTTAGGCAGCTGGAAGATCAACTTAGAAGTATCCTCAAGCTTTCCCAAAATGGCAGTAATGGGTGCCCACCTGGTCATGCTCCATCCCACTTTTTTGCAACTCTTGGAAGATTTTTGTTGCCTCTGCTGCTCTGCATGCAGGCAAACCAGCTTGCACATAGCCAGCAATCAACTATGTCCAAGAAAAGGTATCCATATCCGGTGCGGCGTCAAATACACTTGGAGCTTCACTCATTTTATCTTCTTTCAACCCATTCATAACCATAGCTTTTTTAGGTTTGCTTTGCGATTAGCATTTACATTCTACTCATATGGCGACCTGTTTTCTGTTTTCAGAATTTAGGTTCGAAATCGGCAGGACATGTTTTTGGAGGAATTACAACATATCGTTGGTTCTGTGTCATTGTTTACGGGATGAGGTAGAAGAAATTTAAGCCCTGCAATCGATGCAGTAGTCCAGAAGATATATAGCACGTCTAAGGCTAGAGAGCTCTGAGAAGTGAAGGATGCCATCTCGATCTTTTCATTTGACCACCCGCCTTTCTCCGCCGAGTCCACATCGCGACACATGGTATAAAGATTCCGAGACGCCCGTCCGACGAAACCCCAAGCTTGATACTGTGACCATGGATGAGTTTCCAGGCTGTCGAGAAATCGGCCGGGAGACTCTGTGAGGCGTTTCGTCGAACTGGTGGTGGGCTTTGGCCTGCTTGCAGAGCAGGTTTCCAATAGCTGGTCGTAAGCCTAGAAATTAGGAGTGAGAGGCGGTTGTGTTGGACTGCGGGGAAGAGCTGAGAAGGCGAGTTGGCTGGAGAGAGCTGCGACTTGCGAGCTTGTAAGGCCGGCGACAGCGATGCATTCACTCGTCGGTGAAGAAAATAATAACAATAAAATAAAAATTCGGCTGCCGGGATTCGAACCCGGCCCCGGGGACCACTTTGCAGAAGTCACCGGGTCCGCATCCCAGAGTTAATCTCAATTTTGATGCTACAGCGGATTGATGATACTTCTCCACATTTTATCTTATTTATAAGAAAAGTAAATTGCAAATTTGGTTATTAAGATTGCTAAAATAATTCATGTTTTGTCACTATTTTTTTATTCCATCGTAGTCATCAAAATTAGTTTAATATTTAAGGTTTGATCATTCTTTGTTAGTCTCCACAAGCCTTCGTTAACGGCGTGAGTTTTTTTTGCTAACGTGGTTAATAGAAGTTTCCAGTCACTCAAATTTAAACCAAAAACTTAAAATCCTACCTAACATGCCATAAATACCCCAATCCATAACTCGATTTGTTCATAAATTGCTAGTCGAGGTGGCTCACTAGCCATATTGTCGAACCAGGTTATAGATATGAGTTGGGCTCAATAAATCATAGAGTCGAGCTGTCTCACAAGCCGAACAAGGTTTAGCTCAAGTTCGGCTCGTTAGTGAACAAGACAAATACCAGGCGAACTTTTCCCAAGCCTACACCAACCACTCGTGAGCAAATTGGCCCATTTTCAACCCTATCCATGCAGTGGCGGATGCAGGCCATTTGGGCCTTATCCCGGGACAGGGGTAAACTTCGGAGAAATAAAAATATGTCATATATATTTATATTGGTTATGGAACACAACATCTATAGGTAGTATTATAGTATTTTGTCACTACAACACAACTCATTGTTTGTTCAAAAATTGACATAAAATTAATTTATTATACTATAAATGAAATTCCAATTGCAACAAAGACCTAATCAGATCTCTTTTTTGGGTTATAGGTATAATATGCCCCTCTACTATGACGCTTTATCAAACATGCCCCTCTACTATTTTTTACATCAAACATGCCCCTGTACTTTGTAAAAATGATCAAACATGTCCTTTTGTTAAAATTTTCCTCCCATTTGCCGATGTCGGGTCATCTAAATCTCGGTTCAACCACGATTGACGATTTTTCAATGAAAATTTTAACATAAGGGCATGTTTGATAATTTTTTCAAAGTACAAGGGCATATTTGATGTAAAAAATAGTAGAAGGGCATGTTCGATAAAACATCATAGTAGAGGGGCATATTCTACCTATAACCCCTCTTTTTTCCTTATGCCTATTCGATCTTTTCCCCTACAACCCTGAAATTGTCTAGCGACAACGACAATTTCACTAGTTTTGATTCTATCAAGTACAACTACAAGTATAAAAAGAACAAGTTTCCAAGTCGATATACAGTTTGATAATGCTTGTTTAGCGAGATACACTGAAAGAGACTTATTTAATAGTGTAGACAACGAATATTTTTGCGTTTCTTTCACAATATAAAATCCCTTCGTGGTTGTTTCTAAAAACCATGATTGTATAGTCGATTATTTTTAATCTATAAATGAATAATTTTTAATAATTTTATTTATTTTTATTAAATAATTCTTAATTAGATACTTATATATTTAATTTATAAAAAAGGACAGGGGTAATTTAAAATGCTGGCTCCGTCACTGTATCCATGAGTGGTTTATGAGTTTGAAGGGCTGCACAATTGAAAATGGAATCTGTGCTCCTCTTTGTTGGCACACTTCTGGTAATCTCTATTCTTTTAAGGCCATCCAAAACCTCAGGCTTCTCCAATGTGATTTTAATTTTTTGGTTGTATGTCATGATGTATGGTCCAGATACATAATGATCCTCTTTGATTTTTGGACTAAAAATGACGAAAAATTTGTGATTTGTTATGAAACTAATGAAAATATAAACAACTACAAGAGAAGATTAGAGAGGAAAAGACACAAGAGAAGAGAGGGGAAGAGTTCTTCTTATTCATTCTTCACTTTTGATACAATGGTGTGCTATATTTATAGGCACACTTTGGTAACCACTACATCCTTATATCAATGCATATGAATGAGAGATAATAATGTAGGAATAGGGGTTACATGTAACTCCCAAGTGAGCATCTAATGTGGTAGGTCATTGGTCATCCATTTATCAATATTTACATAATACTCCCCCTTGGATGACCACTAGATTGCATTACGCTATATCATACTGCCTCATTAAAAACCTTACCAGGAAAACCCATTGGGAAAAAACCATGGTTAAGGGAAAAAGAGTGCAGTGCGTATATGCTCCCCCTCATGACCACATCACTTCAGATTATTGAGTCGTTGAACTCAAATTTCACGAACAACTTTTAGAAAGATTGTTTTCGGGAGTGAGTTAGTGAACAATCTTCTAGATTGTCAATTTGATGCATGATCTTTAGATTTTCTTCATACATGATCGTCAGGATCATTTCATTTGTAAATAGTTAACAACCACAAGTACTTGACATATGGTGGATCACAAAGTGTAACGAAAGACATTTGGGACTTGCCCATTATAGTTTGTTTTGTTTCTTTATGAAACATTTATAACACCATATGTAAGAGATAGCTCGTCTACGATCACCAATATAAGGATCAAATGATATATAGGATTTGGATATATAGTTTACCAAATCTCTCTTTGATAATACCATAATAGAACAATCGCATATATTGTTCCTGGAGGTAACAAAGTATTTTCCAACGTTCTAATGAGGAAAACATTGTATCTTGCCAATATTATCAACACCAAAATGATAGTTTATATGATGCTTGGCTAGCAAGGTGCATTGGTGCTCTAATGCATCAACATATGGTACTGCAGGACCTAATGTTTCACTTCTTTCTTGATTTCTAAATGGATCTTTGGTCACTTCTAGTGATCTTAGGATCCTAATGTTATTTGATGAACACAATTCGTTCATGCAAAATTACTTTCCCACTTTTTCAACATTACCTTCCTTTCCCATAAAAAGGATCTTAAATCCTTCAATTTAACTTATGTTTCGAAGCAATCAACTGCTTTAGGAAGCTCTTCAGGAGATCCAATAATAGTCATATCATTAACATAATATGAGATCGTAAAAAAAAAACTTAACTAACAAAAATTGATGCTAGCAATTCTTTCATATAACGAAAGATAATAACAAAACTCACATCATAGAAACATATGAACTAGACAAAGCACAATCATAAAACACAACTCATACTTTAAAGTAAAACACAACTCATAAACCAAGATTTTAAAATCCTTGAAGCACATACAGACAACACAACTATATATGCACAATGCAAATGCTCTAATGCACTCTATCCAGATTTAACCTATTAAGGTCCATTCACCCCACTGTTGTAGGTGTTCACTAGACGAGTATTTCACATTCGTCTATATTTTCTCAACCCATACAGGGGATATTCTTAGTCTATCATTATATGTTCTCGAGAACTTTACTTGTTTACTTTAGGTAAATTAATCCTTCTAGAGTAATTAATCCTTCTGGGAGTTTCAAATATATTTAACATCTTCAGGGAATTCAAACAAATAGGCTATCACAACAATTTTCAAACATTAATCTGAAAAAGTAGTTGCACCCACCACAGGGGAGTATAACTCCTCTTAAACAATGATAGGTCTTTTCGAGAAACCCATTGCAAAACATTGTGCGATATCTCGCACAATTTCATACTTTCCAGTTGCACAAAAATTTGTTTGTATCCCGCTAGTTTTGCCCTTTTTTAGGTGCAAGGACTTCTGGTCCTTAAACTTTATGCTCCTTGAGCAAGTTTCATGATTTCTTTCTATATTGGCCAATAACATCATCATTTGCATGTATCAATAGAGTTTTACTCTTGATCCTCACTTGTATATATCATATTCAGTACTGAAGTACAACAAACAAATTTCGTCGACATAGACTTCATTTCGGTTCCAGTATTGTAGTCTAATATATTTTTGAGATCTCTTCCCTTTCACAACTTTCAGATACATGTGTTCTTCTGGAACTAAAATTGTACTTAATTCTTGGTTACTCTTCTTGAGTTTCATGTCCTCGAGTTGACCATTCTAATTACAGCTCCTTTTCTTTCTCGAGGATGTTTATAATTGGAACCGATTGGTCTATCACGCTTCATGCGCTCTTTCATACACATTTTTTTTATTAGAGTATCCAACAAGGATATCAAATTTAGTTGAAGCATTCACAACTAGTATATGTGACTTGGTCACTTCGTATGGCCAGTAAATGCATTTGATAGTTGGTAACGATAATTCATCTTATGAACTTCATGTTCATGTTTCTTACTTTGAGGATCAAATTTAGATAATGATAACTCATTCCAACTCATCTCTTTGTCTAGCTGTTTTTTTTTTCTCTCCCCCTTAATGTTGGAAAAGTGATTCATCAAAACAATAATTTCGCAAACAAATTTTCCATTTGGGATTCATACCCAACACAAATTCTCAATTTCCAACGGGAATCAACTTAAGATACTATGGTGGAGCAATGGGATGTATGCGGCACACCCTGATATTCTCATATGAGAAATGTTAGGTTTTTGACCAAAATCATTTGTAAAAGGGGGAACTTATGATAACTTGTTGGTTAGATGTGAATCAATATATCACTTGCCAGCTAGCATGTCCTCGACAAGAGATCAGAAGGCTTAGTTTGTTCTCTTAAGCAAAGTGATGTTTGATTGGATAATCATAAAAATGTATCCATAGTGAGGCAATCAATCTCGCAAACATCGGGTTGCGATTAGATAAAATAAAAGTGATCATATAAAATCTCAAGAGATTTGCCAACTCTTATACAAGCTCTGATCAATTGTTCTATTCTCCTTGAGAACAAACATGGCATAATAACTCTTTTAGTTGAAGAGTTCTTTGACTTCTCATATGATGTTCTCATGAATTCTCAAAGAACTTTTTTCACATCAAGATCCGGGATGGTCTAACCGGACCAACCAATTATCAAGTTATCAAATCTTGTAAACTTCTGGTTTGCACTTTTATGTGTACGGATTGTACTAATATACATGTAGTACATATTTGCGATGAAAATATTAGTTTCACTATTTTCTTGATAAGATATTCATTTTACGAATATCCTTTAATTGGGTAATGCATCATCACTAGGTAGTTTTGTTCCTTCAGGCCACAAAATTAGGTCCTTTAAAGCTTTACCATATTTTGTACCATATTCTACCCTTCCGGGGACTTATGATTTGATGTATTCTTAGTAAACACATATTCATAGTGAATATCATTACAAATTATTATCACGAGTACATAATTTAGTTACTTCAAGTAACCAAACATAAGCTCTTCGGAAGCTTTTTCTCATTTATGTACTCTACCATATAGTTTATATGGAATTTTTCTAACAATCATACTTTACAAAAACACACTAAAATAATAAATGAGAATATTTCAAACTTAAGACAAAAATGATGAATTTATCAAGTTAATTGTTCTAGATAAAGGTTATCAAGTTAAATTATGCATGAAAAATAACGTCACAATAAAACATAAAAGAAATAAGAATCATAATACTACAATTAAATAAGCTTTATTTGGAACAATATCATCACTAATTAGGTGATTATAAATTTATATATGTCTTTCATTATACATTTCAATGTACAACTGGTACATTATGTTATCATGACTTTGATAATGCAATTGTTATGTCATTCTTATTTATAATTCTCCTTTTTTCTCACTTCTGGTGAAAATATCCAAACAATACATTTAGCATATATATAATCATGTTTATAGCTCCATTCACTTCGGGGAATAGATTGTTTCATTCACTTCTGGGAATGAAAATGTCTCAAGTGCAATATCATTTTCATCTTTAATGGAGAATATACCAACTTATAATACAAAAAATATGTTCCATAATATTGATATTGCAGGAGCGTATATGAATTTGCTCTTCCCTTTGATTCTTGGTAGAATAAAGTCTTTTGCGTACAACGGGTACGGGACAAATGCAATTTTCCATTACATTGGTAACATACAAAACCAATCTTCTCGTTACCATGTCCACTTCTTTCTTTGCCCTTGGATTCTTCAATTTCCACTTCTGGGGAATATATGGGCTCTTGGAACTTGCATTTTCTACATATCAATGTATGATTGATAAGAATAGGATAACATAGAGAACTGAGAAATTAACTCATCACTTATATTACTTTTCTTGTTATTGCTACTACATGAGCAAATTTTACTTTGCGATAATGTCAAAACACCAATTTAATTTTAAGGAATCGATGTATGTATTGTAAAACACATAATAATATAAATCAAATTACACAACCCAAAATTTTAATTCAAATAGATGTACGAGATAAAATATCAATGGATGGTATACTACGAGAAAAGAGTAGCATCCATCTTAATATATTGGAATGGGATAATCTCACAACAAATAACACAATAAGATATGAAAGAAGACAAAAATTTTGCATACCTTGATCATATTGTGATCTTACTCCAATATCTTAGATTATGTCGAGAGTCTTTGAGGCTTGAGCAATGATAATTTTGGCAGAGCTTCGTGCTGATAACGTGTTATGAAACTAATGAAAATATAAACAACTACAAGAGAAGATTAGAGAGGAAAAGACACAAGAGAAGAGAGGGGAAGAGTTCTTCTTATTCATTCTTCACTTTTGATACAATGGTGTGCTATATTTATAGGCACACTTTGGTAACCACTACATCCTTATATCAATGCATATGAATGAGAGATAATAATGTAGGAATAGGGGTTACATGTAACTCCCAAGTGAGCATCTAATGTGGTAGGTCATTGGTCATCCATTTATCAATATTTACATAATATGATTTGCAATCTAATGTATATTAGTCACTACAAAAACTGCAATAGTTTTTTGAGGTGTTTGATTCAACAAGCTAGGCTAATAAATGACTCGACAATTAGCGGGGGAGAAAAACGAAGAAACGCTACCGAAAGGTCACAAATGTTTAAAACAGTCCTAAAGACCATCAAATACACGTTTGAATGAATATGGAGCAAATCTATATCCAATTAGCTAAAGAGTATGGTTGTCAAACTGGTCTCATGCCTGCCGGTTCAACCGGGTACAACCGGTATCGGTCACCAAACCGGCTTGAAAGAGGCTGGTATTTAATTGTGGTCAAATCCGGTCAATGTCGGTCAGACCCGGTCAATTCCGGAAATTCCGGCCGATTAGACCGGAAATCGGAATTCAATGTTACACATATTTTATCCAAAAATAAACACCCTTCTTAGGATTTGAACCAAGTACCTCATGTTCATTTTAGACTCTCTTATACACCAGTAGGCTACAAGCAACTTTGTTGTATATATTAACCTTATATATTATATATCTAACACTAAATTTTACACAAATCATTATAAACATTAATAAAATTCATTTTATATACTTTTATTTTTAAGCATCTAATTGTTTAGTATTAGTTACCAATTCTTAGCTATAAATTATTTTGTGTGAAATAATTTTTCTAATTGCTTTTTATGACTAATTTATTTGGAATTGAGGATTTCCATTTGTCTCATATATTTTATTACAACCGGCACAACCGGCGTGAATACTGGTTGTACCACGGTCGGACCATTCCATTTTCAAAACCGGCACACCGGCATAAACCGGTTTGACAACCTTGCTAAAGAGATATCATTTTGGTGTAAAACTTGCAAGAAAATGAAGTATAAAAATAGCAAATTTAGGTATCATAAAATATCCATTCTTCAAATATTCAGTAATTATCATTTGCTTGAAGTAATGAAGTTGAAGAGAAGTCTTACGGCCATCAGAAATGGAAACTGAAACTTTTCTTGGGTTTGGACAGTTTGGCCGCTACCAGGTAGGGGGTGTATATGGGTCGGGTGGTCCGGCTTTAGCCATTTTAATTACCCGACTCATGCACTACGATTTGGAAAATATTAAACCCAAATTCAACCAAAAAAATTAAAACCCTACGGTTTGTTTTCAATTGGGTTGGGTCGGGTTAGCGATAATTTTAAGTAAAAACCCAACCCAACACAAAATATGTAATTATTTTACACCATCAAAATATTTTTATAACTAATTAAAATTTCAAACAAATAAACCAAGATGAAAGGTATCGAAATTCACAAATGTTATTTGAATTTTAATAAAATTTAATTTACTTAAACATATGTCTAGTTTCTTTCACAATATTTGTTTAAATAGGCTAAATAGGTTATAAACAAACGCATCCATAATATGTTATTCTATTAAAATTGTTCACAAGAAAAAGGATTACGATCATAGCTATATTAAATCTATGTCTAAATTTTAAGTCGATGAATGCATTAGATTAGGGAGACCATGGGAGAAAAACATGGCAAAATATCTTAATTTTCTTATAAGTATGGCTATATACGACATAAATATTTTTTGTACACGAACTCATACTAATAGTTGGAACACGGGATGGGTCGAGTTCGACGGGTTGTGTAATCTAAAATTCAAACCCAACCCAAAAGTGGCAGGTTGTACAAAAGAAAACCCTCACCCTACCCAAAACCTTAAATTTTAGCAATAAATACGGGTGGGTTGGGTCGGATTGGACGAGTGGGTCGGTTTGCGGGTGTGTTTGTTCACCCCTACTCCAAGGGCTTAAAACCCTCTAGCCATCTATGTGGGCCGTCCCGGTATGTTGGGCTTGCCAAACGGTTTCTAATATACTAGCTTTGTACCCGGCCGGTTGGCCGGGCGAGTTTCATTTGATTATTTATGTTAATTAAGCATAATTTTATATTTATTTTATTTTGGAATTTTCCTATTTTGTACACTCTTTAGAATAATTTTTTCTCCAATATGTGGCTTCAATATTGATCTACAAAAGGTTGAACTATTTCCTTTGCCGTGCAACAATTTTGTGCTTCCACCATAGTCAGTGTATGTTTTAAAGTTAGTTACTCAACTCTTAATCGAGAAATATTCAATGTCATCTAAACTGCTAAATCAACCATAGAGATATGTTGAAAATCCTCATAATTTATTGGTGTTATTTATGACGATTTAATCCTATAATATTAACTTTTGTAAACAATCTAATATTAACTCATGCTTTTGACATTGATTGGTTAAACAGTTCTTAAAAAATAAAATGGTGAATTATGAAGTTTCAATATAAGTATTTAGGTAAGAACATTTATCCACCAAAAATCCATAATATTGAACTAATATGTTCAAAAGAAAAATATTGAAACTAATTATCTCGTCCAATATCCTATATTATTGAATAATCTGGTCCAGGAAAAAAAGGCTTGAGAATGGTTTCATTAAATTTTTCTCCTTAACAGAAACATAATATGCCACATATGCCCAAAAACAAAATCAATTCATCCCATTAAATGAATAAATGCTTAATTAAAAGACAACACGAAATCTTTTATAAATAAATAAAACCACATGCTGCCTATTAAAGCAAAAAAAAAACAAAAAAAAAACCCCTCACCCTACCCAAAACCTTAATTTTAGCAATAAATACGGGTGGGTTGGGTCGGATTGGAAGAGGGGGTCGGATTGAGGGTGTGTTTGTTCACCCCTACTCCCCGGGCTTAAAACCCTCTAGCCATCTATGTGAGCCGTCCCGGTATGTTGGGCTTGCCAAACGGTTTCTAATATACTAGCTTTGTACCCGGCCGGTTGGCCGGGCGAGTTTCATTTGATTATTTATGTTAATTAAGCATAATTTGATATTTATTTTATTTTGGAATTTTCCTATTTTGTACACTCTTTAGAATAATTTGTTCTCCAATATGTGGCTTCAATATTGATCTACGAAAGGTTGAACTATTTCCTTTGCCGTACTTATCAAGCAACAATTTGTGCTTCTACCATAGTCAGTGTGTGTTTTAAAGTTAGTTACTCAACTCTTAATCGAGAAATATTCAATGTCATCTAAACTGCTAAATCAACTATAGAGATATGTTGAAAATCCTCATAATTTATTGGTGTTATTTATGACGATTTAATCCTATAATATTAACTTTTGTAAACAATCAAATATTAACTCATGCTTTTGACATTGATTGGTTAAACAGTTCTTAAAAAATAAAATGGTGAATTATGAAGTTTTAATATAAGTATTTAGGTAAGAACATTTATCCACCAAAAATCCATAATATTGAACTAGTATGTTCAAAAGAAAAATATTGAAACTAATTATCTCGTCCAATATCCTATATTATTGAATAATCTGGTCCAGGAAAAAAAGGCTCGAGAATGGTTTCATTAAATTTTTCTCCTTAACAGAAACATAATATGCCACATATGTCCAAAAACAAAATCAATTCATCCCATTAAATGAATAAATGCTTAATTAAAAAACAATAAAAAATCGGGATCAAGATTTACATTTCCACCAAAAAGAATTCGTTGTATTCCTCCCGAAAAATTGAGTGCAGGAAAAAGCTGCCTATTAAAGCAAAAAAAAAAAGGAAAAAGAATTATAATTCCGAAATTCACGGGGAAGCATCCAACGCTGATGTGGAGAGGGCTGTTTTCTTAAACTGCTTTAATATATTTTATATATATATATATATATATATATATATATATATATATGGTTCAGGCTAGCGTACACCAGGCGTATGCTATACACCTGTGTTCACACTTGCTTATTATTTTTTATTATTTTTAATTAAATCAATAATTAATAGAAATCATAATTACAAATACACCTATTAATTTAATTTCCTATACGATTTAGTCCAAAATAATTTTTTATCATCATTATGCTTAAACCAATCATATAAGTATCCACCGTGAGACTTATAGTACCTTAATTTTTGCTAATCATGATTTATAACGAACAAATTCCTTATTGCAAAGAAATAGTCCAATCTTTATTTGTAACAGACTAACAATCCATTATCCATCCATGTTCATTTAATTTATTCTTTGAGAATGCAACAACCTTGTATTCATTTTCTTATATGAGAAAGATTCTAATTTATCAACATTCATCTCCTACCTCTTTCCATCGTCCATCTTCTTCAAGGCTCCATACCATAGGAGGATGGTCAGATCTCGTATGTGTGCCCTTCCCCTCCTCCGCGTCTCCTACCCTTGTAGCGCCTCCTTCCTGCGAGATATTGAGCTCAGAAACCCTAGAACCTAAAGAGACCAGTTTGCAAGCTACAACAATTAGTAAGCAATAAAGACATGGTATCTATTTCGGATGATATTATCCTCGTCCCTTTTGTATTCTTGTCATCCGATTCATTGTCATCCCTACCTGCACGTACAGGCTTCGCCCCTATTCCCAGAAACCCGGAAATCATAAATGAATCGGCCTAAATTCTCCTTCCCAACAATTGCATACACAATTCTTTCTTCACCGGGGCGTTGGAGAGGCTGGCGGCGATGAGGAGGATTTCGAGTCGGAGATCTGCAGGGGAAGGATCGCGCCGGGAAATAGAACCAGTGGAAGAGGGAAGAGCGGTGATCGATGAGCCAGGGGAAGAAGCAAGTTCGACTTCGCTGGTAGCGGCCTAGAAACAAAACGCCCTGCATCTCATTGACCGGAGTTGGAGTCGCCGCCGGAAGCTCCAGCTATCCTTCTCCTAAAATCAACGACCTGTTGGGAATCCTAGCCAGTCAAAAGTGGAAGAAAGCTTGGAAGTTGGGAGTTACCGCCATTGATTCTTCGTCCTTTCACCACCGACAATGATTCATGGTCCTCTATTTGGTGAGCTAACGTCTTGGATGCTTTGAGTGAAGTCCTTGAAACCATGCTTTCAGTTTCAGTACAGTAGAACGAGGACAAATGGAGAGAAAGAAAATTGATATTGGTGTTATAAATTGAATCAGTGGCAAAAATATTGAAGTTGTGCATCATTATAAGTATGGGTGTTATAAATTTATAATTTGGGAAAAAGGCACTGTAATTTATAGGATTATTAGTTAAAGGATTGATTTGGCAGAATGTAGGATAAAAATTGATACGGGAGTAAAACGTGCATGGCAATTAATGAAGGTATATAATTCTAACCATATTTATTATTATTAATTAACTTAATTATAATTCAATAAAAAAATTTATAATTAATTAATAAGTGTAAAAGCAGGCGCACAACGTACGTCAGGTGTATGCTAGCCTTTGCCATATATATATATATATATATATATATATTGTGTTCCGGCGAGGAAAAACTGGTGTTTGAACACAATGGATTGCACCTTCGACTTCTTGGACAACGATAATTACACGGTTCACACCTCTCCGAACAATGTTCGAACGAGGGCGTTTGATGTTTTTGATGGTTTTTTGGGAACAAGCTATGTTACTCTAGTCCTATGGAGGTTCAGTGAGAGCTCCGAAAACTAAAAGCTGATTTGCAGGGAAAAGATAAATTTTGACATAGTGTGTCAAATGATTGGTTGTCGAACCCTTGCTTCGTCTTCGTTTCTCCTATTTATAGTCATCCCTTGTAACCGGCGTGCAACTGCCTCTTGGTAACCGCTGCTCCACTGCTTGGTGTTTGATGTAGCTTGCTTGACGCCTTGACTGTCTTGCGTGCTTGCCACTCGATAACTAACCCTTGTGCCATGGAGGTGTCTTGTTTGATGAGTGAAGGCTTCACACTTGGTGGTACTCGTGCTAACCACCTTGACATGACGTCATGCTCGACACCAGGGTGCTTGGGGGTTCGATGGATCCGCACTGACCCCCTTGGGGTAGCATCATGCTTGACACCCTAGTGCTTGACCCCTTTGGACGGTGTCATGCATGACCCCCCTTGCGTGAGGTAGGTAGATGGCATAGTGCTTGACCCCCCTGGGCTGATGTCATGTATGACCCCCCTTGTGCTATGGGTCTCAACACTTAGCCAAATTTTGACTATCTTTGCCACCACAGCTAGCTTGCGTCGACTCACCTTGGATAGTATCATGCTTGACCCCCCCTGGGATGATGTCACGCATGACCCCCCTTGTGCTTGAACCTCTTGGACGGTGTCATGCATGACCCCCGTTGCGTGATGTCATGCTTGAACCCCTTGGTGCAAGGTAGGTAGATGGCATAGTGCTTGACCCCCCTAGGCTGATGTCATGTCTGACCCCCCTTGTGCTATGGGTCTCAACACTTAGCCAAATTTTAGCTCTCTGCGTCGACTCACCTTGGATGGTATCATGCTTGACCCCCATGGGATGATGTCATGCATGACCCCCTTGGACGGTGTCATGCATGACCTCCCTTGCGTGATGTCATGCTTGACCCCCCCCCCCCCCCCTTTTGTGTTGTGGGTCTCAACACTTAGCCAAATTTTGGCTTTCTTCCCCCCATCATGTCTAGGCGGCTGACCCTTTTGCATGACATCATGCTTGACCCCCCTAGGATGATGTCATCCTTGACCCCCCCCCCTTGTACGAGACCCCCTTGGACGATGTCATGCATGACCCCCTTGTGTTGTGGGTCTCAACACTTAGCCAAATTTTGGCTTTCTTCGTCCCATCATGTCTAGGGGTAATTACCCGCGAGGTAGGTAGGCGGCTGGTGGGTCGAAATTTTGGCTAAGTATGATGGGGCGCCCACTTGGGTGGTTGATGTTGAAGGGTGTCAACACGCTTGACACTTGACCCCTCTTGCGTGACGGATGAGTATTTGGTGGGTCAAGTAGTGTGTGTTGAGGTACCTGGTATGAAGCCCAAAATACCATCACTTAGGCCCAGCTTAAACCAATTTAATTAATATGGTTAAGTTGGCCTTATAAATCACTACCACTCCTTGAAAATAATCAATGTGGTATTGAGTGATTTTTTAGTGGTAAACAAATGCCCCCCAACTACTTAGTGCATAAGGATTATGGACTAAGTAGTTAACGTCAACTACACCACTAAAAAAAATGCTCGTTGGTTTGAATAATAAAAACCAAAACGCACTAAACCACCCCTGCAGCATATCCAACCGTAATTATTATTGGCCTTGATAATTAAAAGACCAAAATCAATCATTGCCTCCACTATTCTATCCCAACATGCCCTTCGTGTCATGGCTAGCTACGCAAGCTCTGTCCACAAAGAGGGTGTCATGTCATGCTTACCATCAGGATGGTTGGTTAACTTTGAACCCGTTGATACCCCTTGCCCCAAAGAAAAAAGGACATAAGGCTTGAGATACTTTCATTGGTCAACCGATCATGTAACATCCGATCCTCTTTCAACAAGTATGCATCCTTAGATAGGTGGCATGGAAGGTACACGATCCATGACGGACAGCTAGTAAGCTACTCATGCCATGAAGTGGCATGATGTACTCAAACGAGCGTACGGGGTTCCATAGACCCAGCCACCTGACTCAATGTTTACCAGTCATGGCAAAGTCTTCACATCGCAAGTGTTACAACTCTAATTTCTTTTTTTTTAGCCATGATTGGCTTTTTTCTCTTATTTTACTAGTATTTATTTATTTTAATATAGCAAAGAGTGACATGCATCACTGATATCCAAACCCTTTGGCAACCATCAACATGCCAAAGGTGTACACCCACTGCCAAGTCCATGAATTAAACCAGACCAACCATCCATAAACTGCATGTTTCTCCTCCTTAAGGAGATACGACTCTTTTGGTGTTGATTTTGAATTTTCCAACTTAACAACAGATGGTACTCGCTCAACATGTCCTGCCTTGGTGTGGTTGCAAGGGATCCCCTGCTCCTCTGGCTTAGCCACCTTACTAGACATGTTGGGTTGTTGATGATGAACCTGATGTGTTTGTCTCGTTTTTGGTGGTACTCTAGGTACTCTCAACTCATTGGGCTCATGAAAGAGACCACGAGTTTTTATCTTCCTTGGTTTCGCCCAACCATGCTTAATCATCCCATATAGTTGGGACGAGGAGTGTTTGGACTCAACAAGTCGATGACTACCCTGGTGGCCAACCTGATCCTGTTCAACCCTTACGGCTTGCTGACTTCTACACGTAGCACATAACCTCTGGTTCTTTGTAGGACCATTTCTGGTTTTTGTATGCTGGGATGTCTTGTCCATGCCCCTGCCATTCATATTTGGCATGCCATGAGGGTTGTTAAGCATGGACTTGCTTCTTTGTCCATCTATTAACACACTCTCATACTTAGAAATTTTTTGAGTGGTTTGGGTGTGCTGCACACTCATATAATTTTCTCCCACTTGTTTCTTCATGGTCGGTGACATGCCCCCCTGTCCAGTGGTTGAAGATATGTCCCCCATACCATTATTCATGATTGTTGACGTGCCCCCCTTTCCAAACTTAGTCATATTAGTATGCTTACTATAAGCATGTGTGGCTTGAGTTTGTTGTGGTTTCTTGGGCACGTCTATCTGTCTATTGTTTGTGGTTGGTGACATGCCCCATTGTCGACCATTCATGGGTGGCATGATACAAGGGGCCTTGCCTCCTTGTCTACTCTTTGGCACGCTGTCGAAGTTATGAAAATCATGGGTGGCACGGGTGTCCAACACCCGCTTAGACTTGCCACTCACTCCATTCATCATGTTTGATGACATGCCCCCCTGTCCACTGTATGGAGATGGAGACATGTCCCCCTTAGCCACGCTAACATTCTTACCAGCACATGTGGTTTGGGATTGTAGTGGCTTCTTGGACACAACTGTTAACCCACTGCTTGTGGTTGATGACATGTCCCTCATGTAATCCTTAGACGATAAACATGGTATTCTGTTGGACACACCCTTTAGTTCGATTTTCTTGACATCAACGTGTCCCCCAGCCTGACACTTTACCTTGTTAGGTAGACTTCCATGGCCCTCTGCATGCCCCCCTGGCGACTTGCATCCACCAGGCCGCTCGAGCATAGATGGCATCGAGGTTGGGCAAGCTTGTGGTAGCATATAAGCTATTAACCCTCCACCAACTCTCACGTTCAAGCATGGTCTAGCCTCTTAGACAGTTTTATGAGTAACTGTCGGCACAGGAGGTTGCTTTACATGAGTGGTGAACGTGGGACCGAGATTCTCGCCACAACCACCATGTTGAAGAGGTAGTTGAATTTCCATCGGAGACGATGAGTTCTCTGACCGTGGGTTAGCAGTCCGGCCACCGGAATCTAGATTACTCGTATACTCAGTAGCAATGTTTGACGGTGGATCTACACCATCTTTTGCCAAAACTTCCGATCTCAACACTGTTTTTATCGAAAGTTGACAAAACTCCTTAAAATTATTTTTATTTATCTCGCAAATCTCATCCAGTTGATCCAAACGTCGATTTATGCGAGTATGGAAAAAATCAACTTGAGATACCATTTGTTTGGTGTATCCCACCATAACCTCCTCCATTAATTTTATTTCTACCAGCAGTGACTGGTGGAGAGACAAGGTGGTGGCGGTTACACCCAAACATGGCGGCGGTGATGATTGGCCTCTTACCCCACCATTGTTTCCGGCGTCACTTTTTGCTAAGTGACCAATATCATAACTGGCCACTAGCTCCTTTACAAACCCAGGTGAAAGATCACCTTCTTGTTCTCTCAGTCATGGAGCAATCAAATCAAACAAACAGTGTCCCACCAGGTGTGCCAATTTGTTTTCCGGCGAGGAAAAACTAGTGTTTGAACACAATGGATTGCACCTTCGACTTCTTGGACAACGATAATTACACGGTTCACACCTCTCCGAACAATGTTCGAACGAGGGTGTTTGATGTTTTTGATGGTTTTTTGGGAACAAGCTATGTTACTCTAGTCCTATGGAGGTTCAGTGAGAGCTCCGAAAAATAAAAGCTGATTTGCAGGGAAAAGATAAATTTTGACATAGTGTGTCAAATGATTGGTTGTCGAACCCTTGCTTCGTCTTCGTTTCTCCTATTTATAGTCATCCCTTGTAACCGGCGTGCAACCGCCTCTTGGTAACCGCTGCTCCACTTCTTGGTGTTTGATGTAGCTTGCTTGACGCCTTGACTGTCTTGCGTGCTTGCCACTCGATAACTAACCCTTGTGCCATGGAGGTGTCTTGTTTGATGAGTGAAGGCTTCACACTTGGTGGTACTCGTGCTAACCACCTTGACATGACGTCATGCTCGACACCAGGGTGCTTTGGGGTTCGATGGATCCGCACTGACCCCCTTGGGGTGGCATCATGCTTGACACCCTAGTGCTTGACCCCTTTGGACGGTGTCATGCATGACCCCCCTTGCGTGAGGTAGGTAGATGGCATAGTGCTTGACCCCCCTGGGCTGATGTCATGTATGACCCCCCTTGTGCTATGGGTCTCAACACTTAGCCAAATTTTGACTCTCTTTGCCACCACAGCTAGCTTGCGTCGACTCACCTTGGATAGTATCATGCTTGACCCCCCTGGGATGATGTCACGCATGACCCCCCTTGTGCTTGAACCTCTTGGACGGTGTCATGCATGACCCCCCTTGCGTGATGTCATGCTTGAACCCCTTGGTGCAAGGTAGGTGGATGGCATAGTGCTTGACCCCCCTAGGCTGATGTCATGTCTGACCCCCCTTGTGCTATGGGTCTCAACACTTAGCCAAATTTTGGCTCTCTTTGCCACCACAGCTAGCTTGCGTCGACTCACCTTGGATGGTATCATGCTTGACCCCCCTGGGATGATGTCATGCATGACCCCCCTTGCGTGATGTCATGCTTGACCCCCCCCCCCCCCCCCTTTTGTGCTGTGGGTCTCAACACTTAGCCAAATTTTGGCTTTCTTCGCCCCATCATGTCTAGGCGGCTGACCCTTTTACATGACATCATGCTTGACCCCCTTGTACGAGACCCCCTTGGACGATGTCATGCATGACCCCCTTGTGTTGTGGGTCTCAACACTTAGCCAAATTTTGGCTTTCTTCGTCCCATCATGTCTAGGGGTAATTACCCGCAAGGTAGGTAGGCTGCTGGTGGGTCGAAATTATGGCTAAGTATGATGGGGTGCCTACTTGGGTGGTTGATGTTGAAGGGTGTCAACACGCTTGACACTTGACCCCTCTTGCGTGACGGATGAGTATTTGGTGGGTCAAGTAGTGTGTGTTGAGGTACCTGGTATGAAGCCCAAAATACCATCACTTAGGCCCAGCTTAAACCAATTTAATTAATATGGTTAAGTTGGCCTTATAAATCACTACCACTCCTTGAAAATAATCAATGTGGTATTGAGTGATTTTTTAGTGGTAGTTAAATTGATCTTGGGGTATAAGATTTAGAGAATTAAGACCTAGATTTTGATCTTTAAGGGTTAGAGTGTAGTATCATGTCCGAAAGATCAGTCAATTCAAGTTCTGGATAGCGTTTTCTTACTCAAGCTATGTGGTACCCCGGATTTCACCTAGGGTACCGTAGAACTCCCCTTATATATATATATATATATATATATATATATATGGCAAAGGCTAGCGTACACCCGACGTACCTTATATGTCTGTGTTCACACTTGAAAATTAATTATTTAAACATTTAACTCTAATTATTAGTACATTAGTTATTAATGGTAATTAGAATTGCAACGACATCCATTAATTATTGTTGTTTATGTTTTAGTCCCCCCTAAATCTCTAGCCAAAATCTCCACTGTTGCCCCAACACCAAGAAGAAGTCGACGCACGCCAACGCCATCATAGGCTTTCCCACGACTAACAATCCCCGTCTGCCGCCAGCCGCCGCCGATGATCTTAACGATAAGAAAGCACAGTATGGTGCTGATTGTTCATCTCAATGTTGCGGTGTCGCCACTCTCCTCGTCTTGCTCGTCCTGTTTGTGGTGGTCGTTGGAGGTGAGTTTGCGGCAGCGTCAGATAAGGTATGATATCAATTAATAATGTTCAATGGGGAAACAATAAAGAATGTCAATTAATGAGACAATTTGATTAGTTTAACCTTCCACGACAATATAATCCTGAAGCTCCTTGCTCCTCCGCCTCTAATCGCCCAGAAAACCATTTTCCCCTGCTGTGAGCATCCATGTAGCAAGCATCAATTGTACTTTCTAACCAGAGACCCGAACCCTTCGTTTCCAAAGTGTTCGCTAACTGGCAGGGGAGGTAGAGGTTGCCGTGAATGCTAGGTGGGTACTCTGTTTCGCAATCACGTAGTTTAAGCTCTCCAAGCCATCATCACGCTTTGAACCAACGACGTCAAGAGACGATATAAGCCTTCTTGGTGGGGTACGATATTCCTGCGTAATCGTGGGCGCAGCTGCAGACTCTGGTCCGAATCCTATATTCCTTGCTGTAGAATCGCGCGGGTCGGAAGGATGAAAATGAGGATTGGCTTGGATTTGGAGTTTAAGTATCTGAGGTTTTGGACTCTTCAGCCCCGAAGGAACGAGAACAGAGAAGATTGAGGATGGATACACGTCATCAATTTTGTTTAATTTCATGCTCTGTACTTTACAAATGAAAGTTTCTCCCTCTAGGTTTCATAACTTTTTGTGTCAACTGGGAAGAAAGAAGATGAATCTGGTCTTGCTAAGCTGTGATCATTCGACTGTAATGGGCTTATTGACCCACTTTGAGCAAACGTGAAGCTAAAATAGGAAAGGCCGCATTATTCTTACGATGGTAAAGAACATTTGGGACTAAATTGTATTGAAAACTAAATTCATAGATTTTGTCGTAATTGTAATTATGATTAATTATTGATTTAATTGTAATTAATTAAAAATAGTAACAAGTGTGAACACATGCATACAATGTACGTCAGGTGTATGCTAGCCTAAACCATATATATATATATATATATATATATATATATATATATATATATATATATATATATATATTAAGATGGTTCTAGTCAAGATGTCTGGTCCACGTTCATTGGTCCTTGGCCCGAAAATAACGAAGAACTATCCCAAAATGAATCAAATGCAGAAAAAAAAAATGCAACGCTGTGAAAAAAGAACTGGAGTATGAGAAGGTTTAGCGAGTGGTTCATACTTTATTAATTTAACCAATATCAAACTATTAACAAACCGATGGCTCATAAATAATAATATTATTACTAGCTTATTACTCGACCACTTGGCCGGATGTAGTCTCTAAAAAAAATTACCCGTTAATAATAACATGTATGCGGTGATAGCCGGAGGTAGATCAACAACACTATATAATGGGAAGTCATTATCCCATTGCATTATAAAAGAAATAGTAAAACATAAACACTATAATGGACAATCCAAACCAAACTATTAGCCTTAAATATAGTCACTATTGCCATGCACCATGATGCCCTTAGAGTGAACATGAAAAAGATCAAAGGAATGCTTACCTGGCTCCAATTTTCGATGGTAAAATGAAAGTCATCAAGAGATTTCATAAGAAAGATCTAATCTTGATTCCCCTTAGACCAAAAACCACAGTGACACCAAAGGCGATGAATCCCTGGTTGAGAAAACAAAAACCAGCATTGTCCAAATCAAGTCGATGGAATGCATCAGTCAGTTTTTTCTGATAAATAGTTTTGTTAATTAAAATGACATAAAAAAACAAAACATGCAATTTGTTGTAGAAATCTCATATACAAACAAAAGAAACAGGCAAGCAATATATGCTTGGAAGCACCAACACATAATAACTTTTGTCAATATCCCTACCACTGTGAAATTACCAAATCACTTATAACCACTCTGCTACACTAAACACACAAATGACTTACGGCTCTGTACTTTCTATCTCTTCAATCTGTATAAGTCAATCGTCATGAACCATCCCCATTATCACGATTCTTATCCTTCTTAACACCAAACACACTAATTGGTCCACTCTTACTCCTTCGTGGCAGCTATGTGGCATTTTGCATCAGTGCACATTAATTCCAACGACCATTTCTTGTGTTCAATTTATGGCTTTGGTAATATCACCGCAATCATAATACAAATTTACATGAATGAAAGGAATGATCGTTATAACATCTTTATAAAATTTAGAGTACCAATGACGATTCCTCTCTTCTCCTCGATGACTTCGTCAATAGAATGAGATTGCTGACTATCTCTACCAACGCATTATATATAATCATAGCATGGCCTTTTGTATAAACCACTTTTGCCTTACCCATTTTCGCATTGCAACTCCAAGAGCTAACTTGCTGGGGCTCTCCTCTAGGTAAACCACTTGTATCAACATCAGGCATGAAAACAAAAATTTCTTTGGTTGAGATACTATCAGGATCTTGTGATACTCTGAAGAAGGCTAAACTGTTTCTTAGACATTTTCAACCCCCAATTAATTTGACGTGGGTCATTGCTCTCTTACAATTTAAATTAAAGAGGAAGCTCATGTTAGCCTCTTTTATAGTTTAACTTGACAATTTCTTAGAGGAGATACAATCACAGTTCACAATTCTAGAATAACCACCTTAGATAATACAATCTTATGAAAACAACACTAATGAAGCACCCAAATTACAATTATGTACATGTTTTCTATGAGGGTGTGCATGTGCAGATTAAGAAAAATATAAGGATTAAGGAGAGAGCTTACTTGGCACACAGTTTTGATGAGCAAAAATCCCGTCAATAAATTCTAGGTGGAGATGTCCAATCGAATCGATCGGGTCTAGACATGCGTATATATCAACATGCTATACTACAACACAAAGATTTCGGTTTGTCCTTCACATGACAACATATGCTCACCATGTATTTATTCCTTGCAGAGAGAAGGATATCAAACCATCTTGTATATGCTCCAATTATCGGTATCACTTGTACTTTTTATATTGTAGTAATTAGAACCCCAATTTTAAATCTAGAAGCAAGTGACCACTATCACAAAACATCATATTGTAAAAATTAAAAACTTATATGCAATCATAAGGTTATTTCACTCAAAAGAAACCATGTTTTATATGTTGAAGATCAGCATTGTAGCTTGAATAGTTTAAGTCGACAACTCAGCTCTTACATATAAATTTTGTGTAAAAGTGGTATGATTGAAGTTATTCCCTATGTTAACACTAATAAGAATAGTATTTGTTTAGTGGAAACTAACCACAAAAACATTTCAAATTAGAAAAATGATGATATTGAAAAATAGTATCATAACTAAAGCACCAAAAAGTATAGCTATTTATCTTTAATCAACTCAAACGTCAACGTGGAAGATCAACCAAATGAACTGATGTTAAGAGATCACACATTATTGTCAAAGAAGCTAGTCAGCTCTCCAAGCAAGAACACTCAACCTTTTCATATTTACCCCTCTGAAAATTGTTTTGTGTAACAATATAGGTGGAGGAGGTTAGGCGGTTGTTGGGTCCGATGGGAAGGTTTGGAGAGACGACGATGGTTGAGCGTTTAGTATAACGAGAGCCCGGGACACTGTTTATCTTTAATCAAATCAAAGTCAACCTAGAAGATCAGCCAAATGAAATGATGTTAAGAGATCACACATTACTGTCAAAGAAACTAGTCAGCTCTCCAAGCAAGAACATTCAACCTTTCCATATTTACCCCTGCGAAAATTGCTTTGCATAACAATATAAGTGGAGGAGGTTAGGCGGTTGTCGTGTCCGGTGGGAAGGTTTGGAGGTGGTGGTTGAGCGTTTAGTAGGTTGGGACACCATTTAGACCCATTTACATTAGTTAGACCTTTTCAACCTTCATTCGACAAACCAACATCACCCAACCTTTTCATATTTACCCGTCTCTTAAAGACACATACGCCTTATATTCACTCAAAACTTCTATGTTCAAAAACATTGTTGCTTTATGGTATTTATATTATTTAAGTCTACGTCAAGAATTCTGCATTGCTTCTACACATTCAATACTGCAATTCGATGTGCAATATTTGTACTAATGATATTAGGCTTGCGATTTTAAAATTATTCTCCTTTATAAGATAAATAGAAATATAATTAATTATTAAACTTGAATTAAAATAATCAAAGTAAGAAAATAGAAGTATCAAATACCCAAAAAAATATTTAGGGGAGAGTTAGTGGTTTAGCTAACTGTGATGGAAAATTTCTATGATTTTTCATATTTAAGCTTACTGTATGTTTTAATTTAAAATGTTTAAACAAATTTGTTTAGTGTAAATGGTTTTGTTTATTGTCTTTTCTCAAAGAGATCACAATTCAAATTTCATCACTTATATATTTTTTCCCGTGAATAAGAAAATAATAAATGACTGTGAAGACCCTTCCTACTTTCACTCTGGATGCAAGAAATTTGAAATGGCTCTTCAAGTTTTTTCATTTGACTTTTATTTATTGTGTAGGTAAGTATAATAAGCAAATTAAATAATAAATTGAAAATAAAATACATTAATCATAAATAATGATGAGTACTTAAGTCCGAAAATCCAAAATCCAAACATTAGTAATCTGGATTACGTGTGATTGTGAGGCCAAAATTGAATTGGGTTGACGTTAACCCCCAATTGACTACTCTGCTTTTAGCTAATATTGTGGCCGGAGTAGGTTTGTGGAGAGGATAGCGCAGCGAGTAGTGCCGGCGACGGTAACCAGTTACTTTTTATTATTAGAAGGAAGTTGTTTGTTATAGTAGCATATCGCTCGGCGACGGTAACCAGTTACTTTTTCTTATTAGAAGGAAGTTGTTTGTTATAGTAGCATATCGCTTAACAATAAAAAAGAAAGAAGTATAAATAGGTAATTTCCACAATTAATTAGGGTGATTATGGTAAGTTAGGGTGATAATTAGCAATTTTTTTTAAGGGTGGGTAGGTTTGTGATATTTTTCAAATAAAATAAACAAATTTTATTTGTCATAAGTTAGCTAAAACTTGGAATAAATCATATATATTAACCTATTTGGCGGCAATTTGTTTCAAACCCCATACTGCTTGGGAAGAGTCAAGTCGGCCATTCCATAATCCATACTACTGTAAATGTAATTCATACTAATTCCCACAATTTTGGAACTTTTATCATTTCCATAATAACAATAATTGGAGACAAAAATTGGTGTACTGTAATCATAACAATTCCCACAATTTTGGAACTTTTATCATTCCATAAAATAATAATTGGAGACTAATTGGTGTGATTTCGAACTTCTAGCCCCTCTCCATGTCTGGCATCAAAGACAGTTATTTGCCCACCTCCACTATCGTCATCAATACACACCTGCTGCTGACTGTTGTTGGAGGTTTCCATCATTTCAATGGCTTCTCAGCATTTTCCTTATAGCGGGTTGGGAGGTATGTGGGGCAGCTAGACCTGGAATCTCAGCAAACACTGGGGTAACATTCAGTAGACATCTTGAAGGCCGGAATGTCTCCGATGGCTTGTTCTGAAACCGATCGCCCTTTGAGCTCCTCCTTCATGTCAGCATTGCAACCCCACACTCGAACTGCAAGCCTCCTACATTTAGGGGACGACTGAATCAAATAAGTCCTCAACAAATTGGCCACGTCGTTTTTGGTAATAGCCTTCAGTTCCTCCGCTTCCTTCAGCGAGAAGTCGAACACATATCTGGAGGGATCAGAAACAACAAAGATTTCAGGTCAGTGCAAGTCCTCCTCTACACCCGAGGGTGGTGTTAGTTATGGCTAAGTGGGAAACGCCCATACGAAGGATGGTCATTTTCATCCATCCATTATGCATAGTACTATACCTTTTGTCAATAATCTGACCCCACAAGCGATTGGTCTCGTCATGGAGAGAAGGATCCTTTTCAAGTAGTTTACCCAACAACCCGTTCTTGTAGCTCTCGAAAGATGCTTCGTCAAGCCCTTCCTGCAATTTTTCAGCAGTTCACAAATCAGCAACAGATCATATACATGCCGAAGCGAGAGTTTTCTTAGAAGAATGTAACTTCATACATAACACATAGTTACTGAGCAACGATGTACTAACCAACAATTCCTCGAGGCCATTTATGAACCCCTCCACTCTCTCTTGCAAATAAACTGGGTTGTACTTGGCAGATTGAAGAACAAAGCAAAATCCATAAATACGATAAGTAACTCGAGGACTACACTGAACAACATAACCAAGTTGCTCCTTAGTCCTACATTTGGAAAACAAAAGGATTCTTCATCAGCCATTTTTACCAGAAGGGAAAGAAAAAAGAACGGTGCGATCACAAAGGAATTCAAGCCACCTTAGCTGATTGAAAAGTGGTTCTTCCACAATCTCATCAAAAAGGTCAATCAGTGCTTTCAATTTGAATACTTCCGACCCTTCTTCAGGCTCAATTTGGAAATAAAGCTGGATAAAAACAACAATGAAAGTGAGAAACGAAAGGTTTAACTTTCACTGAAATCAATCACAGGAACCAACTAACTGATTTTAGATACCTCAAGAACTGAGTTTGTCTCGGATTTATTCTTCACATTCACATCTCTGACGAGATTGGCACCAGCAGGAAGACAGACCACATACTCTTTATGTCGCATGTCTACAGGAAGTGGTTGCACAGGGAAGTTGGTTCTAAAAATATTTGCTATGCCAAGTGCTTCTTCTTCTAACAAATTTCCATGACATAGACCCTCAACATAGAGCTGTTCAATAGAGCAGAGTATGTTAGAACTACATGCTGCGTGTACGTGTGCTGTATAGGGTGAGAATGGTATGTATAAATTGATTTCAAGGAGTTCTTCCTACAAACCTGGGAAAGCAGCTCTGGAATAAATGCTTTCAAATCGTCTAGAGATAGGTGATGGAGAACATCTTGCTTCTCTTGTACGTCATAGAATTTCTTACAAAGAACCTGGAGTCTCACATAGGAAGAATGATTGAGAGGCTTCATGTTGGCATTTTTAAGCCCTCTCTCGACATCCTCTTTGATAACCTGTTACACATCCACTCAAATGTAAGAAGCTCAGGATATTCTCAACTTTGTGACATAGGACACTGGAATATGCAATAAAGCGGGGAAATCACAATGGTAAACCTGTTTCATAGAAGATAGTAAACATGTACCTTAAATCGATCATCTGTGGGGATGAAAGATTTGGCTATCATCAAAACTTTCGACAGTAAAGCTGAGACCTTGTCATTGAACCCATAAACCTTCAGCTCCAATTTGTCACCAACGAAAGATACAGATGTCTCCAACTTGGCGACACTAGCCTGTACGTAGTAAAAGATTGATAAGAAGGTAATACTCAAGATTAACAATAAGTAAATGGGAATGTAAGAAAGATAGAAAACACACAAGCACACAACATTTTCTCAAATAAATAAGGCAAAAGTATAAAAATAACGGAACAATACCGAAAAGGAAGGGAAAAATAGAAAACCCCTATAACAGGGAAGGCACAGGCAGCATACTGGTAAAGATAAAAGAACCAACCTGATATATTATCTCATTCAGCTCATCCTTCAGTAGATGAATAAATAGTTCCGTGAGAAGACAATTCTTCACATTATCATAGCCTCCCTTGAGATTAATGCGGAAAAATGTATTTGCACGAGGATGTTTAAAAGTATTGTCAATCTTGTACCAGAACTTCATTATTGGCTCATCAAGTATGCATCTTGGCAGGTTGTAGTCTGATTTATCAGAGCGAATGGAGAAGTCAGTTGGTATGAAGTCATTCTTCAGAGGAAGCTGCAGTGAACTATCAATCTCGGGTGGATTACTCCACAGCTGCATTAAAGAAGGTGGAACCTGTTCCTCGGTGTATCGTGATCCAAACCAAGGTTCAAGTACGAAATCTGAAACAGATTGTGGAGTCATCAAGTTCTCGATAACAATGTCTAGTACTAGTAGTTGCTAATATTCATCAAACTTCTTCGTAATACGATTCTGTCTTTATTATTATAAAGAAAAGTCTAGCAAAAATAAAAATAAAAAAATATTACCTTGTAAATTGGAGAATGACTTGGACACCACATCAACCCTCATGTTCTCTGGTTTGAAAAAACTAAGAATATTTCTTAGTTTCTCATCATCCCATATCTTGTAGACATAGTCCCCATAAATAACATGTTCAGCAGGATAAATGAGCAAGTTTTCTGCAACCAGAATTCAGATGTACATTCAATCAGAGACATAATTCATGCGCCAGCAGCAATTTAAGACATATGAACCTCAAATTGACAAGTCAAGAACAAGTTCAACGAGAGAGAGCAGCTTTGCCTTTTGTAATATACACATGCATACCACGTCAACCAGTTATTACGCATTGCAAAACTAACAGCCTAATTGCATACATAATGGAATGCAAACCCTTTCAGATTACATCATTGCTTTAATGCTGGACAAGATGAATTTTGAATCTTTAATCTCACTAATATAAAAGTATGTTGTGGGGAAGAAAAACATTATAATAAATAAACGATTTTAATGATATATTTAAACATAACAAAGAATAGTTAATAAAGCAAAACCTGCAAGATCCACTGCATAGTCATCTTGAGCCTGCTCCTCTACAAATCTGAATTCCATGTTTCCAATATTCTGTAGTTCCTTGAAGATCCATTCTTGTGGAGAAACTTCACGTAATAACTTCATATATTGATAAACAAGGCCAATAATCTCAAATATCTGCAAATGAAAGCCGTAGAAGCAACATTAGATGTCAGTGGAACCAGAGCAGGAGTAACAAGATTATAAGCATCAAGATGAAGTGCCGAGTTGTAGGTTTAGTTAGGAATGCATCAACAGAGGGAGAAAGACCCTTGGGAGAGAGTGGGTGGGGGCACATATTCATACAAATTTCTCTCAGCGAGAATTGGCATAGAAATAGATCATGAGGTCTCAGTAAGACTTGGTAGGCAGGATCAAGGTCCCTCTATAGGTTCAGGAACGGAAAACATTTAACTTTCAAATTCTGAAGCAAATATCTTGCAGTGAAGGGATTGCACATATTGTTCACAAAAGTGAGAGCATATATTCCAAATAATAGCTTTGCACTTTCTGGAATGGTGCATCTGTAGAAAATCAAAGAAGATATAGGAAGAGATATAGACACTACCTTTTCCAACCCTGAGTCAGTCAGATGTATGGACATGCCAAATACATAGGCTATAGAAGATCGATTCAATCCTTCTTCCCCTACCCCAGCAGACAATGAAGTTGCCCATCCTCTAGCTTTCAAAAGAGAATGTAAACTTCCTCTGCCCTCTGCAAGGTATTAATTATGTACAAGAACAAGAGACAAATGTTTCAAAATCTCGTAATAAGATTTAGCATAACAGATACAAATACGATCTAAAAATTACTGCAAAATCGAATAACACAAGGACACTTTAGATGGTAAGATTGAATAATCAAAGGCATAGAGTCATGGTAAAATTGAACAATAACAGAGAAGCGAAACACAATTGTCCCACTTCAACACAGATTACATTATTTAACTTTTTTGTTCTTCCCTTAGTTATGCAAGTGATGTTTTATCAGCAAACAGGAAGCTGGAATAAGTTTCAAATTCTAAAATGCCCATATTTCTTACTTACACCTGAAAGTTGTGCATATATTATGAACGAAGGCCTATAATCCACATGTAAAAATGATAATCTGAACAAGCATGTAAAATGAACAGTTATCTTACCATGCCCCAACAGATGGGCCAGATAATCTTCAGACTTTTTCAGATAATCTTGGCGGAGACATGGTAGCGTCCAAATTAAATCGAGGATGTGAACATCTTTTACTGCCACTAACCTAAAAATTTTACCAGCTTTCCAGATGGGACCTTCTACCTGAAAGGTTGGCTGTGCTCGAGGACCTTTCTTGACACTGGTAAATAATTCTGCAACCCAATCCTCCAAAACATCCAAAGACTCTGCAAAATTGGGAATTATAGTTAATGCCATTCAAATGTTGGTTTATGGCCAGAGTGTCCAACTACTAAGGGAATCATCATTAGAGGATATAAGAGTTTTCTTTTATCCTGCAAGCTAAGGCAATAACAGAAATGTTCAAGTTTAAAGATAATTGCTTAACCTGTGCCAGAAATTATATTGTGGCGGTAAAACAGGATAAACACTTATTAATAAGAAAAACAAGTTGCAAGAAGAAACAATTCGGTCGGGGCAATATAAGTCACTAGAGTAAGTTGGATAGTGAACATAAGCCTGCAAATAAAGTTGTCAACACAAAAACACAAGAATTCATTTTGATAAATTATCTAGCAACTGTAATTCACTAATTTGAGTCTCAATACTAAGTTGTCTACCTATATCCCTTGCAGAAAATGTGCCAAGTAAAATCCTCATTACGAACTATATGTGGAGTATGAAAAGAAGAGTGTAGGGAGAACCACTACAGGCAAAATCATACCTCCCCCAATGACAACAAGTTTCATAACTCCGCCATGATAGTACTCATTGTACATTTTTAGAATCTGCTCCCGCAAATCTACCCCTTTCTCCATAGCATCTACAAGACTCTTCTTGTTCCCTTGATGAGATACAAGGAAATACATATTATTCAGTCATATAGAACCAGAAACCTTAAACTAGACACAAAGTCCAATAATGCTTACCCCAAAAGAATTTGTTAAAAGGGTGTCCAGGTTCAGATGTATGACATTGGAGCTGTTGAAGTCGGCAAGCATCATTTTGCAAAACCTGATTAAATTCTGCATTCATTTTTATTCACATGAGTGCCATACCAGCGTGAAAAAATGGTGTAAAGAAACATGGACATGGTACAATGAGAAGTTACACTCACCTGAGTCTACTGCAAGGACCTCTCTTTCCATGGCTTCAGCTTTTACAAGCGGAGAAATGAAAAACTGAGAAAACCTGATTGAAAAGATGAAAAGAAAATGTAATGAGCCAGCAACTTTAATGACTGCCACACAAATAGCAACGGATTGCCCAAGTGGAGAAAGTTGGCAGAAATATCCTTCAATCCCATGATCAAACCTTGGGAGCAAGACTTAAGCATATATCTGCTAAACCATGCTACTGTAATACAATAGAGACAACTATTAGGCTGGGAGAATATCCATCCGTATATACCTCACCGTGGAAGCAACACATACTACTCAATGGCCAATTGAATAACAACCTAACTTTGTGTATTTTAAAGAAGGCATCATTTGTTTGTATGGTGAGATTGATAGGCAAGAACCAACCTTGGGGTCAACATTCAAGCACAAAATAGACATTGATAGAGAGAAACAAAAGCAGGTTGATTTATTTATTTTCCTACATGTCTCTTGATTCCAATAATAAGGAACACTGGTACTTTAATATGAAGAGCATTTGCACAGGCAATCATTAAGAAAGGCAGAAATAAAAGAAGAAAGATGCTATTTCATCCACATAAAATCTAAACAGTAAGAGTGGTGAAAAAGCTGGAATGCATTAAAAAATGGTTTTAAAAGCTGGTGTGGACTACTAGTCTGTTCAAGTCTTAAACTTCATCATTGGCAGAAAGATTCATGTCTTCACGAGCTCTAATCTCAGGATACAAGTGCGGAGACAGACTTAAAAACATATATGGAAGCATTATGACTATGAACCACAATCTCTACCTAGGAGTCACAAGTCAAATGGAGAACCAGGTTACTTCTTAAATTAATTCATCAGCAGGTTGATACATAGCAGCACGAAAGATGATGCATGAGTCGAGATAGAAGGACAGTATATTTGGCCTACGAAATTTTCAAGCATTTACCTTCTCAATGCACCGTTAAGAAACTCAGGCTTCACTTCAAAATGGTAACAGGTGTGCTCCGTTTCTGTGTATGCATTTGAACAACCTCCGTGCTTGGACAAATAACTATCATACTAGAAAAGCAAGAGTCAGATTGGGAGGACATATCAAGATCCAATTTCCCTAGAAGAGTAGGCTTGGAGGGGACATATCATGCTTCGATTTCCCAGAAAATAAGCTTATACATTATAAGAGAAAACAACAATTCCCTGAATCGAGATACTGTAATTCACAATGCTTACACATCATTGATATTATTACATATTTACATTTATTATCTTTAAATCAAGGATCATGGAAGCAATTTTGAATTGCAACAAATGGTTTGAGACTTCTCTTGTTTATTTTGGGTGTCTAGGGAAATTAAAAAAGAAAGAACAGAACTCTTCCCATTACCAACAGATTTCCCTTTTTTATACTTCCTTAAAGCACATGATTTTGAGGTGGCTATACCAGAAGCCAAAGCATTCTCTCTATCACTGTCCAGAATAAATTTTGAACAAGGACAACACAGTCCACAAACCTCATTTTCGTCTGGAAATTCCGAACTCCCCATAAAGAGCATGTGTTCTGTTTAACAAAGAAATTTGCAGTTAAGGACAATGAACAATTAAGATGACAAAGAAACCCCTTTTTCTTTGCATTTTCAAGTCGATCCAGCAAATAAACCTAGCAAAAAACTTAATCTTTCTGTTTCAACTATCACGGTAACTGGATGCCTCAACTAGATTACGAATTTCCAGCATGAACAAAAAATCAAACCAACTAAATTCTCCAATAGCTTCGATTCGAAGCGCGATTTCGAATGTCTGGCAAAAAAATTATCTCCTCTTTCAATTATCAGGATGACTGGATACTTCACTATTATGATTTACCAAGTTGTATAAAAACCATAATAAGTACATTCTCCAATAACTCTGGCTCTGGGCTTAATTTCAAATTGCATAAGGCCAGAAGAAAATGAAAATACTTGATAAGAAGACTCTAGAATGTTGCAACTATCTCAGGTGAAGAGCAAAAAGGGAAATATGAGAGTACCTAGAAAGTGTGCCAGACCCTGTGCATTCTCAGGGTCAAGGAAGCTGCCCACACCAACACACATTGCTGCAGCTGCCTGCAACCAAATACTTCACTATGATCAAAATGCATTCAAACGGATATAAGCACATGGAAAAGCAGAACATAAAACATTCCCCTTCACAAAGCTGCAGTGATGTCCATAGGTAACTATAGTAGCCAAAGCTGAAGATAGCATTGAAACGGGAAAACATTGAGTTGAATTTGGAGCAGGTCAACTAGAAAATCAGGAGACGGAAGTAATCAACTAGAGTTCATAGTTCCTATCAATTTTCATTTGCTTAATACTTCCTATCAAATGAGATTCGAAGTTCTCCCATTGCCATAAGCGATCTATCACTGACCAACCTTCTTAGTCTGAGAATGTCCTCCCTTCCGCTTCCCTTTCCCTTCTTCTTCTTCTTCATCATCATCCCCTTCTTCATCTTCACCTTCAACTTCAATATCAATTGCATCTTCATCTTCATCATCGTCATCATCATCATCATCATCGTCTTCCTCCTCATCACCATCATCGAACTCATCGTCCTCCGACATTGCCCTGACTCCATTGCCAAGGGTTTTGGAGTCCCCTTCTTCTCCAGGCTTAGGAGCTTCCCCATCGGGATAAATCTCAGGATCGTGGACAAGCAAAGCGCAGAGCCCATTATCCAGCTCGAGCACTCTGTACAATCGCCTGTCGTTGGGCGATTTTATTACCGTATCATCGGATTTGAATGAGCAGCGAGCCACCATCTCTGCGGATTTCCTTCCCCCAATCGCAGCAGACGAAGAAGAATTAAGAAGAGTGAACGAAAGGAATTTGCGATTGCAGATTCGTTGCTTCGTCGTCCTCTCTTCCTTTTCCCTCGCCCCGGTTAGGAAAGTGAAGCTTCTGTAGCTTACTACTGCTACTGATGCTCTTCCATTCGCAAACCTATTTGCAGTCGCCAAACTCCACGGCGAGCCGCATAGCATCTTTGGATTGGACCGGCCCACCCAAACTGAGCCCGCAACTTATCGCTGCTTGCTGCTCTGGTTACTTCATACTTTTCAGTTATCCGGCCGATAAGGCCGGGCGCCAACGCCTATTGGCCACTGGATAGAGTAGTGGGGCCCGCCTGTTTCGTTTTTTCTTCTTATCGCTATCGAAACGAGTTACAGAGGACCAGAAACGTCAAAAATATGAAACGTTAAACGTTTCGGATTATCAAAACGAAACAGGGATAATGACAAAAATATTATTTTTTTACAAAAATTTACCACCAATATGGCGGATTAAAAAGTATTGACACAGATATTGTGTTTTGGAGAAAAAAATCGGCGAGACCACCTGAGACTCAGGTGTTGCCGTTTTTTGTGTCTTTTTGGATCGTTTTATTAATGTGACAGCGGCGGCACCCAAAACTCAGGTGGCACCGCCTGAGGCATAGGTGAGTTGGTGGGAAATTGTCCCAGGTGGAGGCGGTGGCGCCCAAGAGTAAGGTGGCACCGTTGGCTTATTGCTGGCTACCCCCCTATAAAACCAGCCAATTTCGTTTCAGTTATTCACACCACAAAAAAAATCGACCAAGATAGAGGAGAGCTCTGGTTGCTGCTGCAAAAATAGCTAATAGGTAAGAGACACATTTATTTTTGTAATTATATTATTCAAATGCTATTATGATTGTGTTTAGTTTTAATTATTGATTGTGTTTATTGCTGGCTACCCCCCTATAAAACCATCCAATTTCGTTTCAGTTATTCACACCACAAAAAAAATCGACCAAGATAGAGGAGAGCTCTGGTTGCTGCTGCAAAAATGGCTGATAGGTAAGAGACACATTTATTTTTGTAATTATATTATTCAAATGCTATTATGATTGTTTTTAGTTTTTGTTGGGCCATAGCTGAGCGGTGTTGGGTAGGGATGGAAATGGGTAGGGTCGGGTGCGGGTTTACCCTATACCAACTCCTAACCCGCCGGGTAGAGCCTTCTAAAATACCCGACCAAATAACCACCGGGTATGAAAATTATATAACCATACCCTACCCACCGGGTAACCATGGGTATTCGGGTAACTATGGGTACGAATCCTAAACTATGAACTTATACACATATATGCACATACATACGGTTGTCCATTAAAAATTCTCAATACTTGTAACTATTCTAGCTTCAACAATCCACACAAATAAAAACAGCAAACACATATTAATTGTTCTTGCTTCTACAATCCACACAAACATAATAATTGTCTACCATCTTCATCATCAATAATGCTAAACTCAATTTCTCAAGCTAAACTAAATTTCTCAAGAGAAATTGAGCCTTTAGTTAGCGGGGCGGGTATAACCGGGCGGGTACTATCGATTACCATACCCGTACCCTACCCTTTATTTTGAAACCGGGTATTACCCGTACCCGCCCCTTAACCCGTCAAAGCGGGTAATTATCCTCGTTGACCGGTTACGGTCGGATAGGATACCCATGGTTACGGGTTGGATTGACATCCCTAGTGTTGGGCTCGAAAGCTCACAGGAGGTCCAAGGAGTAAGGCCCGTCGAGGGGCCCAGGAAGCAGGCATGGGGAACAGAGAAAGGAGGGTGGCCACTCTAGGATGGGACAGACAGTAGGACGCCTGACACAAGGAGCCGTTGCTTGGCAGAGGGCGAGATCTTCCTAGCATACTCACCTCGAACACCGCAGGACTGAGCATTAATTGCCCGCCATAGGCGGTCTAGATAAAGCATGGCTGATCTAGGACGCCTGAGAATAGCATTTAATGCCCCGAAGTCCAGGCCAACCCACTATAAATACATTCATATCTGCATTGATGGTAACTCAACTACTCTCTCTCTCTCTGTACATAACTAAAAACTCTTATTCTATCTCTAACTTAGGCATCAGAGGGTGTCCGGGGTGACCGCCCACGGACCCTTGTTTTGCAGGAGATTGGAGTCCCCCATCATCTGGAACAGACGCATCACTCGTTCTCCACAAAACCGCCTAGAACATTCTAGGCTTAAACAATTTGGCGCCCACCGTGGGGTGAGAGATAGCACTGAAGAAAGGATGGATGGGAGCTCCAACACCCCTGTCAAAGGCGTGGTAGAGAGAAGCAACCCCCGCGCACCAGACGCGCAGATGAGCGGCATCCGAGGGCTGGAAATGCCCACCGTGGAGGAGGAAATGGAGATGGAGGACCGCGTAAAGAGTCAAGGGCAGCAAATATCAAGCATGCAAGAGAGCTTGGGCCAAATTTTGGCCATGCTCAAAGAAAAAGAAAGTGAGACGCCAGGAAGTTCAGGAAAGCGACAGAACAAGGGAAAGGGAAAAGGAAAAGAAGGCGGTCCTGACAGCCCTGCTCGGACAGAAGGTGGGGAGTCCGATAAAGAAGAAGGAACGGAGGATCTCGGCTTGGGATTTTTGGAGGAACATCTCAAACCCTTGTATGGCAAGACGAAAGGTCCCAACATTCTCCAAAACCCTCTGGCTAGAAGCTTGTTCAAAACCCAAGTTCCCCCAAACTTCTCATCACTCGGGCTACCCATGTATAATGGAAGCTCGAACCCCGCCGACCATTTGAGCGCTTTCATGTTGACGATGCAGCTCATCAACGCCACAGACGCTGATCTGTGCAAGGCGTTCCCGGTCACATTCAGCAGCCAATGCCGAACTTAGTACACCTCCCTGCCATAAGGGATAATTGAAAATTTTGAGCAATTCGCGCCTCTCTTCTCCTCAAAGTTCGCATCTCAGAGAAGGAGAAAGCTGACGGTGTCATCACTGATCAATTGTAAGCAAGGGGGGGAGGAGTCGCTGACATATTTCTACGATAGGTGGAACACTATAGCCTGCGAAGTGCAGGGGATCTCACCAAGCGTGGCAGCAGGAAACCTGCGTATGTCCACGCATAGTTGTGAGCTGCGAAGAGCGCTTATTAAAAAGGAACACACCCTGAAGGAGTGGCCCGACTTGGATCGCTTAGTAAGAAAGGCGATCCTACTTGAGGAGGCCATGGTAATTGAGGACGCTACCAAGCGCACCAACCCAAGGGAGAGGACAGACAAAAAGAAGGGAGGATCGCCTAAAAGGAGGGGGCGCTCCCCAGAAAGAAGAAGCTATAAGTCATGGTACATACACCGAGACAACAGGAGGGAGGTTTTTACCACCAGTCAGGAAGAAAGCCGGGACCGTAAAAGCGACGGCAATGCGCATCAGACGCATAGGAGGGAGGAGGATCGAAAGTGGTGCGACTGGCACCAGATGCCCACCCATGACACCACGGAGCGTCGGGAATTCAAAGCAAGCTTAAAATACCTAGCGCCCGGAGATCTCAAGAACCCCTTGGATACGAGACCGCAGCGCCAGGAACAAAGGCACCACAAAGAGAGGTCGTCGGGCCCGAGAAAGAGATCGCGCACGCCTAAGCATGGGAGATCGAGGTCGCAAAGAAGAGATCGATCTCCCAGGCATGACCGCCTACTACCGCCACCAAGGAGGTCGCCTCCCCACCGACAACCGCGCATTAACGAAAACGACGTGGAGGTCATAACCATCGCGGGCGGGCGCAAGAGGCCCCGAAGTGAGGGAGAGCGTCTAGTTCAATGCTTAAATGTCCACAAAAGCGAGCAAGTGGATATCAGCTTCTCGCCCTCTGAGCTGGCCCCTGATGAGAGTGCCGAAGATCCACTGGTGATCTCTTTGAGAACAAGGAAGTTTAAAGTCACCAGGGCATTGGTCGACAATGGCAGCTCAGCGGATATACTGTTCTACTCTACCCTCAAGAGCATGAAGATGAGCGTCCAAGATCTCAAACCCTCTGCTACAAGCCTAGTAGGATTCTCGGGATCGAAGATCAGAGTGCTGGGTTTGGTCACGCTACAGGTGACAATTGGAGAAGCAGATATAACAAAGACGCGCTCGATGGACTTTCACGTGGCGGACTGTCCATCAGCGTATAATGCGATCTTAGGACGCGGTTTCCTATCATTATTTTCCGCGGTCCCTTCCACTTGTCACCAGATGCTCAAGTTCCCAGTGGCGTGGAAGAGTAGGGCGAGTCAAGGGAAACACTGAACAAGCCAAAGAATGCTACCAGGCGACTATAGAAAGCTTGGAGGTGGAACTGGTGGACACTCGAGGGGGGCATCCCGCCCAGAAGCGGTAGAGGGGGATGCGGAAGTTATACTTGATTAGGGGTGGGATTCGGTCGGTAAACAATTTACCGTTTACCGAATTTACCGGTTTCGGTATACCGAAGTTGGCCAAACTGGTTACCGATTACCGATACCGGTTTGTAACCGGTTTACCGATTACCGAATTACCGGTAAACGGTAACAAACCGATATTACCGAAATACCGTGAGAAGCAATTTCGGGCGATTTTTTCGGTCGGTTTACCGAATATTTACCGAACCGAATTTCTGGAAGTGGGGTGATGTTGTAATATTTTGATTTTTTTGAGTTTTTTTCATCATTTTTGTAATTAATAATTTATTATTAACTCTTATTTACAATATTTTTGAGGCCTATACTTACATTCATGTATGTAATATTTTATATTTGTGAATAATGATGTAATATTTTTCATAATAAAGCAACAAAACGCAGCGCAGCACTAGGGAGTAGGGAGGGGGGATTCGGTATCGGTAATACCGATTTACCGTCGGTATTTACCGATACCGTGTCCGGTAAACCGAATCTCCCAACTTCCTGCTCGGCTACCGATACCGCCGGTAAACGGTTTACCGTTTACCGGCGCGTTACCGGTTCGGTAAAACGGTAAACCGTTTACCGGATTACCGTTTACCACCCCTATACTTGATAGCGAGGAGCCAAAAAAGAAGGTGAGAATCCCTTCTCATCTCACGGAAGAGAAATCAAGGGAACTCTTGGCACTCCTCAAAGAATACAAAGACCTATTCGCATGGACTTCCGAGGACATGCCGGGCGTCTCAAGAGAACTCGTTGAACATCATCTGTCGGTGAAAAGCAGGGCGAAGCCCGTTCAACAGCGACGGACAAACGCTTCCCTTGAGAATCAAATGGCACTCGAAGAGGAAGTAAGGCGGTTTCTCAAAACCGGTTTCATAAGGGAGGTCAAGTACCCAACTTGGCTTTCAAATCCAGTCTTCGTCCGCAAGGCCTCAGGGCTTTGGCGAATGTGCATAGATTTCACAAACCTGAATGTGGCCTGCCCGAAGGACGCACATCCTCTGCCAAGAATTGACCAACTCATAGATGCAACCGCCAATCATGAAAGTCTAAGCTTTCTGGACATGTTCTCGGGTTATCACCAAATTCACCTATCTGAGGAGGATCAAGAAAAGACCGCATTCATGACCCACATGGGAAACTTCTGTTACACGGTCATGCCTTTCGGCCTAAAGAATGCGAGAGCAACATATCAAAGAATGATAGACGCGGTCTTCAAGAGCCAGTTGGGGAGAAACGTGGAAGCATACGTGGATGATGTTTTGGTCAAAAGCAAAAAGGAAGGAGACCACTTGAAGGACTTAAAGGAGACGTTCGAGAGCTTGAGGAAAGAGCGCCTGCGTTTAAACCCGCTCAAGTGCATGTTTGGCGCCAAGGCAGGGAAGTTTCTGGGGTTCATGATTACCAGAAGAGGAATAGAAGCAAACCCAAAACAGATAGAAGCCATCACAAGCCTTAGACCGCCCCAGACCGTCAAAGAGATTCAGGCATTCAACGGAAAAATGGCCGCCTTGAGCCGTTTCATTCCTAGAGCTGCGGACAAGTGCTCCCCCTTCTTTCAAATGCTGAAAAAGTCAGCGTCTCGTTCTCAATGAAGCGCAGAGTGCGACAAAGCGTTCTTCGAATTAACAGAACATCTCACCTCGCCGCCTGTGCTGAGTGCCCCGCGACCTGGTGAGCCCTTGGTTCTCTATCTGGCGGTCTCAGATCAAGCGGTTAGTTCAGTCCTGGTTCGGAGGGATGGTGATGGCTCAGACCATCCCGTCTACTATGTGAGCAAGGCGCTCCTCCCAGCAGAGAAACGTTACATGCCTATCGAAAGAGCGGTCTTAGCGGTTGTATCAGCCGCAAGGAAACTTCGCCCTTATTTTCAGGAGCATCAAGTAGTCATCCTCTCAAATCTCCTGCTAAGAAAAATCCTGAAGGGAATGGATGTGTCGGGTCGGATGACCAAATGGGCGGTCGAACTCAGTGAGTACGACATTGCATATGCCCCGCGACCCTCCATCAAGGGGCAGGTGTTAGCAGATTTCATTGCCGAAGGTTTCAGCCTGAACAGTATGAAAGAGGAGACAGAAATTTGGCGTATATTCGTCGATGGGGCAGCCGGAAAGGGAGGAGCAGGAGCCGGAATAGTCATTGAAATGCCCACGGGGGTAGTCCATGAGATATCCCATCGGTTTCTCGAGCTAAAAACCAACAACGTAGCAGAGTACGAAGCGCTCCTCAGTGGGTTGAGGATTGCAGTTAACATGGGGGCGTCTCATATACATATATACTCTGACTCGTTGTTGGTAGTCGACCAAGTGCTGGAGAGTTATGAAGTTAAAGAAGAAGCGCTCGCCAAATTAGTAGGGACAGTAAAGGGAGTCTTGTCTCAGCTAGACTCCTGGAAGCTGGAGCATGTGAAGAGAGAAGACAATCATCATGCAGACGCCCTTTCCAAGTTGGCAACCGCCATGGATTTTGAAGGGGAGCGCTGAATAACTGTGACAAAGGAAGTGGCCCCATCATATGAAGTGATGATTCTGGAAGGTGAGAACCCCGACTGGCGGTCTCCGCTGGTCGACTATATTCAAAATGATGTCGTCCCCGAGGATGCAGTTTTGGCCAAGACATTAAGAAGAAAGGCCGCCCACTACACCATGATAGAGGGGCAGCTGTGTAAGAGGTCATTCTCAGGTGCATATTTGAAGTGCCTTGGTCCAGATGAAGCAAAGTGGGTAGTCAAGGAAATTCACCAAGGAACGTGTGCGACGCACTCCGGGCCGCGGAGCCTAGAGCGGACGGTTCTGTTGCAGGGGTACTATTGGCCATTAGTAACGAATGATGCACTGGAAGCGGTTCAGAAATGCCATGAATGTCAAATCCATGCAAGCAAGCAACACTTGCCAAGCGAACATCTGAAGAGCATCACGGGACCATGGCCATTCGCACAGTGGGGCCTGGATCTCCTTGGACCATTCCCTACAACTCCATTAGGCAAGAAGTACCTAGTCGTAGCGGTCGACTATTTTACAAAGTGGATTGAGGCGGAACCGCTGGACACGATCACCAGTGCCAAGATCCAAAAATTCCTATTTAACAATATAATGATCAGGTTTGGAACTCCTCACACCATTATAACTGATCATGGCACATAGTTTGACTGCAGACCATTTGAGAACTTTTGTGCAAAGAACCGCATTGTTTGCAAGTTGGCGTCCGTGGCGTTTCCTCAAGCGAACGGGTAGGTGGAGTTGTCCAATAAACTAATCCTGTGAGGACTAAAAAGGAGGCAAAAGGAGGGTGGACCACAGAGCTTCCCCACGTCTTGTGGGCGCACCGAACAAACTACAAGCAGGCTACCGGGGAGACACCATTTGCTCTGACATATGGTTCGGAAGCGGTCGCACCAACAGAACTAGTGTTGCCATCACTCCGTGTCCAGGCTTATGACTCGGAGGATAATCACAGGAAGCTGCTCCACCAGTTGGATATGATTGAAACAAGAAGGGACGCGGCCCTGGTAAGAACTCTAGAGGAGAAACTGAAGGTGGCAAAGGCATACAACGCCAAAGTGAAGCCAACACCGCTAGAAGAGGGTGATATGGTCCTAAAGAGGAACTTCGAGCAGAAGGAAGGGCATGGAAAGTTGGCAGCCGCATGGGGAGGCCCCCACCTAGTTGGATAAAAGCTAGGAGCAGCGACATACATACTGGTTACAATGGAGGGGAAGCCAGTAGCAAAGACATGGAATGCCATTCACTTGAAGAAATACTTCGAGGAGTAAAAGGTTGTTGACCGCAAAGTCTTTTGAGATAGACGTGCATTGATAGCAAGCGTCTACTTTTGGGGGAGAGATCCTCATGTAAAGCCACCACTACCATAAGCGGTGGCCCGGAATTCTACATGAAAAGCGTCGTCGAGCGCTCATTTTCTCAATCCATATGAGACCTAAACTAATTAAACCTCCTAACAACCGCCTCCGAGCGACGAATTACAAGCTAATGCCTCGGAGCATAATGTCCCAAAGCAGAAAGTATAAATCATGAAGTTGCTCCTAAGCGATAGCAATGTAATACAATGTCACGAAAACATAGCGCTCCAAAGCCATAAAACTACTAAAAAACCGCTACTCAGCGTTAGTAGACCAGTATGCAACCGCCTACAGGCATACCGCTCCTACACAGCACACATACTTAACCGCTCCAAAGCGTGAGCCGCCGTCACAGGCAACACACTTCAAAAGCGTCGCAGTCTAAGTAAATTGCCGCGCCAACATGAGTGACCGCTCAAATATGATAAAACGTAATTCAAACACAAGATATGAGAAATAAGTAGTGGAAAGCATCCCATAAAAGGCATCTCGGGGAGACGCCAAAAATATCCACTGCCCAAGGCAGATTTAGTTCACAACAGAATAAAAAGACAGAAAAAACATGGTAGTGAAGCGTTTCCTTCAAGATGCAACATTCTGGCCCCCCTCCTCGGCCTCGGCGTTCTCGGTGACCCCTGCATCCTCGGCGGTTTCCATAGGCTCGACGACAGTACTTGCGGCGGTGTTGGCAGGCGCCTCCGGTGAGGGCACATACTCCGAGTTGATGTCGTCATCACCCCAGAACTCGACCGCGTCCCATATTGAATTGGTGTCCCACACCACCTCGGGAGATTCACGGCGGAACCATTGGCGAATGGCGGCCACAGTGTCGCGGAGCAGTTTTTTGTATTTCTTGTCGTCAGCAATCTGGTAATCATCGGAGGTCCAGAACGCCTCTCTCGCTTCTTGGGCGGCCTTCAACATGTCAGCCTCTCGATTGTCCTGCAGCTCAGACTTTTCAATCCGGAGTTTAGCTAGTTCAGCCTGCAGGGCACTCTCCCGAGCCAGAGAATCGTTGAGTTCGGACCGTAGGCGTTCAGCATCTTCCTCAGCTTTCCTTGTTGACTCTTTGCCCGCCTCAATCTGGGCGTCCTTAGCCTTCACGAGCTGCTCCTGCTCCTTCATGACCTCTTCCCGCACTTCCATCCTCAACCCTTCGCGACCCTCTTTAATTTGATCCTCCAGCTTGAGGACCTTGGTGTTCGCGTCATCGAGGTCACTTTGAAGGCGGTCGTTGTGCAACATTATCTGGTTCAAACCAAATTGGGTCTGCAAAATGAAAAGTTACAAAGTGGGTCAAGTGTAATAAGAAGGCACAAAGAAGAACCAAGCAAAGGAAAAGGCGCATACCGCGAAGAAGAAGCGTGAAGTCGTCGCCGCCAAGTGCTTAGTATCCGAGGTCATAACAGGGGTGCCCGCGACATGAGTGAAGTCCTCGGGGACCGCCAGACATTCAGCAATCACGTGCATGGCACGTTTGGCGGCGACGGGATACAGAGACGCCTGCGAAGAAAACGACACAGAGGTGTCGATGGAAGTCCTCTTTTGCTTCTTGGGCGCAAGGTAGGAGTCAATGGGAGTAGTCGGCTTCTCGAACATGGCCCCCTTCAACCTAGCCTCGCCAGCGGTCGATCTCAAATCCTTGGAAGTGGTGATATCCAAGGGCCGCTTAGTAGAGTTCCTCGTTGCAGGCTCTGACAACTTTAACACTCCAGAGCGGCTGGCTACCAGCTGCTTCTGCGAAGGCGATGGGGGCAGAGCGGCTATCGCCGTGGGGAGATCAGTGGGGGCGAGGCTAGAGGAAGCGGGGGCAGCGCTCCCAGGCTTAGGCGGTCGAGCAGCAGAAGCGTACCGCCGAGTACCTGTGGAGTAAGTACATAAGTAAAGAACATGAGATATGCGCCCAACACAAAAAGAAAATAACTAACCGTGAAAGCGCCGAATAATCTCCAGGGCATTATCATCGCCCTTTGGAGGAAGATGAATTTGAAGAGCGCTCACGAGCCGCTTTAATAACGGCTTGAAGGGCTCCAGGCCGTCAGTACCAGTATTCCAATCCTTCTTGTCGCCAAGAGCGAAGCCGGTCGGCGGCTCAACTTCCCCTGAGTACCATGCACCCTTGGGACGAGCAAAGAAATATTCCTTGAACCAAGGAGAATCCAGCTTCGGCGCCCCGCTAACAATGCCGACCCGCGACTCTCGGCGATAGCAAGACCAGCAATTATCCGAGCCCCTAATCTTGTATAACTAACGAAACGCGTCAAAAGAAGGCGTTTCGTCTATTTTCCCGCAAGCGGCTCTGAAGGCGATAGAGTGGAAAATTATACCAGGAGATAATCGCCCCAGTGTGTAGTTCAGAAAGTGGAGCGTCCGAGTAAGAATGGGGTCAATAGGGAAAGTTAAATCCATTCGGAGGTGCTCCACATGGATGGGAATCCAACCGCCCGGACAGGAGTCAGACAGCCCTACGGGAGAAGGGGCCGCATAGTCCCAGTTAGTAGGAAGACCATGCGTTTTCAGCTGTCGAAGAACTTGGTGAGGCTTGTACGCGGCCTCGTTGGGTGGTCCCTGTTCATACGCGCTCTGTGGAACAGCCTCTCCTTCCCACATATCCTCGTGTAGTATGACACGGTAAGCGTCGTCGTGGATCATTCCCTCCCTTCGTCCTCAGGGCGGTCTTCAGGGCCACTGTCAGAAGAGAGGGCAATGTGGGGTGCAGTATGAGGCGGTTCGCTCTCCGCCTCGGAATAGCTAAAGTCCTTAAGGTTATCACCAACCCGAGAGGGCGCCCCACGCCGCCCGCTGGACGTGCCCGCATCAGGAGCTAGATCCAGTTCTACCCCTAAAAGGTCATAACGAAGACCGTCTAAGTGTCGCTAAATGAACCGTACCAAACACATCGCGGGTTCTGAAGTCAAGTCAATTCTGAATCCTAATGATAAAAACAACCGCACAGTAAGGAGGATTAAGATTGTACCTGGAGCTGTTTGCCGACTCCCGGATTGCGGTCCGCCAGAACCACCGCCAGACTTCAAGGAGGATCGAGGGACGCTAACGCCGGCGCTGGAGGTCCGAGCGTCACCGGAAGTAGCAGCGGCGTCGCTGGAGGTCATGACGGCGGCAACGTCACTAGAGAGATTCTGGTTCTGGCTATCGGAGGGGGTAGTACTTTGAGAGTCAATCGCCATTTGTCGTTGGAGTTTCCTTTTTGCTCGCTTCTGGCGTCGTCGGAGCTTAACAAGGAAGTTCGCTCTTGACGGAGACAAAGAAGCATTATCTCGCAGATAAGAAGAGAGGGAAAAACGAGAACACCGAGCAAATTTGACGAGAGAATCAGAGGAGAGCGAAGCGAAATTTTTAGGGGAAAGTGGAAGAATGAAGGAAAGAAGAGGAAGCGAGTATAAATAGACGAAGTAGGAGGGTAGTGAAGCGACGGTTGAGTGACCTAGGGTAAACCCTACCCTAGGAAATTCAAAAATCGGGCAGGCGATTGGACGTGAGGGCTGCCCGTTGTCAGAGCACGAAGTCCGAGATCAGACACGTGGCGTGGCATATACGCGGCGCGAAGAGGCGCGGAAGATGAATCGGCAGAGGCGACTCATGGTGAACGCAGACAGTAACAGGGGTAATGAGGCAGACAGTGCAATTGCTTGTCAACTGAACGACCTAGAAGGAAAGCGTGGCAATCAAAAGGGGGTGGACAGCGCAATCGCTCGAAGAAAAGCTCTGCAATCAAAAAGAGGGTGGACAGCACAATGACGCGCAGCTATGTTGTGGCCGCCAAGAAAAGCGTAGCAATCAAAAAGAGGGTGGACAACGCAATCGCTCGCAGTCATGGTTTGGACAAGAAAAACGCAGCAGTCAAAAAGAGGGTGGACAGCGCAATGGCTCGCACTCATAGTTTGGACAAGGAAGCGCAGTGGTCAAAAAGAGGGTGGACAGCGCAATCGCTCATGTTTTGGATGCCAAGAAAAGCGTAGCAATCAAAAAGGGGGTGAACAGCGTAAACGCTCAGAAAAGGGGAGAATTCGGACAGTGTAATGAATATAGACTACCTGGGATGGTTGGAAAACCACGTCTCTGTGGCGTCCAGGGGCAAAAGGGTGGACATCGGTTAGTATGAGGACCGCTCAGCCATCGAGTAGCAAAGACAGTAGCCGCCGAAATCCGCATCTTTTCACGACTAAGGTGCAATTGTTGGACCATAGCTGAGCGGTGTTGGGCTCGAAAGCCCACAGGAGGTCCAAGGAGTAAGGCTCATCGAGGGGCCCAGGAAGCAGGCATGGGGAACAGAGAAAAGAGGGCGGCCACTCTAGGATGGGACAGACAGTAGGACGCCTGACACAAGAAGCCGTTGCTTGGCAGAGGACGAGATCTTCCTAGGATACTCGCCTCGAACACTGAAGGACTAAGCATTAATTGCCCGCCGTAGGCGGTCTAGATAAAGCATGGCTGATCTAGGACGCCTGACAATAGCATTTAATGCCCGAAGTCCAGGCCAACCCACTATAAATACATTCATATCTACATTGATGGTAACTCAACTACTCTCTCTCTCTCTCTCTCTCTCTCTAAACATAACTAAAAACTCTTATTCTATCTCTAACTTAGGCATCAGAGGGTGTCCGGGGTGACCGCCCACGGACCCTTGTTTTGCAGGAGCTTGGAGTCCCCCATCATCTGGAACAGACGCATCACTCGTTCTCCACAAAACCGCCTAGAACATTCTAAGCTCAAACAGTTTTAATTAGTGAGTTTGTTTTTCTGTAGTGATCTTAGAAGATTTGAACTAGTCGTTCGGTGGAAATCGGAGAAAGTAGAGGATAATTTGGGCGTCAAATTCGTTGGTGGTAGTAGTTTTCAGTTGACGGTTCCATCCAGGGTCACATATCACAGGTTTCACTTACCTTCTTCCAGAATGGCAGAATGGTGTTTTATTTCATTATGCGATGCCTATTGTGGATGATGATAGCTTGAATGTGCTTTGGAATTTTATGGCACAAAATCCTGATTGTTTGGGTGCTGAGATACATGTTGAACTCAGTGAGGATCAGGGTGGAGAGGAAGAAGATGATACATGGAGCGTGCCATCCGATCATGACTATGATGACGGTGATGACGGAGATGAGGAAGAGGAGGAGGAGGAGGAGGAAGAGGGGGAAGGAGAGCATCCTAATTATCCTCCATATTTTTACTTGCAGGGTCATGAAGAGGACGAAGAATTATCACTTGCTGATTCATATGGCGTAATTCCCATGCCTATTGTTGATAATTTTGAAGGATAATTCTACAAGGGGCAGATATTTCACTCGAAACAAGCTGCACAGATGGAGATTAAACATCACACACTACAACGCAACTTTCAATATGGCGTGGTTCGTCACCTTCAATCTGGAAGGTCAGATGCTTGAGGCACAAGGATGACAATTGTCATTGGATGGTGCGGTTTGGATGTCGAGATGTTGGAGGTGAATGGACTGTGAGAAAGGCTGAGTTGGTGCATTCTTGTAGCAGTACGACTCAACCGACGGATCATCGCCATCTTGATGTCGACATGATATCTAAGGCCGTCAAACATTTGGTACGTGCCCAATCAAATCTGAGTGTTCTAACTGTGCAGGCCGAGTTGAAAGATAAGTTTAATATGCAAGTTACTTACAAGAAATCTTGGTATGGGAAACAAAGAGCATTGGAGAAGTTGCATGGAAATTGGGAAGAATCCTACGATTTTTTGCAAACATTCTTGCGGGTGGTCAAGAGAAAAATGCCAACATCGGTGATTGATTGGGTAAGAGTTCCTTCGACTCAACCAGGTCATTCGATATTTCAGCGAGTATTCTGGGCTTATGGACCTTGTATAGATTGGATTCAAGAATTGTCCAGACGTCATGGTTGTTGATGAAACATTTCTTACTAGGAAGTATAAAGGAGTGCTACTCATGGCGAGCTCATTTGATGGCCGGAAGAAGATTTTTCCAATTGCATTTGCCATAGTGGAGAGCGAGAATACTGAGAGTTGGCCATGGTTCATAAGTCACGTTTAGGGTTTGACTGATCGAAATGATGTATGCATCATCTCAGATAGACATGCAGGACTCTATGAAGCCATGAATAACATCGGAAGAGGTTGGGAGTGGAGGTGGTGCATGCGACACTATGCAAGCAATTTGCAAAGGAAGACTAAAAGCAGAACTATGTATAAGCAACTATTTCGAGTCGGTAAGCCTTCTTCATTTAATTTTGGTATTTATTTCATGTAATTTTGTCATGAATTTATCTAACCCGTGTGGTTGTTTATTTTGTTAGCCGGAGAAAAACGCTTGGAGAAGTTCGATCGTCAAGTTGAGCAATTTAAGAAGGTGGCCACTGATAGAAATATTTCATGTGATAACTGGGTGGACCAACATCAGATTCGTTGGAGTTTAGCACATCCTAACTACAATGGTGGGCGTCGTTGGTCTATCCTGACATCCAACATGGCAGAAAGCACCAATGGTGTTTTCAAAGGTATTCGTGCACTTCCTATAGCTTCTCTTGTGCAACATACCTATTGGCGATTGGTGGAGAAATTAGATAAGTACAGGTTGGAGACAGGAGCAGAAATTAGAAGTGGTTCTTCACAGTACTCCACCAAGTGCGAAGAGCTGATGAAGCCGTGGTCACAAAAGGTAGTTGGACATTCCGTGATAGCTCTTGATCAACGTCAAGGCATCTCTGTAATTCAGACTCCTCCCAACAATTTCAACATGACGGGGTCAAACACACTCACAGTGCACTTTGACGACCACAACCGGGCGGGATTTTGCACCTGTGGGAAATTTCAAGGAAATAAAATTCCTTGCTCTCATGCCATTGCAGCTTGCAACCGAATGGGGGCTAATTCGTATAGGTTTGTAAACGATGTCTACAAGCTCGAAACATTGTTGGCTTGTTATGGGACAAGTTTCGCACCTCTTGGTGAACCTAAGGGTTGGAAGAAGCATAATGGTCCTATTCTCCATCCTAATGTGCACATGATTAGGAAGCCTGAGGAGGCCACGAGTTACAAGGATTCACAACGAGATGGATTGGCCAAGGGAGGGTGCATCACACCAAGTGTGTAGCAACTGTAACCAAGCGGGACATAATGCATCAACCTGCGGTGGCCAAGCTAGTGGGAGTGGGAGCAACCGAAGAGGGAGTGGTGGCCAACGAAGTGCGAGAGGTGGTAGAAGAGGAAGTAGAGGTAATAGACGTGGCTGGGAAGTTTGTTCAAATGTAGCAGTTGTTGTATTTCTTTCGATTTACCATGTAGAAGTTGTTGTTGTTTGAAGTTGTTGTAGTTTGGTATGTAGTTGTTATGGTTTTTATCGTTAATAAAATAATAACAAAAAAATAAAAATAATAGTCCACATAATAGTCTCAAGGAAGTACATAATAATAACAATCCAAAAATAATAGTCTACATAATAGTCTCACTGACGACCACCACGACGACCACCATGCTCCACCACTAGATGGCCGCCAGTACCACTCCTCGCAGGCACCCTGTTATGTGGAGGTCTACCATCATACTCTTGGGGCTGATCTCCCTCGACACCACCATCCTGATCCTGTGTACCGTACTTATCATCCTGCTGAGACTGAATCTGCTCCTCAGGTACACCGCCACCATGCTGCTGAGACTGAAGATGCTGCTCATAATTCCACATCGTCCCCAAAGAAGTACCGGATCGACCGGAGCTGGATCAATTGTCGCTGGCGGTAGTCTCATCGAATAAGGGTCAATAAGTCTAGGAACTGCAAAAGCAAAGAAACAAAAACATCAATTAAAAAAAAATGCTAAACATTAATTAATTAAAAAAAAACCGCCGCCGGAGAGAACCTCACCGCGAAAACGACCGCCTCCACGACCTCGCCGGCCTCTCCCCCTGCCTCTGCCAGCGAGAGCTTTGTCTTCGTCGGACGATATATCCGAGGAGTGGAAGGACTGCGGCGACGGCTCCTCTCTCTGCAGCGGCGGCGCCTGGGTCAGCGGCGGCAACGCCTAGGACAGCGGCGTCGGCACCTGTGGTCAGCGGCGGCGACGACTGTGCTTGGCGGTGCTATGGTTCTGAAGGGTGAGGGGGGAAGGAAGAAGAAGATAGAAAGGGAATCCCGCGGCGCCTTTTTAAAATAGGTTTTAGAAGGTGAAGGCGGGGGCGCTGGAGACTAAGGCGCCACGCCTCAGACAGGTTCCAAATTTTCAAAAAGGCGTCTCCACCTCAGTCTCTACACAAAAACACAATATCTGTGTCAATACTTTTTAATCCACCATATTGATGATAAATTAAAAAAAAACAATATTTGTTTCATTTATCCAACGAAACACGATAAATTATCGAGATTTTTCCAATAATAGCACCTTTAAAGAAAAATTACAATACTAGCACCCTTCCAAAAATAATTACAAAACTAGCACCTATTTTAATGGAACGCACCTTAGAGGTGCGTTTTATAAATGAAACGCAGCCTAAGAATGCGTTTCCAACATAAATCGCACCCCTAAGATGCGATTTATGCGATAAAACGCAACCCCAAGATGCGTTCAATATTTGGTGGCCAGCGACCTTCCAGTTCACACGATTGAGGTGCGATCCAACGGGCTGGAGCATAGCCACGTCAGCAATCCGCGCGGTGGATTGTAGATCGCACTGGCGAGGTGCGATTTCTCGCCTGGAAAAGTGGAGCGTCAGTTTCCAGAGCGTTCAACGCCTCGGGACGCGGAGATGGCCCGAATCCTAACATTGCACCCCTCGTGATGATTACGGCATCTGACTATGAGCCTTTTGGTGTTGGAATGAGTTGTGTCCCATTCAAAATGCCGAGTCATTGCTTCAGTCTCAAGGGCGTGCCGCACATCCTTCTTCGAGCCAAATTGTTGGCCCTTCGTAAACCCAATGAGTGGGCCCCATATTGGGACCTCTGGCGGCTCCATGTCGCTGTCGACCATCCAATTGTCGTCTGGAATGTGATTGTAGTAGGGGACTGGTACACGGTCAGGAGCCACATCATGATCATTATCTGAATCTGAATCTGGTGCTGAATCATCAGCACCTTCAAGAGGGTCTGAGCTGTCTGCACTGACGTTGTTCTCTCCTTCTTCATCAGAGGGGTCGCTGACTGGTGCTGGTGTGGCAGCCTCCATCTGATCTTGCTCATGAAAGGCACCTTCATCAGCTCCATAATGGTAGTTGTGAAAACTACCGCTGCCTGACAGGAAGTTGTACTGGGCTTGGTTGGGGATGTCCGGTTGAACTTCTTCTTCATATGACGAGAAAGATTGATGATGGCCTACACCTTGCCCTCCATCTTGGTACTGAAAATAGGAATGAGGATCATGGTAACTTTGGTAGGGATGATCGTCATATAATTCACCTCCACCATGGATACCAGATGTTTGACCGTGTCCAGAATGACCTCCAACACCAACGGCTGGCTCGGTGTAAACGAACATCTCGGCTTTGGCCAATTTGTTCGACCTCAAGAATTCGAGCATGGAATCTACGTCATCTTGAGTGGTTATGGTATATTCCTCATGCCACAATGACCCAGTTGCTCTGTTTGGGTATCGGTACACCATACGATCTACTCTTCTCGTGCCATCCATGCAAGTAACGTCAGTGCATATTTGATGGAGGTCTTCAAGCTTCGGTCTGGTACCGACCGTTATTTTCTGAAAATTGCCACCGACGTAGGTGGCCCCCTTTCCGGTCTCTTCCGTGTAACCATTCCACCTTAACCCAAGCGTTAACTGACGGAATGCCATCTGCACACAAACAAACCGTAGTTTAGTTAATATCATAAAAATCACAAATCACAAATAACAATAAAAAGTAACACAAAATAAACTTACGAGTTAATGTTAATGGCATAAAAAGTAACACAAAATAAACTTATGAGTTAATGTTAATGGCAAAAACACTAGATAAATATAGACATACAACAGAAAAATGAAAGAGAGAAGGAGAGGTGTGAAGAGTAGAGGTTTTCCGGCAAGTCTTATATAGGGGAAAAAATGACGAAAACCGCACCTCTAGGGTGCGGTTTTAGTCTGCCATGCAGGCCTACGTCCATAATTCTCTGCATGGCTGTGTCGGGTGTCGGAAAATTATTGACACGTAAACCGCACTTGGGGGGTGCGGTCTACATGCCCAAACCGCACCGTAGAGATGCGGTTTGTTCTTGGAGGAATAAACCGCATCACTAAGGTGCAGTTTGTGTAGGTCAGGCCTAAACCGCACCTCGGCCATGCATTTTATGTAGGCCAGACCTGAAAACGCATGGCCAAAGTGCGTTTTAGCCCACCAGAATGGAACGCATCCTCCAGGTGCGGTCAATAAAAAAGGGTGCTAGTTTTGTAAATATTTTTGGAAGGGTGCTAGTTTTATAATTTTTTTTTTAAAGGTGCTATTTCTGGAAAAAACTCTAAATTTTCGTGAAAGTTATAGCAAAATACCGTGATAGTTTGGGGACATATGGAATTTGCCACTGTTGCTGACTTGCTGTCTTGCTGAGCGAGTTCTGCTGTGTTGTCCGCCTCACTAAGCTCCGGTCAGGCTCAGGCGTGCATTCTTCTACTGAGATAACGTCGGAAAGTATTCATCACTGGTGGAGGTTCCGTGATGAGAAGGCGTGACTTCCCCAAATTTGAAGCACTAAAATACCGCTCTTCGTAAACCCTAATTGATGGCGGAAGCAAGGGAGGAAGAAAATCGGCAAGCTTCTGGGGCTCTAGCAATGGCTGCAGCATGCAAACCTGACAAAGATATATCCAGGTGGCTTATCGATTTCCTTGTTCGGCAACCGATTCCAGTGCATCTTCTCGAACAAGTCATCTCCAAATTGGGCGCCTCAGTCGTCGAGAGCGATTGGCGATTGAAGAAGATGCTGACTCTCAAGCAGCTCCAGTCAGGAATCTCAAAGGGTTCCGTGTCTGAGGAGATGCTCGACTCGTTGGAGTTGGTAGAGCAATTGGACAGGGAAAGTGGAAACCCTATCCCGGAAACGATCAAAGCAGCTTACTGTGCGGTGGCATTGGAGTGCACTGCTAGAGGAACCTACTTCGACACGGTTCAGAGCATTTGGAGAGGAAGAATAGAGAATCTGGAGAAATTGGGGAGGACCGAGTTGCTTACCGACGAGCTGAAGAAGGTTAGGGATGATGTTGAGGCTGCTGTCTGGGATCCAAATGTTTTCAACAGAGTGTTGGAATCGGCTAAGGGGGAAAACGCTTCGAGTCTGGTTGAGGCTTACTTAGAAGAGGCAATGGCTGTGAATGGGCCTTCATTTCTGGAAATTGCCGCTAGAAGGGAGAGGGAGCTGAAAGCGAAGGCGCAATGCAGTGGCGAGGATAGAGAGGGCTTTCCCTGTGAGGTTGATGACGTGCAGGACTCAGGTGCTGAAGATGCTATGGATACTGAAGTAGCGCAAGTTCCTGATAGTGGCGGACAACCAATCTGCGGAGCACCGTCTGCTGGTAAGCATTTTACTGTTGCTAATCAAAGCTGCAATTTGATGCACTTCATATCTGAGAACTGAGATCGCGTAAATAGTCGTACTTGTTAGTTTGCGTCTGTTCATTGTTAGTTCTGTAGAGGTGGCTAGAAGGCGTGAATTCATATGTTACATAAACCAGGAACAGATCACCAATGCTACTTATGAGAAGCAATCAAATGTGTTCTTTCTTTCTTCTATCTAGGGTTCTGTTTACCTCTTCTATTTAGGATTCTGTTTACCTTAAGGAGATTAGACGAACTTGTTTAGGTGTTTTCATTGTTGTTGTTCCTATGGATTTGTGAATCTTGTATGTTCTCCCATCTTGTTTATTGCAGATGGAAAGGTGAAGCGTAGAGTGAAACGTGCTGTTCCACGCAGACATTCAAGAAGACAAGGTAGGTTAGTTTCGGGTAACCCTACTAGAAAATATGATACCTTGTCTACTCCTGAAGTCAAGCGAGTACAAGATGCACTTCGATCCAGTACCACTGAGTTACAATCCGTGGTGACTGATCCACTGCCCGATGCTCTGCATCGCTCCCGGTTATTAATTGATGAAGCACCGCAAAACATAGAGATATCTGCCGGAAACCAGGGAGTTCCTGAATCCCACAGCAACAATTCAAATCCTGATGTTCCATTAGACAAAGATGGTGCAGAACATGTTGAAGGACCCACACCCTCCATTGATGAGAGTACCAAAGAACTTTCCTCCAGGCATCAGAATGTTTCAAAACCAAGTTTAATGGTTAGGAATAAAACAGCTTGTACCTATGAGGTAAGTGGTGTCTTCAAAGCGTTCATTGAACTGACTTCTTATCATTTTAGGTCACTACTATGTGTATAAAAAATTTCCCTGTTTGTAGTGGGATGATTCAATTGATGGCTCTCCTGAAGAAACATCTAACGCTGATGAAAGAATTGTGCTAAGAAGCCCAAAGAGAGGGGTTGTGCTTCCATTACCAAAGGACGATGGCGCCAACAATTTGCCTAGGAGGAAAAAGAAGAGATGGAGTGTCGAGGAGGAATATGCCCTGAGGGAGGGTGTCAATCAGTATGATTCATTCGACGTTTCTTCTTTCCTTTTTTTTTTCTTTCTTGCTCATTAGACTCTTGACGATTGAGTTAATTTGATATCTGCTTCAATTGCGCTACAGGTTTGGGAGGGGCCGCTGGAAAGTCATTTTGAACTCGAGACGAGAAGTATTTGTTGAGAGAAACGAGGTGATGTGCCTCCTAATTTGCTTCTGGATTCCAGGGCTTCGGAAACATAGTAATGTTTTGCTTTTGAATCTACCTTTGCAGGTTGATCTGAAGGACAAATGGAGAAACATGACGGCACATGAATGAGTTGATGCTAAAGCCTGCTTGAAGAAAGGCCTCACTTAGCAGTTTTTGTGTGTATAGTACTTTGCAGTGGAACTCTTGTGCATAGTCTTGTGAATGTCGTTTGCTTGGCTTCGAACTCTTTTAGTTGAACAGACGACTGACAAGTGATCAAAGTAGGCTAACTTTGTCATGCTACTACTACTAGTCTATGTTACTTCTGCCAGCAAGGCTACATTCTGCTGGAAAATCCTTGAAACTCATCATTTGTACGTATATTATTATTGATATTATTCTACCAAGTTCTCATTTTACCAATATCAGAAACCAAATTTTCTGTAGTCATCGAAAGCACCATGATTTGACTGTCATCATTCTGCTTAGGGTAATGATGATGAACTCTGATCCATCCGCTAATTTCTTCGAATCTGATCGGGAGTTGAAAACTCTGCAATTTGAATGAATCATGATCAAGAATTTTCTCATCACCAAGAAGGTTACGGCAGCCTCATCAGTCAGCATTTACCTCAAGACTGCTAACCACAGCTACTATTTCAAACTTTCCAGTGATCAATTTTCTCCACAGGGTAATCATTTTGGCAGCATGTAACGAATCTTCCTTCTTCCATTCATGTCACTCTCTCTTATCTTTGACCATTCAGCCTCTGTTTTCTTGCAGCAGACTTGGTAGACTGATAATCGACTGTTCGAGCCGTGTAATAATATCCAGTTTTCACCATGCCTATATATACGGGTCTGTCAGGAGCTCAACTTGCAATATACAAACACACACAAGAATTGATACTTGCATATCGTTCTAAACATGGCCATGGCTAATGCTAACGTTGTCAAGGCAGCAGTGGGTTCCCTGCTACTAGCCTGCAGCATGATCATCATAGCAGTCCCCTGCGCGAAAGCAGAGATCTCGTGCCTGCAGATAACCATGCAGCTGACTCCCTGCATCCCCTATGGCGTGCTTGGAGGGAGCGTGCCACCGGCCTGCTGCCAAGGGGTCAAGGATTCGATGGCGCTGGTGAAGACGACAGAGGATCTTAGGGCGAAATGCCAGTGCGTTAAGGATGGTGCTGCTGGAATCCCTGGTATCAACTATACCAGGGTCAATGAACTCCCTAGCATATGTCACGTCACTGTGCCTTACGTCGTTAGCCCCGAAACCGACTGCTCTAAGTAACTAAACTCCCTCCCTCCCTCCTTTCCCTTGATTGAGTTCCAGTACTCGTCGTCGTCGAGGTTTACGATTTCGAGGTTCTTGAGATTCTAATCATGGGAAGCTTTGTTTTGTTGCGTGCAGGTTAACTTTGCCGAAGTAGGGGGGAGCCACCATTACCAGGCAGCTGAGGAGACTGGCAGTAGGGTTATATAATGGGGTGCGATTAATATTATGTAGAAGCCAATAATGGAGGGGGGAACAAAGAAAGTGATTGACAAGTTCCCCTGTGGAATGTTTATGAACTACGCTGAGTAGTTCTTTTGTCTGGCTAAGTAGTGATAGAAAGAATATGAATGGTCTACGACTACCATTGAAGAATGATGTAGCAGCAAGATATGTTATGTAAGCATTACTTTTCTAAAGTAAAAATAAAAAGCCCTATATACTTATGTTACGACGAGTAAAGACTCCGATCAATGACCGGATTATGAAGATTTCATATGAGATTAAAGTCAGCTTGTAATTTTATTCAATAACGATAGAGTTCATTCGATCTTGTTGGGCTGTTGTTTGCCGGATTTGACGCATATTGACCGGTTCTACGTAACTCCACCTGTGTTTGCAAATGTGTACTCTTATATTTGTAAACCAATCATCGAGGAATCTATAAAATCTTCAGACTTGTTCCATCTGTCATTAGGGTTGCTGCCTGGTTTGTTAGTTTGTAATTTGTATGTTGCTAGTCTTCTGTTTCTGATCGCTTTCACTTTTGGTTTTAGTGCACTGACAGGACTGACTTCGTTGAATTTAATCCAATAATATCGATCCAAGTTAAATTGTTTCCCTTCAACATGCTAGCCTGAGTGGAGTTCGTAGTTCATCAAGGAAAAAATATTGAATGGAAAGGAAAAATGCTCTCTACTTTCCCCTTCTTCCCCATCTCCCCTCTCCTACACTCGGAATTCCAGAACCCTAATCTTCTTCACCCCGGAAACTCTCCAGCTGCCGCCTACGGAGCCTTCAATGTCAACTCTCAGTCTTACTGCAACATATTAAAAAACGCTGCAGAAAATCGCCATGAAGTGAAGGGTAAGATACGCCGCTTTAAAGAGGGGCCTATCCACTCCTCCTCAAGATCCAATTGGAGAAGAGATAGCTCAGTAGGGAAGCTCAGAAAAGCGGCTAATCTGCCGCCCAAACCACCTGAGAAGACAACTACCAACAACCAGGGGAGTAAATACACAGAGACTGAAGCAGATTCAGGAAGTAAAGTTTGGATAGCTGGAGAAGGTAACCTTTATGACGCATCCAGAGAGACAGAGGAAGACCTCTGCGAGACAAAGAGAATTAACTGCCATGCAGCACCTGAGGCAGAGACAAGAGGCCCTATCAAGCCAATCATTAGTAGCACAACTAACCAATCCCTGAGTCACAGGGATAAAAAAGAGAATCACAAGGGAAGTAAATGCGCTGAACAAATCTGGGGCCAGATCTCGGGAAGACAAGGCCAGGAAGGAAGGAAGAGCAAGACGGAGGAATGTAGCCCGGCTGATAGGCTTGGCCTTAAATGGCATTTACAAGGTAAGACGGAAGAGGAGTGCATCGGAGAAGGGAGCAGGTCAGTGGAATTAATGCTACCGGAGATGATCTCTCCTCAACCACCCAAGAACCCATCCACCTATAAAAGAAACGCCCTCCTGACGAACCTAGCACCTTCAAACTCATCGAAACCCCTTTGGAAATTAATCCACAAAATAACCACCAGATCTTTGTCCAGCCAACCCTCTAGAGAGATGGAGCTGAGCCAGAGAAGCCTTAGAGGAGAGAAAAGCCACCTGGTCCTTAATGTGCGACCCACTGTGATCGGAGCTAGGGGCAGCGGCATGTCCATGCTGCTGGGGAAGTGGATTACCGACGCCTCTATCAACCTATCGAAGGCAAAAAATGCGGCAGCAAGCAAGTGGAGAGCCTACGGTGAAGTCCAAGCCACCAAAGAAGGAGAGAATTTATTCGTATACTCATTCCAGTCGGCAAACCAGAGGGATGCGGTCTGGGATGCCCGACCCTGGAATCTCGGCAATACTCTTGTCGCTCTGAAGAAATGGGACGGCGAACAGAAACCAGACCCCGCAGACATTCCGACGGTCTCCTTGTGGGTTCAAATGCACGACCTACCACAATCCCTCAAAGACGAAGAAGCTGTACAGGCGGTGGCGGCGTTCATCTTCCCTCAATTCCTCTGTATTGATCATTCCAACTTCGACTTCAGAGGTTGGCTGAAGTTCATAAGGGTGAAGGTGGAGGTCAACATCGACGAGCCCATCCCGATTGGCTTCGAGTACCCAGTCGGAGATAGATCGACATGGGTGAGCTTCAAATATGAACGAATTATGGATCTATGCTACTTCTGTGGAAGGTTAGGCCACCTTATACACAACTGCAGAGAAAGGGAAGAAAATAGATTGAAAGGGCTGTGCACCGATCCGTCGGAGGTGTACACAGATGCGCTCAGGGCAGGCCACGACTCTCCGGCCAATACTCCTTCGGCTTCCTTCAGAGAGAAACTGGCGACCTCACGCCGCCTGACAAGGCAGAGTCCTGGCAACCCGCAGATCCGCAGTGCCCGAGGGGAATCTTCCCAGATCACTCTGACGGGACACCCGATGCAAGGACCTTTTCCCTACCCCCAAGGGTACGGCTTTGTGCCAGGTGCAGGACGAGGGACAGACTGGGTGTTCAGAGGAGAAAAAGGAAACCCGACAAATCCAGTCCAGACAGCCTTTCTGGAGATCGAGATGGAGGCAACGGCGAAGGCGATGCAGCGTGGCGTTGACTTAGGAGGAGAAGGAGGGCAGGAGAAGCTAGCGGGCCTCTTCGAAATGGGCCAGTCGCTCACCCTTGGAAGCCCATCCTTTACCTCGGATGTGGCCATCTCCCCAACTGGGGTCAGCCAACAAGGATCTGGGCCAGCCCAAAACCAAGCCCAGGCAGCCACAATTGAGACCATCACCATCCCCAGCGAGGAAGAGCCCAGCAGACCGGAAAAGAAAAGGAAACCAGAACACCGGGCTAGCTACTCCAGCCCACCCCAGCAGATTGACCCAATCACTAATCTTTCCTTCGATTCTCTGTCATTTGTTCCAGGGGAGAACAGGAAGATATACCAAAGAAGAAAGCATGTTACAAGGAGGAAGAGCCTGGCGGAGATTACAGCTGAAGGGTGCCAGTCCGGAGAAGGTGAATCCAGCACTCCGAGGGCGACGGCGGCGAGCCTTAAGCCGCCTGCACAAGAATGAGGCTAATAAGCTGGAACTGTAGGGGGTTTGGCCAGCCCCTTACAAGGAGTTACTGCGGCAGACTCTGCCGTCAATTCGGCCCTTCAGTGCTCTTCTTGATGGAAACCAGAAAAGACAATGGATTTATGGAGGAAAGGAAGAGAGCAATGAAGTTTTTTCACTCGGATTATGTTAGTCCAGCATTAGAAGGAAGCGGGTTAGCATTATGGTGGAAGGAAGATGTGGAAATCAGTGTGTTAGAGTCATGTAAGTCCTTCATGGACACCAGTATCACCAAAAATGATGTCAAGTTCTTTTGTACTTTTGTGCATGCTCCTACTTCGGCAGGAGAAAGGAGTGCCCTTTGGGAGCGACTTACGCATCTCAGGGATTGTCGGGATGAGCAGTGGCTTGTAGTAGGCGATTTGAATGTGGTTGCCTTCCCATATGAAAAACAGGGCCGGTGCCCTCTTAGAAATGAAAACGTTAGACCTTTCAAGTACTTCATTGAGTCAAATGCTCTAATTGATCTTGGTTTCAATGGGCAAACCTTCACATGGAGTAATAAGCAGCAGGGTAATGACCTCATCAGGGAGAGGCTGGATCGGGCTCTCTGCTCGACCTCCTGGAGGCTTGCCTTTGAGTCGGCATCGGTGTTCCATGAAGACTTTGTTGAATCAGACCACTGCCCAATCCGGATTGACCTACACCCCAAAGGTAGAATTCATCGGACACCCTTCAGATTTGATAAACGATGGCGAGAAAGTGAAGAGTGTTGTAACATCGTTACCAGAAGATGGGAGGAAGGTGGGAAGGTTGATGATATTTTAAGGAGCTGTCAACATAACCTGGAACAGTGGGCGAAGAATGATAGAAATATCAAGCAAAAGAGAGAGAAGGAAATCCGGAGCAGACTACAATGCCTCCAAGGAGGACATCGTGACCCCTCTGTTATTGGAGAAGAGAAGGCTCTGCAACAATAATTGGAAACCCTGTGGAGTGCGGAAGAAGTTTTCTGGGCACAAAGGTCCCGTATCGCATGGCTACAAGAAGGGGACCAGAATTCTGGGTTCTTCCATGCTAGCACTATAAGAAGGAAAGTTCGGAACCGGATCTTGAAGCTGAGGGGACAGGATGGCAACTGGATCTCGGATCCAGTCGAATTGGGAGCTCATATAAATGGCTTCTATAACAGTCTTTTCAAGAGCAAGGAGGGACATTACAACTCAGCTATTTTAGAAGGCTTCCCTCGGCTGGTCTCGGATGATATGAATATTAAGCTGTGTGCACAGGTGACAAAAGAGGAGGTACGAAGGGCGGTGTTCCAGCTTGGTGCAAATAAAGCCCCTGGCCCGGATGGCTTCCCAGGCCACTTCTTCAGGAATTTCTGGAGCACCACGGGGGATGGCCTCTTCAGTGAGATCTCTGAATTCTTTGCATCCGGGATCTTGCCTTCTGGATGGAATGAAACTTTCATCACTATTATTCCCAAGGTCGACTCCCCCGAGAATATTGGACAGTTCAGGCCAATCAGCTGCTGTAATTTTAGGTACAAGATCATTACTAAGATTCTCTCTAATCGTCTTCATCCATGGTTACCTGAGCTGGTTAATGAGCTTCAGTCGGCATTCACGGGGGGAAGGCTAATCCAAGACAACGTTATAATTGTCCATGAGGTCCTTAACAACTTCAAGAAAAACAAAAAAAAGGAAAACAAAAGACATGATGCTCAAGCTTGATATGAGGAAAGCCTACGACCTGGTTGAATGGGATCTTCTGATCAACCTTCTGCAGGCTTATGGGTTTAATAGCATCTGGTGTAAATGGATAAAAGCATGCATCTCAACTGTGTCGTTCAAACTTCTCATCAATGGCGAACCGTCGGATGATTTTATGCCCTCGAGAGGTATTAGACAAGGTGATCCCATGTCCCCCCTCCTTTTTATCCTAATGTCGAATGCCCTCTCTTTTCTGATCGAAAAAGCAGTCTCGGATGAAAGGATAAGAGGCATTAAGCTGAACAGAACATGCCCCACCCTCTCCCACTGCCTTTTTGCAGATGACACAGTCATCTTTGGGAAAGCTTCTGTTGAGGAAGCCAGGAAAATTCTGGAGATTATCAATGACTATGCCTCGGTCACAGGACAAGAGGTCAACAAAGACAAGTCCTCCATTTTCTTCAGTGCCAATATGACGATCGATGAACAAAACAACATCATTGCTGGGGCTGGTTTCGCACCAAATGGCTCCCATTCCAACTATCTTGGAGTCCCCACAGAATGGGGAAGATCAAAGAAGGAAACCTTCAACTTCCTGGTGCAAAGAATGGAAGGTAAGGGCGAAGCTTGGAAAAGTCTGTTACTCTCCCCTGGTGGAAAGGAAATTCTCTTGAAATCGGTCTTCCAAGCTGTTCCCTCCTATATAATGTGCCTCTTCCTTCTGCCGAAGTCGACCACGAGGAAAATGGACACGATGCTGAAGAACTTCTTCTGGGGTGGATCAATGCAAAAGAAGACGATCCACTGGAGGGCAGGACACATCCTCTACGCCCCAAAATGTGAGGGAGGTCTTGGGTTTAGGCCTTTCCACACCTTCAACCTGGCCCTGCTGGCAAAACAGTCGTGGCGAATCCTGACAAACGAGGAGGCACTTTGGGTTAAAGTCCTAAAGAGCATCTACTTCCCCAACACCAGCTTCCTCAGAGCTAAGAAAGGCGGGAAGGCCTCATGGATCTGGTCCAGCCTCTGCGAAGCAAAATCATGGATGGAGCGGGGTGTTATTCGAGTCATTGGAAATGGTAGGTCCACAAAACTCTTTCAGGACCCTTGGAGAAAAGATAGAATGGGCAGAATGTTGGACTTTGAATGGCCGGACCAGTCCACAGTTGATAACTGGATCGATGGAATCACTAGGGAATGGAAAGTTGACCTCCTCGAAGAATTTCTTAGCCCACAGGATGTAAAGCAGGTTGCGGCCATTCCTATTGGCCCGGATTCACTTCAGGATTACTGGGCATGGAGATTCACGGAACAGGGCACTTTCTCGGTCAAGTCTGCCTTCTTGCACTTTCATCATCTTACCAGGGTCGCCCAAGGACAGCTCTTCCCGCCATCCGATACTACCAGGAGAAACTGGAAATGGTTATGGAGTCTATCCATACCCCCAAAACTCAAGTTCTTTGTGTGGAGGATATCGAAGAATGCGCTCGCGTCCAAAGAGAATATGTTCAACAGGAAGTGCTCTCCCAATAAGGCATGCCCCCTGTGTAACTACCCAGCAGAATCGATCCACCACTGCTTGTTCTCCTGCCCCCATGCAGCAGCAGGTTGGGAACATGAATGGCCGACACTTCCTCCCCCGAGTCCAAATACACCATTCCTGGAGTGGTTGAATGCTCTGACTGCTGGGTACTCAGATTGCTCCATTCAGAAAATCATCTTCCTCCTCTGGCAGACTTGGAAAGCAAGAAACGAAAAAATCTTCAAGAATTCCAGCATCTGGCCACCCGCGACAGTCAACAAGGCTTCCATGGCCCACCACCAGTGGATGTCCTGTCCAAGAAAACCCAAAGGCTCTACCTACCAACCTCAGCCTAACCCACCACCGAATCTCTCTTCACCACCGCCGAATTCTCATGAGTTTGAGATACACTGTGATGGGTCCTTTTTCGACGAACCACAGAAGGCGGCATATGGCGTCGTAGTATCGAACAGCCATGGTCAAGTTTGTGACGGTAAGGCTGAGACCTTGCATTGCTTTTCCCCTCTTGAAGCTGAAGCAAAAGCGCTCCTCGAAGGATCGCGTCTGGCCTCATCCAGCCTCTCCCCATGCCTCGTGTTATCTGATTGTTTGATCCTAGTGAAAGCAGTTAATGACCGTGGCAACCGGACGACAACGTGGCCATGGCGAGCGGCAACATGGATCGGAAGAATCAGACAGTATCTGGAAGGGAACCCGTCGATAAGGATCATGCACTGTAGTCGAAAGAAGAACTCGATGGCGGACTGGGTGGCAAGATCATGTGCAATGAATTCCCTGCCCACTCATTGGTTACAGATTCTTGATGTTGTCTCCCCCCTCCTGTAACTTGTGACCTGTTGCTTCACTTTATTGGAAATGCAATGTCCTCTTGTCAAAAAAAAAAAAAAAAAACATGCTAGCCTAATACGGAATCTACAAATATCTATGACTGCGACTCCTTAACACTTGAGTAGAAATAAATTTAAAGAAATTTTCATTTGAAATGACTATACTTTCAAAGTGTTTATATACAGAGATCATAGGTCCGAAGAAATAAATAATATAATATATGTGTAGATCTTGTTGTTGGTGTAATGCATGTGAATGGGAAAGTTGATATGCTAAGCAAATCATGACAATCAATTTTGTCGCAGTGTCGTTGAGCCGACCATGAAAAATCTTCAAATACGATTAAGGTCCTTGGTGAGTGTCGCACAACAACACATGAACGACGTGATCTTGTTCGAGAATGGGAGGGTCAATTAATTAGATCTCATACATTCGGCTGTTGTTCGCCCGATTTGAACGTATATTGACCGGTTCTTTGTTAGCCTGCAAAAGCAGGCAGTCCTTCACAATGTAATTAACCTTGAGGAAGTGGACAGAGGAAAAACCTTGTCAGAACGCACTTGCTCCATTTGTCGCAAGGATTGTTCGCTGGCCAGTATGTTCGGTTGCAGGTTACGAATCTTTTCTTCCAATATACCAAATGGCTGGAAATCATGCAAGAAGATAATCTATGACCATATCTTCCACACATTTGCATATATAAAGGCCAGGAGGATCGAGCTCTCAGAACATCCTCTCACAGCAGAACTTGCTAGCTAGCCAAATTCAAACACCAATTTCAGAAATGGCGCCCATGACTAACTACCGCAACATCGTCAGCACAGCAATGGGCTCGCTGCTAGTAACCTGCGCCCTGATCGTCGTAGCATCCCCTTACGGCGCCAAAGCAGAGATCTCATGCCAGCAGGTGGCCTCTCAGCTGGCTCCCTGCATCAACCACGTCTTGGTCGGAGGCGGGGTGTCGCCGGTCTGCTGCCAAGGGGTCAAGAAGGCGGCTGCAGATGTGAAAACGTCGGCTGATCTCCGGGCGAGTTGCCAGTGCGTGAAGGACAGTACTGCAAGATTCCCTGGCGTCAACTATGGCAGGGTGAATGAAGTTGCACCCAAATGTGGCACCTTCGTGCCTTACACTGTTAGCCCCAACCTTGATTGCTCCAAGTAAGTAGATTCCTCAACTCTGTTCCCTTGCTATATGGCTAGCTTGGAGAATCACAAGTTTCTTCTATTTGAGATTCTAATTTGGAACATATACATTGTTGTTGCAGATTAACTCTACCTAAGTAGGAGTAGTTTGGCAAGTGAAAGCAGAGCAGAAACGGCACCAGTAACGGGATGGTTTTACGTGGGGTGATTTTATAGCAGAACAGATATGCATGTAGCATTACTTCTAAAATTTGACACAAACATATACTTATGTCCTCGTAATGTCTCTAAAAAGTTCTTGATGGGAGATCATTAGATTCGGATTTTGAGGTCGTACTCTGACGAGTCTAATATTTCAACCACTTAAATTACAGTAAACAGATCTCATCTTCTCCATTTGTAGTAACATGATGTTTGTTTGTGTGATTTATCAAACAATGGAAATTTATCATGCACTGAAGAAAGGATAACGGTTTGACGATTCAATCTAAAGGGACAAACTGTGGCATATGACGTTCAGTCTGTCAAAGGCAACTAAGCATCCCTGAAATATGTTTCATTTCTGCATACGTACGTGCCCTATCAGCTCACGCTATCCAGCTGAGCAAAAAGCCAAACGCACACTCACATCAGTAATATAACTCTTTGAATCTTCAAATCCATTACGACTACGACATGCCGTTGAATCTTCCAGCGGCACGTCTCTGGTAACGTATATGTTCAGTTGATCATAACAGACTCATGTCCTTTGTAATGGGTTTCTTGTTGGTTGCCGCAGACACTAATGCTGCAGAAACGATGTCGATGGCCTCTGGGCAAGTGAACAGCTCGATGCAGCCGAGAAGACCGCCGCGGATAAAAGGGCTGCCTGCCGGTGCATAATCGAAATTGCTGCAGGGATTCCGGGGCTCCATTACGACAGGGTGAATGAGCTTCCTGGGCTGCGGTACTACTACTACTTGCCCCTGAAACCAACTGCTCAAAGTACTGCAGAATGACTAATTGTAGCGTGGGTTTGGTTCTGTTGTCAGACAGGGTAAACTAAGTCCGCATGGTATAAGGATTCGAAAGCAGTGGGAGTAAGCATATGATCTAGTTGTCCACTTCGTAATAAGTTGAATATATTCTGATGTGTTGAAATGCGTAGAATTTAAATGAACGGATCATGATTTATAGAAGATTTGAAAATGTTGTTATTGAGAGAAATGACTGATAGTTCAATCAATTCGACATGTATTTTCGATCTTCGTCCTTCGGACCCACACCCACAGCACCAAGCAACCCATGCTTGATGCTCCCACTGATGTCTTATCTTTAACACAAAGGCGGGACATTTGCACATGCAAGTTGCAAATGAACAAAACACAAGGCAAACAAGTTCTGGATTCTGAAATAGATCTATAGACTAACACACTAACAGACAGAAGATGGGACCATCCCAAATCAATCATGGAAATGAAACACATGACTCAGTTTAAATCAATCATGGAAATGAAACACATGACTCAGTTTAGTCTACAGAGAGATACAAAAAAAGAATCAGAGACAAGTTCATATTAGTAGCATCTCAAATCACCTACTCCTAATTGGGTTATGAGTTATGACCTTTCATCCCCATAACCTCCCTTCTTCCTATCATCATCCTCAATGGATACAAAACAAAATTCCACCATTACAACTGCTACAGACTCGAATAAACAACACCATGAGCTCTCCCCATCGAACCCCAAGAATAAACTAATTTTCGGAATTCGTCCTCCACACAACCAATCAAAATGAATATGAATTTTTTTGACTATGGAAATCGAAAATTTACCCTGTTTGCTAATCGACTGGAGGTCAGTCTATAAACAATGATCTTACCACACAGGCAAAATGCCAGGAGAGGCAGCAACAACAAGTCAGAGAGATAGTCAGCAGCCAAGTCTGCGCTTCCATCAAAATGTAGAGCTACCTTCACTCGCAGATATCGTGGAGCCTTCAGACTTGATGATGTGGTTCAGCTGTATTCCTTTGCTACTGATGTCGAGCCCTTGAAATCGAGCCAGAGAGTCGTTTTGCATAGCATCAGAGAGATGGTGGGAATTGGTTTGATGATGTCGCTGAGAGAAGGGTGATAATTGCATGTTAGGATGGTCAGGCTGCCGAGGCATTGGGAAGAAGTTCGATGGCGTGTAAGACATTTGATGCATTCCCATGTTGAATGATTCGGAGTGACTGGTGGCTTCTCCAGTGGCGACTTTTAGCCTCTCGACTTCCTTCTTCAGTGCGTCATTCAAAGCTGTAAGATATAACCAAGGAAACCATATGATTACAGCCCATCCCTAGTTTTCTATAGTTCTGCAATCATAACCACACAAAAGAGACTTACCATCGCGCAAGTGAGCCTGTTGTTCCATAGCTTGTAATCGAAGCTTAAGCTCTGTGTTTTCTGTACTCAGACCCGATGTGTCCCTCTAAGAATAAAAAGACTGCAAATCAATATTGCAGCAAATGCCAAAAGGACTAGCACAGCTATGCCAGCGAACAATAAAGTAGCAATTTTAACAAGTGGAGACAATAATTATTTCAATAGAAACAGCAGAACACCTTTGATGTTGCATCCTGAATATTTTTAATTCCATACAAGATCTGTATTGAGCTTTAATGATAAGAAGCACAAACCTGGAACAGAGTGAGCTGAGCAGAGAGAGTGGTGGCTTCTGTTTGAAGAGTCTGAACTTTGCGTTCTAGTTCTATTATGTAACGCGCCTTTCTCTCTTTTGAGCGAGCAGCAGATTGTCTGTTTGCAAGTATCCTGTAAATGCACAAGGCCAGGGTTGTTAAGATAGGCACAACAATAGAAAAGGCTGAGATCAATACAAATGTACCAACAAATAACATTTTACTATACCAACTATGATTCTGGTACAGAGGTTTGGATGTGGATCTGAAACACTTAAATTGATAACTTAAACCCCAAGCCTCTAGATCAAATCAGAAAACCAGGGATAACAGTTGACTTCGAACGAATCTGAATTAAGGCATAGATCATGGGTATGCCTGATTGGAGACTATCTCTAATGAAACAAGAAGTTACACATCTCAATTTACCATGGGTACTTAAAGCTTCACATCTACTTCACAGAGGGACCTATGTGGCTCTTAACTGTCACAACTGAGAGGTACTTTCTACCGTTTTCTCCTAGTAAGTATCAACGGCACTTATTGTTAACAGCTTAAAGGTTGAGAGGAAATTCAGGGAAAGCTTTTGAGACTCTATAAGAAAAACGACAAATGAAGCCTCGAGGATAATCTTTGCCAATGATTAAGTAAGGTCATCAATGTTCCTGTGCCATACAGTGAAAAAACAATAGGGAATGCTGAAGCAATGCTTTCTCCAATTTTTATTAACTGAATTCAACATAGTTTCATAAAAAAGAAAAGATATAGAAAGCATAACGAGCTTCTCGCGCGTTGTTCTCATTCTACAAATGTCAGGCTAATCGGTTAAAGTCCTGTGAAATTTCTGCAAGTCTTAAGCTGGGAAATTGATAAACATATTCATAAGGAACTCTGTAATTTCAAGTGATAGGAGCATTCTTTGGTTAGTTACAGAAATACATCTTTACCAAACTTAAGAAGCATTCTTTTGTTAGTTATATGTTGGAAGTACACTAAATTTGCATTAGTATATCGAAATGCCGCCATCAACACCAAGATCAGGCAGATTTCAACATCAGAGTCAAACTTCGAGTACATTTTGCTGGTAATATAGCTTGTAAATCAATCAATCTTTTTAACAAACCACCCAACCCAATACACTACCAGCTGAGATGCAATTGATCTCGGTAGATCCCATCGCACGTCGCTAATGAAACCAACCAAGCTAAATGCTTAATCTATGTAGCTCAGGAAATGAGATCATGGCAGAGGAATCACCATTGTGCCTTAGTTAACTTCTGGCACAAGCTAAATTGACAAGTTTGAAAAAATGAGAAATTTGAACTGTAGAAAATCATAGAAGCAATGAAATGTGCATCGAAATCTACTGCGAATGCGTAGAGATCTAAGTGGGAAATGTCGGATGTGATGTGAATCGATAGCAACAAGAAAAGAGAGAATGAAATTGGGAAGAAGCTGACCTCTTAGCTCGTTTGGGATCAAGGTTCCAGAGCTCAGCCAGCTTATCAGGAGGCATAGCCTTCTTAGCATCCATTATCTCTCCAAACACACCACTGCCGTCCACTGAGTTGCTGTGGCGGTGCTTCGTAATCGACCGGTTCGAAGCTCCTTTCTCACCTCCCCCTCCGTTGCTCTGATCCGTACAATTGCCAACTCCATTGGCACCGCCGCCACTTCCGCCGCCGGTCAGCTTGTCAACGTCAATGTAGGTGGAGAAGAGGTCGTCCTCGGATCCGATCTCGTCGAGGCTACAAGTCGAAGATCCGCCGGCACTGCCCATGCCGCCGCCGCCGCCTCCGGCGGGGTTCATTGGATCGGTGGGGGACAGATCCATCATCATCATGGTCATGTCGTCCGGGAAGCGGAAGCTCATCTCGGAGAGAGCCCTCCGGTGGTGGGGCCCGCTCGCGGGCGGAGCAATAGGACGCTCATTGAAGATTGGGGAGGAATTGGAGTTTGCGGCGGGTGCCGGCGACGGAGGAGGATGGTGGTGACTGCTGGAGGGCGATGGCGGTACATTGGGATTGGATTTGGAGAGTGGATCTGGAGCGTCCATCGTCTAGTGTCTTTCCTTGTCTCTGGGAGTCTCGTGGGGGATGGGAGATAGAGAGAAGAGAGAGAGAGAGAGAGAGAGAGGAACAGAGAGCGAGTATTGGGGGAGATGAGAGAAGACAGAAGAGAGAGTGTTTTGTTCTTCACAAGGATCTGCTAATAAATATTTTTAAATTATCCTCTCCAAATGGATTGCCAATCCATTTGCCATAGCTTAGGGGGTGATTTATTACTTTATTGTTGTTTTTAAGAAGGATGATGGAGCATCTAATTTGGTTTGATTTTTTTTTTGACAAATAATTTGGTTTGATTCAATGAACGAATTTGCACTTAGCACATGATGGATAGTAGAGGAGGAAGTAGGCATCATGATTATGAGATTAGAAATAATGAGAGTAAATATCACTTGTAATTTGAAGAGGGGTTGCCTACAATTTGAGAATTTTGACGTCATAATACTATTTCTTGTTGTTCTTGATTTTTTTTAGTTCGTATTGAGGTTGTTGTCTTCTTCTGATTTTGATTCTCAAATGGTACCATGAAGTTGTCGAAAAGAGTTTCTCCAAAAGTGTCTCTGATCTAGTATTTAATTGAGATATTTTTAGACTTCACTTCCAAACTCATAGTCTAGGTGCATAACTGGCAAGCCCAACCCTTCAGTTTCAGTACTTAACTTGGCCAATTCGTACCTGGTTGAGCATAATGGTTTGTTGGAAGGTTGAGAAGTGGCGGCCCCATGGGTTTGAGTTTGGCAAAACCCGACTCAACCCGACCCATTGCCATCGCTACTCGATGTCATTTTGGTATGCTAGTTTGCTCTTGAATGGGCGACGCAAACCGCCCATTTTCACCCTATAGAGACAGTAGTTCCATCTCTTTTCTTCACGTAATTTTCGTCCTAGACCCGACAGTTTCTCTATTACCTCTTTGGTTTGGTCCATTGGTGAACATTGGCTTTGTAATCTTTGTCTCTTCCGCATCAAAATTCACTCTGGTTCGATACTATACTCAAAATGATGTTATTTAGCTCTCATGTTTAAGGTCGTTTTGAGTTATTTTGTGGTCTCATTGGTTGATATGTCATTGAATACATTCTTAATTCGGTTATCGTAGAGAACATTGTCAAATTAGGGTATTTTAGATGATACAAACATTTTAGGTACAAAAAGGGATCACACGTCTACAAATATATTATAGCAGAGTTGGGGGCAGTTATTCAACATTTCAAATTTGCTGCGCGTAAGTAGGAAGGGTAATTGTGTCTTCACAATCATTATTTATTTTTTATTCATAAGAATTAAAATACATCAATCTCGGAATTTGAACCATGGTCTTTCCAAACAAAGACAACTACCATTACCAATTGCACTAAAGAAATGTTTAGTATCTTTATAAATACTAAAATCTAAAAATCATATGACTTTTCCACTTCTGTTAGCTAGCACACTAACTCTTCCGTAAGTACTTTCTCTGTTATTTGATATTTGAATTTTCATATTTTGATTATTTTAATTTGTATTTAATAATAAATTTAATTTATATCTTATAAATGGAGGATAATTTAATTTTATAATTTCAACCCAAATATCATTGATTCGAATATTACATATTGAATTGCAGTATTGAATGTGTAGAAGTGATGTATAATTCTTAACTTGGTATTAATTTTTAGAACTATAAAAGCAACGATATTGTTATTCAAACTCTAAGTGGCCAGTTCTTTCAAAGTTTTAGTTTGGTTAATCATTAAATCCTAAATCTCTTGATAATATAGCATGATTGGACAAATGAGTGAGTTTAAAAGAACACAATTTCTTGAATACCAATACAGTTTCAATTGTTTAAATCAATTATCTTATAGGTAATTGACCATATGTATCATTCATAGTTACTTAGTTTAATATGAAATAACCGCAGTACAAGACAAATCATGAAAGTCGGGCTGGAGTTTTCATGGACGCATTGATGTGATTATGTGCATTAGCAAGGTCGGTACCACAAGACAGGTTTAATTTTTTTTATTGAGTGAATAAAATTGGCCTTCAACTAAATTTAAAATATGTTGGTTGATAAATAATTTTTTCATTGCATAGAGTATGGATGAAAAATATTAATTTCTTAATAATTTTGTTATTATATTGTGCAAAATAATTTAAGGTTTAGATATTGCTATTTATGGTTTTAGAAAAGGTGTAAAACAGCTCAAACAGGTTAGACCTTAATCAAAGCATTAAACTTCAAACCACTTGCTTGATCGGCTCAACGTCTTAAACCGGTTTCACAACTTTGGTTTTAACCATTAAGATTCCAAGTCACATAAAAATACATTGTAATCAAATGACATTCCGACCAACGGGTCGGACAACAAGCTAGTGTAGAGTTATGTGAAAAATGAGAGATAATGGCCAAGATCAAGGAGATCACGGCCAGGAAGAGAGGGCGTGTAGCTGAGCATTGAGGTCGCGAAGATTGGAGCCATGGGTACGAACTTCAGAAGCAGGCACCGGGGACCAGAGAGTTTCAAAAGCTGACTCGCGGCTCTCATTGTCCATGACCGCAATAAAGATCACAACCGTGACATCTTGGATCGCGACCATGATGTCAGGCCATGAACTTCCCATCCAACAAGGCATAAAAGGCAAACTCTGAGATCGCAGCCTGCTGGCTTCTCCTCCAAAGATCACGTTCGCGATCTTCCCTTGTTGACTCGCTAAAAAACAACTCCTAACAATGGCCAAGTGTAACCAATGAAAGAGACTGCAGTATAGTGGCACAAGTAATAAATATCGAATCTACGGGTCTCTAGAGTTATTATTACTCAGCTTCAGTTCATTATCTAGCAAACCAGATTAATGATTGATTTACTAAACTACTCTACTGACTAAACTAAGGCTAAACTATTAATTACAGGTTGGGAACTCACTTAGGTATAATTCCCTCTAGCTTCTCAATTAGGTCCAAGTTATAATTCCTTTTGGTTTCTTTACTGTTGATTAAATTGTGGAAGATCCGAAAATAGCTTGGAATCTCTTAAGCTGACCAAGCTCTCTTAGACAGAATACCCGATAGGCGACTAGCCTTTACCAGGATAGACTGCTAAGGCAATTCACACAGATCTCCACTACTTGGAATGAATTCCAGTACAAAGCAGCGAATTGACGGACTCTCGTACAATCAATTCACTCCTATCAATAGAAGAAGCTCTATCAACCTAATCAGAGTCTATCTATCATATGTTAAAGCAGAAATCAATAGTATGTGATCAAGATCCAATTGACTCAACAAAACATGCCTCAATATATTATAACTAAGCAATATAGCATCCAAAGATTCAAACAACCAAGATCCTAACACATGGAACTAGGGTTCCTCAAAACCTAAGTGAAGGGAAGTTACTCCATAGAGAAGAGAGAGATTGCAGTATAACTTTCCATATCTTCAATCTTCATGTCCACACTTGTTCCTTTAGCTTCAATGGTGAAGAATCCTCCAAAATAGCTCCAAGAATGGATCTAGATCGCTCTCTCTCTTTGGGTCGTCCCTTGGGTGCTTGGGATCCAAAACCCAGCTCCCCCCTTTAAAATCGCAGAAAACAGACTTATACCCGAGCCGGGGGCAGAAACACGATCGGGAACACGATTGTGTTTAGTCTTGTCCATTTTTAGTCCCACCCGTGTTTTGCATCCCTTCAGCAGTCTTCACAAGTGAGGCTCGGCATAAAAAACACTGGAAGGTGCCAGATGAAACACAGTCGTGCTTTGTGGAGAGCCTACCCGTGTTTCTTCATCCTAACCTATTCCACTGCCTTTGATGCTTCGTTGCTCCCTCGTCCAGACTCTGAATCAGTCACCGTTTGATCCCAGACGTTCGTAGTCTTGTCCTCTTTTTTTTTTTTTATGAAAAGCTTACATGATTCTATGTTCATAAAATGAGGTATAAATCCATTCTTCTTCAGGTCATGCACTTCTCCCCTCTGATTTACTTGAAACTCGCGCCTATGCTTCACTTTACATGCTAGGACCTGAAATGTGACAAAGGAACACAACCTAGCGTAAAATAGGCAAAGAAATCACAGACTCAAGCCAAAACGATCAAGAAATGAGGGTGCAAACATGTGCAAACACAACGTTATCACCTGTCCAGCCGTGAACTTGCCCGACATCCTGAACTCTATAGATAGGGGATCCCTTCCCTTTACAAGAGAGTTTAAATCACTTAGTAAAATTCTAGTTTTGAGAGATAAGTTAGAGAGAGAAGCTGAAGGAAGGAGGATCCAAGAAACTAAGGAGCTCCCCCCAACTCAAGTCTTCCTCTAATTCTTCTTATGTATCTTCTTCCCCCCTTTATGGGGTAGCTCTCTAAGGTACTAAGGGTTTAATCCTTAAATTATATAGTTATATATATTTTTAATATAGATGGAATTTTGTTAAGGTTTGTCTATGGAATTTGTTTGTCTAGTGATTATATGCTTCATCTATGATCGATTGGGCTTGGGCTTGTCTCTCCAACTTTTTTCATAGTAGTCTACCACTTAGGAGTGCGTAAATTAGATTGGATTTGAGTTCCTTTGCTAGTTAGGAGTAGATGAATAATTTAGGGGCCCGATTGGCTGACAAGGTGATCATCCCATGCCAAACGGGAAGTCCTCGTAGGCAATACTAGAGAGAGGTGTGTGTTACCATCGACATGTTGAGCTACTGTGCAGATAAGTTGAACCTATTGGAAGGGTCTAGGATGCATCCCTAGTATAGTGAACCTAATCGAGGTGACATTAATATTGGATCAGTGGATCTTGCTAGGAGGGGGCTAGTTGCATGACCATTGAGATACTCCCCACTTTAGCGAGTCTCGCACTTTATTTCCTCAAACCCGACATTATGAACCATTTGCATGATAAACCTAAATCTAAGGCAAGGGTGGTATTCCGATGTACCTGCTTTTATCTTTGCTTTCTCCACCAGTACTTTTCATTTGACCTCGAAGACAACCCTAAACCGAACGACTAGATAACAAGAAAGTGATATGTAGTCTAGAGTATCGAAACCCGTGGAATACGACCTTGGTCGACCACTATATTAACAATACCGTCTTGAGTTATACTTGGTTCGAGATGAGTTAGTTAATATAAGTCGTGCAATCAATTTAATAACCCGTATGGGGTCGCACCACATATATTCGTCCTTTATCATGTCAATGTATAAAAATAATACAAAATCCGCAACTAAAATCCAAAGTTCAATTTAGAAGAACATTAATGTCTATAGTATTCTTCACATTTATTTCATAAATAACTCATCATTTACTAGAAACTAAAAAGAGGAAGGTACAACTAATGATTTTGTTGATTCTTTAATTAAAGCGACATCTACGGGTTAGAACAACTTGATTGAATACCCATTATGGTTATCTTTTTGGATGTAACGACAAATTTGAAACAAGCATGAGAATTTTTCAAGATAGAGAAAGAGCATGAGAAGAAAAGTTGGCTAAATGGTTTTATCACCAAGCCATGTTAGATGACAAACATGAAAATCCACATATACATATGATGATTGAGGGGTCGTTTGGATGGGGCAATTGCTCAATGAGTCAATTGGGCAAATTGACTCATTTGAGAATTGATTCATATTTAGTTTGAGGAATTCTACCTAAATTGTCTCGTTTGGTTAGGTTTTGATAGTCTAGGCAATTCATTTTTGTCTTATTTGGAGAGAAAGTTGAAATACCAAATTGTCCTTCATTAATGATTATTTTATTCCCCTCCTTCTCCATACTACGGCAGCCATCTCCACAAAAAATGGTGTGTTTTGATTGTGTTAATATTTGGAGATAAACCTGCAATTTATAATAGAAACTAAGCTGATACAGGCAAAAAATGCTGTCACTATAACCTGCAATTTAACAAGCCATTCATAATAGATAACTCACAATACAAACATTAACATATGCTGCGATATACCATTTACATCATATAGCAGATTAATACATTCACCATGTGCAAATTACAACAGGGTTCTTACAAACTGTATAGCAGTTACAATAGGGTACTTACATGTGAATGCTAATTCTTACAGCTTGATTCATCATTTGAACTTTACAAAAAATAACCTGATGAAATGGATCATCCTCCATTTAAGTTATAGCTCCTAGGAAGCTAACCATACAACTTCACAAAAGAACATTCTGTCCTACATTTGCAAAGACTGTCATTGACTGTGCAAACAATGACAGATAGACAAAAAGAAAGGGCCCTTTGCAAACTGGACAACTACCTTACAACTTACAACCTAATAGACTTACTATACAACTACACAGCAGAAACCAATCACTCATTCGTCCTAGAGGAGGTCAAGAACAAGTGTGAGCTTGTCTTCATCCTTCTCCAGCTCATAGAAACACTTCAAGTCACCTGGATTATTGGAGAACTTCCTCACAGCAATGATCATTTCAGCTCTAGTCAGTCCAGCCATTTTTCCAAGTGCTTCGGCAAATCCTTACGCATGATGTTGTTGTCCTCACTCTGTCCCAAAGCCCTTGCAATGGTGTCCACAAACTCTTTAATAAGGGGCCTAAGTCCTCCCAATTCAGTACATACCTCACCAATGCACTCTTCAACTTCCCTTTTCTTCTTGTTCTTCTTCTTTTTCTGAGAAGGACCAGGTTCTGAAGTTGTTGCAGGGCGTTTCTTGTTTATGCGAGCTTCAACCCCATCATTGATGATATTCAACATTTCTTCATCCATATGGGTGCTGTCTATTTTGTCAAGATGGTAAGGTGGGCTGTCATCATCATCAGAGCTGTCATCTCCCACTTCTAATATGTCCGGATCATTACCGGAGAACCCGCCATCACCAGTTGCACGTCATTTCCCAAAAACGCCCCCTAGATCAAAGAACTGAGGGAATGGGACGCGTTTATATGTTTTGCAGTCAGCATGTGACTGTAATATATGTTCAATAACCAAGAAAACAAAAGAAGTTTAGGTATTAGAAGCGAATGCTAGAGTAAGGTAGGTAAGCAATTAAATGATAATCTGCCTCACCCTAACAAATCTAATTCTCAACTAACCATTTTAAACTCCTCACCTAACAAATTCAGAGGCGAATGAGGTAGTAGGATAAGTAACAATACCTTCAGAAAGTGGTCCCACACATCTTCAAGTGCATCTAGATAGAAGTGCTCCTCGTTCCACCCAAAACCACTTTGCTGCTTCATCATCACAGTTGAATGGTATCAGTGCTTCAGCTTCTTCACCCTAGTCTTAACAGCCCCCTTTGCCTTCAAACCACATCCAGGCACCAACTTTTCCATCATCCGCTCGATCTCCTTAAATACTCCATTCTTACATGTACCATCCTCTATCTGGCCCTTCTCTGTCAGCTCTAGCAGGCATCGAAGAAATGGTTCATCGTGTCTGGAATCCCAAAAAGTGTAAGTCCTAGGTACTGCATTGTCGTTGTTCCTTCTTCTCGGAGCCATGCCTGCAATAATGACACCAACTCCACCACATTTCAATTATTCATACAAGCAATTAATGGGAACATACGTACTATTAGGGACAAAAGCACAAGCATTATATATATACCAATAATACATATAGAAGCATTACACCATATTTCACTAATCCCAACAGTAGGGAATGGTTCCAAAACAGAGGCACTATTATATCCAAAATACAAACATAAATGTTGTAGCATCAGTACAACAAGTTAAAGGTGTTGTTCCAAAATTTTAAAAGTGCAACAAAAACACACAAGATTATGTTGCTAATGGAAAGGGAAAAGAGAAAGGGAGTAATATTCTGGTCCAACAGACAGAAAACAAACTATGATTTATTGGTGGATTAATTAGAAACACCCAATTAGGTTGGACTTTGTCATTTAATGGGAAGGAACAAGGGTAGAGTTCGCAAATTACAGCTTGTGAGAAAAGAGAGAAGGAACCAAAAGATTCATACTGACCGCATCTAAATCCCCAGGTAGATAGACAAATAGAGTATTCAAAGTAGTTCATCAAAATTTTTAGGGTTAATACGAGGGGTTTGGATTTGTAACAAGAATAAAATGGAGAAGGGTCTTCCATAATCACCGTACCTGGCTCAATCGTTGACAAGGAGAATCGCTGCACCTCGTCCTTCAAACGATCCCGAAGCTGCAGAAAGTTCACCGATTGATGATTGTCGCTGTAGACCTTCAGTCGCTGGCTTCTTCTTCCTTCAAAGGAGCAAGATACGATAGATAGGTTAAAAATGACAACAAAGAGAGAGGATAACAATTGAAGATAAACAAGGGCACTTATGGGTTTACAATTAAAAGCCAGGGACAAAAGGGGAACAAAAAAGCTAATAACGAGACAATCTCAATTACCTCCCCCACCACCAGGTAATTACAAATGCTTCATAATGGATCAAAGCAAATTTCCCCAAGCCCAATTGCTCCATCCAACTTTTTGGCATCCAAATGAGTTAATTAGGTCCAATTACCTCATTTTGAGACAATTGTATACAATTGATCCATCCAAAAGATCCATCCAAACGACCCCTGAGTTTTTTCTAATGTGAGTCTCAATGAATCAAAAGAGTTGTGGTGACCAATACATATCCTTCATAAAGAGATTTGAGGAAATATTTTTGGCTGTTTATCAAGGATAACGTGAAAAAGAATATATTCAAACTTCTGACAAACAATAAGATAATAAGAGTGTGATTAAATTTAATTGTGAGATATTTTAAGAGAGATACGATGAGGACTTAGATAACTTCTTGACTAATATCTATGTTTACTAACTTGAGTATGACGATACCACCTTTCATGGTGATTATGATCGCTAATTTTAATGATGATAATTATCATTAGATTGATGATGAAGTTGACACGTTCTCTTTTACTGAAGATGATCGCTCGATTAACAGGGACGGAGCCAGCATTTGAAAATAGGGGGGGCCAGAAATAAAAGATAATAAACAAAAGTAAAATAAATTATTAATTGTATTTTAACAGTGCACGACGTTCTTTAAGATCACTGAAATCACTCAAAATAGCGTCTAAACTAAAAGTTTCTGCAATCTCTCGCTCAATAAAGATAACTAAAGTATCAGCTAGAAAATCATCATTCATCTTGTTCCGCAGCCTGTTCTTCACTATCTTCATAGCTGAAAATGCGCGTTCTCCTATGGCAGTTGAAACCGCAAGAGTCAAAATAAGACGAATCAACCTATCAACAAGGTTAAATTCCTTTGACTTTCCTGTCACTGCTAAACCATGACACAACTCAGCAAGTGATGATAGATTTTGGAGTTTAGGATGAGTAGGAGCATCAGCATGAAAATGCTTCAATTCGAACTTCAAGTCATCTAAGTCCTTTTCTGAGAAATCAAGAGGGTAGTACTTCTCAGCAAGATCACAAATAGCACCAATGTTGAAAGCTTTATAACCATCCCGAGGATCCAAACTCGAGCTAAGCTTCAGGAGTTCAAGTACTTTGTCATCGAACCTTGCTCGTATTTCTTCTATCTGAACATCAATAGCAGCATTGAACACATCAAAATGATAAAAGTGCTCATTTGTGATACCATCTCGTCTTCGTCGACTTTCGTAATGTGGAGCACTAAGATCAGGAACATTGATATCATGTTTTTGACAAAACATTGTGACTTTTGCTAACAAAGAATCCCAATCTTCATTCCTCATTTGGTTCAACAACTTTGTAGTAGTCTCCACTGCTCTCATTGCATTTACAATGTCTTGAGACTTACGTTGCAAAGCTTTGCAAAGCAAATCTGTGGTGCTTAGTATCTCCTTCATCATATGCAAAATGAAGATGAACTCGAATGATTCCATAGTTCTCAAAGCTGTACTAGCATCCCCCCTTGTTTTGTAGTGAGCACAATCATTACTTATGTTCTCTAAAACACGGCAACTTGGACCGTACAAATGGATAAGGCTAGCCACAGAACTCAAATGTGAACTCCATCGAGTATCACAAGCTCGTTGTACATTCCGAATCTGATTGGCACCTTTTCATGACTCAATTTCACCTGATGCTAGCTTTTGATTCATTAAAGCATGACAGTTCCTCACAGCATTGTTGTGATGAGAATTTGGACTATCTCCAATATGCTTCCTGAAAGAACAATCTGCCCCACTCTTTACCTTTTTCCAATTCTGGAAGCCCTCGTTTGCAAATGTGTCTCTGCCAAATTGAGCATTTGGCTTTTCTGTAAAAAGATAGCATGGAAGACAATATGCAGCATCCTGTGCTTCTGAATATTCAAGCCAAGAGAATTCATAGTACCATGAACTTTGAAAGGGTCGAAGATCTCCAGGAGGCCCAGATTTAGGAAACTTAGGAAGTACAACTTGGTAAGGGCCAGCACTCCAATAATCCCTTCTTATCTCATCACGCCTATTAACTGGATATGTCCATATTGGTTGACGTAATCCAGGATCTCGTTCTAGAGAATCAGATGATGAATTGTCAACTCTCAAATTGATAGGAGACTCCTCATTCACATTCTGATTCTCAATAATAATAGGAGACTCCTCCTCAACTGTCGAGTTCAAAGCACCATGTACTCCTTCTAGACCAGCATCCCTTTTTGGTAACACACTTCTTTGAAAATATGAAGTAACCCTTTTCTGTTTGTTCATCATTTTTCCAGAATGGATGAAGCTGAAAACATTCACAATGCAAGTTAGATATCTACGCTACCAAACAAATTGTCAATAACAATAACTCAATTTTAATTATCAAATATCAATCACAGTATCATACAACATCAATTTTCTTTGATAAAAATAAATATTTGTGTTCTTACTGATCTGAATAGTTATTGGTTAAAGAAAGACAAACAAAACACATACTGATATGGTTCCGCAAGAAAAGCTGCTGTCTACCAGAGAAAAGGGAGAGTCGCCGGTGACGGGTCGTTGCAGAAGTCGGGAGCAACAATAGCAGCAAGCAGTCCGATCCTCAGGCAGAGTCGCCGCCTGCCAGAGATAAAGCAGCGAAAGGAGAAAGATCAAAACTTTGGATTGGAAAAGGGGTCGTTTCTATTTGGGTTAGGACTGCGATTTTTGTTCCGCAGCAGAGCACCGCCAACCAAAAAAAAGAAGCAGAAGGGTGTCAATTTGGAGAAGAGGAATCGATTTTGTCTGGTGTGGGTGGGGCTGGGATTTTTTGCTTTAGTCTAGGATCCATACAAGAATAAAAAACTCAAGTTAATTGGCATAGTCTAAAATTTTATTTGTTACGTGGTGGAGCTGTCCAAATGAATTGATTAACACAAAAAATTAAGTTATGAGAGATCGAACAACTAACCTCTTTCTTCCTTTGAATTATAGAATCAACACCATCACCACTATGCCACGAGAGTTTCCTTGTACAAAGTTACACCTATGCCTAATTATCTATTAATTCTTAAAATTTAGGGGGGGCCACCTTCCCCAACGTTGGCTCCGTCCCTGTCGATTAATGAAGCATATGGCCTTAATGATAACTATTGTTGGTGTCATTTTTACCATGCGGTACATATGAAAACTAGCTTTTGTTCTAATCGTTGGTCGGGATTATTATTGTTGATGGTTCTTTCATCCATTTTCTTTTTTTTATTGTTGTGAGTTTTTAATTCATACTTTAGTTTTCTTTTGTGTCTTGTTGTGATTTAGATTGTCCTTTTTGTCCAATCACTACACAAATTGCTTGTCTTTGTTGAGACATACAATCATATAAAACACAACATGTTTATACTCAAATTGCTACCGCAAAATGTAAAGAAGATTATGATAATAATAATATTTATAACTTATACTAACATAACTTAGAATGAAAAACAAAATTTAAGGTAAGTGTGATATTGTTAGAATTTTTTTAGTAAGTTTGATAAAATGGGAAGAAAAACCTCAAAACTCATATCTAGTACAACATTGAAGAGAAATGAGAACATCTTCAAAAGACAATAGCATAACTGGAAGAAGTAAACTAAGATATCGTAAAATAGGTATTTATCAATCGCGACCGAATATATTTCCAAACATTTATTTTTGTGACTCCAACATCACAATCACGTATCTACCATATTTAAACTATGTTCACTCTAATTGGAAATTCATAAAAGCAACTCGATCATTAGAACACTCTAAACTCTACTTGCAGGCATTAGTGAAGGTACATAATGACATAATCAAACATTCCACGGAATAAGTCAAACAACAAAAGTAAACATAAACTTATCTCCTATGGGCAGCAAGGGTAAGTGCAGCGCGTCCAACAAAAAACAAGTCAAATGATTGCCAAAAACTGCGCTCACTGATAATGAGAATCGATGTCATCTTCTTCTTAATTCGAGAGAAAATATTTAAGAATTTCACCATTATGGATATCATTTTCAACAAATTTATCATAAAAATGCTAGTCATCTTCATTTGGTCATGCTGTTTTTATCTCATCCATTGGTAGAAGTTTGAAAAAAAATACTTTTTCACTTTATCCCCGATGAACACCCGAAAATGTTGCCTTAAATAATTTTATGGAGGATACAGTTTGGTCACCATCTCTTTAAATTCATCATGATTCAATTAGGAAAGATTGTGTCATCATACAGTGTTGGTAGAGTCTCACGCTACTTAGCTAAGAAAGCTTGGGTGGCAAGCCAAGCCTTCCTCTCATGCTACTATTTTTTGAAAAAATTTCGTGTTTGTTTGAAGTTTGTCAATACAACCCGAGGAGAATACAACCAAAAGTTGTGCTCAGATAAGTTGTATCTTAACTTAGCCATCTGTCAAATGCAAAAATCAAGAAAAACGTAATCTGTAGCATTGTCACTCAAGTAGATGACTGATTGTTTCTGAATTGTATGACAAGACATATTCACGACATCTAGTCTTTTTAATCAAATTATTTCATTGTAAAAAAAATCAATTTTTTATTTAAACTTGAGCACGAACAAAATATTGTAGAGTAGATTTTTATTTTCTTTTCCTCTTTCATGTTTTAAGACAACACCAAGAGTAGATTGGTTACTGTTTAACCAAAATAAAGAAATCAAATTTCATTTTGAAACATATTAGTAAGAAACTAATAAATTAGAAAAGGCATACTCTATACGAGGGTTCGATTTGTTGGTAGGAAATAATACGGTAGCCCACTCGATGGCTAATAATGTCATTTTGTTATAATACAGTTTATTAAAAAAACCCATCTAATAATGCATTTTTTGTTACTTGAACTGTATTATAGACCAAGAAATGACATGAAATTTGAAATTATTCAAGATCATAATTATATTAAATATTTTGATTAAATTACTTATTAAATTACTTAATATGTACACCATAATGAGTAAAGTTAATAATTAATTATATTTTGGGAAGAAGTACACTATAAATAAATGAAAGAATGGTGAATTTAATAATTAAACTACTTAATTATTAGCATAATTATATAAGAATTAAAATGATAAAAAAACACAAGATATGTATCAATCTCCTTTCTTTCCCAAGGTTGACATTTCATCAGACTTGAACCACTTCTTGCCAAACTGCAACGAAAAAAATAAGAAAATTAAATATATGAATATGATATAACTTGTGTTTCTCATGTCATAGAGGAATCTAGAGAGTGAAAAAAGTAAATTTTTTAACAAATGAGTACGTGGTTGGGTGAGTGTGTGTGATGAAAAATATACCATGTCAACCTCTCTTTCTTTCAGCCTCTAAGGGGTACCTCTTCAATGAAGCGCTACATGAGTACAAAAATATCCCAATCAAAATCATTATCATGTTGCGAAACCTGGCAAAAATTGTGATTTAGGAATGAGAAAACATACATGAGCTGCATCACTACCAATACTAGAATCGAAATATCATATGAAAATTCCAACTCGCCGCACTTGTTTATCTCTAGTTTTCAGGGACGAAATTTGCGAAGACTCTTCCATTGTGCGAGAGAAATCTCATGAAACAGATCATAATTTTGATTATCTAAGTAACCCCATTCTTATTCCAAAAAACTACCTATTGATATGAAAATGATAAGAGGAAATGTTACTAAATAGCTAACTAATTATGATGCGACAGATCCTTGAATTATTTTAAAAGTTAGTAAGGATTGAGATCAAAGGTGATTTTAATCTCACTTAGAGATATCATCCAAAACAACTTTGCTAGACTGGAGGTTCAAGCACCAGTGAAATGTGTTGGGGTTTGTGCTTTCCTTCCCAAATCGCCCTTCCACCTCTTTTCTCTCGTCATGGAACATGGTGTTAATAATCATGGAACCATCATCTATAATTTTTTTTTACCTTCACTGTTCATAAAAACATTCTTTCATCTTTATTGTATAACTTCTCATGCATTTTTTGTAGTGATTGGATGACGGAACACACATTTCAGCAACTTCATCATAAAACTGTTGGCAATCATCATTATCACTAAATTAGTAGGCACCAACACAATATAAAGAGACTCCGCCACCATATTCATAAGTAAACATGGTATCCAAGTTATCACCAACATCTCTCCTAAAATATATGTATAGTGATTAGTCACGCTTTCTTAACTCATGGGTTGGTAAGAGCTTGCAATTTTTTTTACTCCATCCTTGATAAACACTAAAAAATATTGCACATA